>OU015498.1:46527019-46947019 GCA_907164885.2 Dolomedes plantarius | reverse complement strand
TACAACCTGTGTCAACACTAGATATTTAATCATGGATAACTTATTCACGCTGTTAAATTTTATTCAGAAGCATTATGGGGCTTAGTTAAAGAGATTGTGACATGACTTCCTGGTGTAATTGTAAGCAAGAGAAGCGGCTTCCTCGAGTGAACCTAATTCTTTTTAAAGCGCAACAAGAATTGGATAGCAAAAATATGGGGCGGGTTACGAGGCATTTTAGAGGCGTCAATTCGAGAACTAAACGATTTCGATAGGAGGACATAACCCTTCCGTCTTTCTTGGAGAAAATAGGAGGTTCAATAAGCGAGATTATAGACCAGGTCCTTGTTGTAATAATCAGCAAAATTATCTGGTAAGCAGAAAGAGTTTAATTCCGTACTGAGTCTTGCTGTTTTTAAAATTGTATGAATATTGTATAGTAGAGGACAAGACGTTATAGTATAGCAGATAATTAATGTCCCTAACCAAACACAATATTATATACTACATGAATCTTCCATGATACCATTTTTCAAAGAAATAGCGAAATAACTTGGATCTAAGCGTCTAAAAGCGTTTTGTGAAGCTTGAACAATACTTTCAAATCAGTGATATTAATGTTTGATTGAAATTATTTTTAACTAAAATTATTTGTTATTGTAACTAAAAATTAGGTATTGATATTTTAAAATCAAAATTATGTTTCCATTCTCCTATTTCTTATATTTTAATTTTGAAATTTATCGAAATTTAGACATGAATTACTGAATTTGTGATAACGAGAAACTATTCTATGAATGAAGGCATTTATTTAAAAAAATTCGATGGAACAAAATATAAATCAAACTCATAAAACAGTTTTTGGATTATTTGCATTGCTTTAAAACAGAAAGAAAGAAGAAAAATTAAAATAAAAGAAATTTTTCTTTAAAAAAAATGCCATCGAAGTTTCTAAATACATTTCGTCAACAAAGTACATTCTTCCATTATGCAAATTTGCTATTTCTATCTTTACCCGGGAAATGGGTAAAAGACAAGGAAGAAAATTGATAAGTTATTGCCGATGAGATTTTTTTTCCTCGTCCTTTTTTTTTAACAAATATTACTCTTACTTTTCGGAGCTGTGGGGGGAAGCGAAACATGCCGGGAAAAAAAGGGAAAAGTTCACAAAAAATGTCTCTCCCTTTCTTAAGTATTCGAACAAAATGTGATTAAATGTTTTTGTCTTAGGCAAAAACCCACAAAACACACTGTGAATTATGCATTTTTTTTTCTTTCTCCACCGTCACCCCCGTGTCCCAAAGTCACATTAGCGGACGTCTTTTTCAGGATGAGTTTTTCCTTTACCCAATTATTATTTTCTGTTTTTTAACTCTAACTATGCCCGTGTTTTCCATCACACGACAAGATAAATGAGTTTAAAGAGAGACAGGCGCTAACACTATTTGTCTATTTTAGTAGGCACTCTCCCATTTTCCTGTGATTATTAAACTTAATTTTCGCTTGTTTATCATTCCCTTTTCCTTACTGTTGCTTAGATACCTGCTTCGTTTCTTTATTAATACTTTTTTTTTGTGTATGTGTTTCTATTCGCGGATTTTATCAAGTCTTTATCACGGCTTGTAAAGCTCAAAACTCAATTTAGGCGAATCAACTCATTACCTAACAACGGTTGCTTGCCGGGAGCCGCTACGGCAAGAGTAAAAAAATAAACAATAACAACTCTAAAATGACTGTCACTTTATTTGAGAATGTTATTATTATTTTTATTTGTGTGCAGTAAGATTGCACTAATGAAATTCAATGAGGTTAAGTACTCATATTTCTAGCGAAAGACAAACTAACCTAAACTAGCTTATATAGAAAACTGCTAGGCAAGCTTCCTTCACAGCTGTCCCTTCCAGTGTTAAAACGCCATCGCATTAGGGTTGTTCTACAACTACTATTGATTATTTTCTCACTTCAGTCTTTGGATGATCTTCCATAACCAGCTCTTTCTTAATACCTGACCTATCCTGACCTATGTGCGTGCGCTCTGATTTTCAAACATCCATTTTGTCTTTTTCTGCTCGAACGAAAGTGACACGAAGCATTGCGAAAGTGCAAAATATCTGCTAAAAAAAGGGAACGTAAGATAAAACTAACTGTTTAAATACACAAAGTAGTATTGTACCTCACAGGATGCTTGCTCAGACATGAAAGACACGATAAATTATGACAGTAACAACCCATCACACTCTTATTCAAATAATATTATATGATTTTCAGTTTACAATGCATCATACCATTGGATCAGCCCATAAGTGATGTGGTTTTTTATCTTATTGTTCAAAATCAACGATGCAAAGTTTTACATTTATTGCGTGGTCTTACAATCTGTATGATTTATTAGATTTATTTTGCTGGTACTTGATTCACATATTATTGGTATGCATGCCAACTGTACAGATTGTAAGATCACGCAATAAATGTAAAACATTGCATCATAAATTTTGACCAGTAAGCAATAAACTGCATTACTTGTGGGATGACCCAATATTCAGAGAAACAACTTAATTAATTTTTCTTAAAATTTAAAATTACTCATTATTATTTGAATGAATATTTAAAAGGAAAGTATTTTTAATGCGGTGGGTGCTTATTTTGGGGGAATTTCCCCATACACCATGGCCCGGAGATTTGTTGTCTAATTCATTATGGGACCACCCAGTGGCAAGACCAATGTCATTGTCAATGAGGGAACGTTACAGAAACATCCATGCCTCGGTCGGTATTCCAACTTAGGCAAGAAAATGTTTACTTTCGGTTCCGCTATTCGGTTCTTTTCTTGCAAACTGTTTGATTTCCTAATTCTGCCACATTGTTTTTAAAATCATTGTGTACGAGTTTAATGCATTTAATTTATATCAATACTACTGAGTTTCAACAAGGGTGCCTCGACAACTCTTCAGAGGTGCCATGAAGTGTAATGATGCTCATCTCAACATTGCTTCTTGTATGTGTTAGAAACGCAAGAAATATAAAAAGTGTGACAACTCTACACAGATGTTAATATCAATTTAATGCCAATAATATTGAATATGTTCAGTTTTTAGTGAGTCTAGTTTATATTTCCAGCTTTTAAGATAACAAAAGGAAGATATTAAAATCTCTTATAGAAGAAGGGAGAGTTGGGCTTTCCAATATATCAAGCAATCTTAAAAAAAATACGTAAACCTAAAATATTGCATAAAATATATCGTTTATATATATATATATATATATATATATATATATATATATATATATATATATATATATATATATATATATATATATTGTAATTATTATTTTACACAATTTTTTACTGAATATACAGTTATAAAGTATATAACTAAAAATATCACTTCATCCATTGAATCATTTTATTGAACAAATTGTTGAATTTAAATTAATGATGCTTAATTATTAAATATCTGGTATGAGTTATCCATACATAGGTCCCATAAATTATAGGGTAATATTTTCTAATTTGTGCATTATTAATGCGGCAATTCTTTCAAAGTGTGTAGACAGCATATAGGCTAGGCCAAGTGCGGCTCAAACAAACATGCATACGGTTTGTGTCAGCTTTGCATGTTATGGTTGCTAAAAATTAAAAAATCAAATGAAAGAGCTCTTAGTCTAGTAACAGAAAAAGAATGAACGAGCTGTTAGGCAAGCGGCCAAAAATTCGTGCAAACAACTTCATGGAAATTTTTGGGCTAATAAGACGCACTGTTTCACATTCGATAAAATTAGGGAAAAACCAAGAATACTTTCCCGGCTATTCTTATCAGTTAGTTCTATTCACAATTTGGGAGATATCCCTCCCAAACTGCTTCTAAATTTAGAATTTGATCGTCATAGCATCCGTTGGCATGAAACATGGCTATAACTATCGTAAAAATATAAATGTTTAGTTGTTTGGTGTAGAAAAGCCCGAGTAAAATTACTGAGTAGTAATAAGGAATAAATGGTAAAAAATAAAAACTAATATTACTGAATGCAAGGAATTCCTAGCCATCGCTGATACGAACCACCATGATGGGAAAACCTCACTCGCACCAGCTGTAAAACTTTTGGAGATTTGACCCCTTATCCTTTTCCGCTGAATATAGCAACATAGTGGACCTACTTTTAAAACTCTTGTGTGCACAAATCCCTCATCATTTAAAGATCGTATTTTTTTTATTGTAAGGAATTTATTAAGTTTCAGGTCAAGTTTGTTTTGAGAATATGAAAGCATTTACATAAAGTTTTTGGGATTTAATAGCTTTATAAAAACCTGTCTGTTATAAAACAACATGGATGTCCTGTAAATCGAACGCTAATCTCAGATCTGAAATAACATTCTGACTTTACTACATCAAAAGACTTCATGATTTTTGCTTATAACATTACGCTGTATTTCCAAGCAATAAAATGTTCTCTTAATAAATTGTTAGGAATTTTAGAAATTTCTTTCGTAATCTTGAGAAAAGGTGGTTTGCTTCTCTCCTGTAATACTGCAGTTGCTTGAATAAAACACTAGAAGTGCCTGCCGATAACCTTTCACCTTTCATCAACCAGACAGATTGAAAGGGAGACAGTGGGAGATCAACTCGGACAGAGGTATATTTCCTACTAAGAACATGATTATTTTATGTAGCTGGTAGAAATGCTTTTGATAAGTGGATAAAAGTGTCCGAGTAAAATGGTACATTATGAATTTCAAACAAGTTATTCTATCTGCATTATTACCATCAGATAGACACTTTTTCTGTCGAAAAAGGTTATATTCTTTGTCCAAAAATAATAAAGCGACGAAAATGCCTTTTATTTCCTTGGGGAAAAAGGGGATTTTCTTAAAATTTAAGTATCTAACAATTCCTTTATAGAGTAGAAATAGTCTGAGTTATCTGTTCTTAAAACTGATCTAGCCCAAAATACAGTCGATAATTTTGACTCTACTTTATAAAAAATTTAATGGAAACATACGGATGTTTTCCTATGAACTGTTGTATATATGACCGCTTTCGACGAATACATGCAATTTAGGGACATATAACTTAGAATACATTTTATTTAATTTACTTTTCTGATTTATCTTTCTTTTAACCTTATTTCGCGGCCTTTTCCTCTAATTTAATCTCATTCCTATTTTTCCCCAAATATTGATTCTTTGATACCGACAGTGTTATATGTGTATTATTAATTAATTTACAAAACTCTAAATTAATCGAATGGAGCTAGAGGTGAATTAGAATCGATTTAGCTACTGCAGACCACGAAGCATCAAGAGTTAACTTGAGTTCTAGTTCATGCGATTCCTGTTACTGCTTTTCCACGTAATTTCCAGCCACGCGAAGAAACTGTAATGTCTGATCTATTTTACAGTCCTTATTTTGCAATATAACATTCTGTAGCGTTTCTCAACCAAGACATTTTATATCTGTCATCTCATCTCTATGAAACTCGACACCGCCACTGTATTAATTGACAACAAAGACTCGCCGTTTTATTCCAATTAGTCGCCAGCCCTCTTGTAACCCTATACCACGGTTGAAAGTTAATCGAAGCGATCTCGGGGCCACCAATTAAGGGATTTTACTTTCTCTCTCTCATCCATGGACAACTCCGATGAGCGGTGGACCGGAATGAGCGCCCAGCGAAAGCACGTGCCCGCAAAAATGAGAGCGAGTGTCGGGTAGATAATGATTACAGACTGTGTGTTGGCAAGAGAGTAATGACTGCATGATGTAAGGAATATGTGATTGTGCGGTCTGGAATGATGTCTCATGACTTTGTTTGAAAGTAAAAACACAAGTGTTTGGTTGAAAGGATGAGAACGGCAGTTGGTCACGATTTCAAAATCGTTCTTTTTATAACTCGTTGTAAAATTATGTACAAGCTTATGAGTTTTAAGTCAAGAGAGGTAGTACTGTTACTCAGTCCCAGTAAAAGCTTTCTTTTTCCTTTCCTCTCATAAATCAATAGAAAGTTCCTCATTGATTCCGCTTTGAAGCTATATCTCCCTTTTGGAAGCACGATCATACGTGATGCTAAAGCAGAAACTTATAACGAGATCAAAATGAAGTACTCTGTGAAAGACTTATTATATGTTTAAGTAATTATATAGCTTACGCATAATCAGGGCCGGATTTTAGACGTTTGGGCCCCTCTATTCTCAAGTAGACCCCAATCTTGAGGAATCCCTTAGCTATGATAATTTACTCCAACATCTTACAGTAGAACATTTCAGAAAAATTTGTAGTGAACAGCAACGACTTTAATTTTTTCTAAATCATAATAAATCTAGTATATTTTAAAGATAATTTGTGTCAAAAAATATATGATTATCTACATTTTGAATTTCTATTTTTTAAAACATAAAACTGAGATTAATATTTATAATATATTATTGCCTCACCACTAAAACTTTTTTTTAACAATCAAATGTTCAAGGGAACATTTTTTTGTTTACTTGCTGGCTTACATGAATGCAACTGTGTACTGAAATATGCAATCATTCGTTTGCTACTTTAAGTCACTACGTTTTTTAAGCATTGATTACTTCTTGATTACTTCTCACTACGAATAAAGTTTATTATACCTACAATGATTCTTCAGACAGTGTCCTGGAGCTTCTCAAAAAAGATATCCAGCTGGGTTCCGCAGCTCAAACCGTGTGTCGTCACAAATAGTTTGCATATAATCTAAAGAATTAAATAAATGTATTATATTTTAATTGCATCAGAAATAGTAAAAGAAAATTTTCGGTATATTTTAAATATCTGAATTTTCTTAGTCGATGATCCTTATTCTCAATGTTAAAAGGATTTTTCAAAAAAAATCTTTCATCCGGGTTATTTTATCCCAGATAGCAAAAAATACACGTAATGACGACTAACTTCAATTGACACCTCGGTCCCCTCCGCTTTCGCGTATCGGCCCATGAATCACTGAAGACCAGCCGCTACGTAGCAATACCTGAATACGCAGCCGAGGGTTAATTTCGCAAGTTCGGTGACATTTTTCATTGCTGTGGGGCTCGAGGATACCGGACAAACAGTACATATCTGTCTACCACTCAAGGCTCCCCAAGCCCCCCGTAATGACGACTAACCTTAGTGCTTACCGTATCTTCTCAACTTCTATATCACAGAATTCATTCCACGCAAAGGAAAAACTAAGGGGAACAAATATGGAGGCAATCCAAAATTACCATTTCGGTGCAAACGTATGGAATGTGTTGAAATACATCAGTTTCTAGAGTAAAAGCGGCTTAAAAGCACAATTTTGCCCCCTTGAGAATGAATTATATTTTTCAAACCAGTTACTATCAGTAAAGAAATGTCTGTATGGTACTGGACAGAGTAGGGTTAAGAGAGTTAGTTCAGTTTACGCGTCAATAATCATAGACTCTAAAGTTCTTTAGTTAAAATTTTTTTACATATACCTTTAGTGCTGTAGCTACTATAATAATTACTTATTAAAAATAAAGGATTATTTGACATAAAAAAGGATGAAGAGGATTATTTTCTTACTTTTGAAAACCTTTTAAAACTCCCCTAGAGATGTACATCTAAACAGGGCAAGAAACTAACATAAGCTATGAAGCGTATATAAGCTATGAAGTTTTGACGCAGTCACTCAAAATCTCTATTAATTTAAAGTGCCCTATATATGACAGGACAGATAAAGGTTAACAGCCGTTCAGTTTAACCATGCTTTAATATGGAACCAAACAGCTAATGCAGTAATGCAGCTGTTATTTGGCTTGTTTTTAAGTTTTTTGCACATCGACAATTTAATACTTTGTATTTTCGTTTATCTTATTTTCATTTTAATACAACATAAACAAATAAGCAAGCCCACACACACACACATATATATATATATATATATATATATATATATATATATATATATATATATATATATCTTATATATATATTTCTTCTGTCCGTGTGTATGTAACTGAACTCCTCCTAAACGACTGGACGGATTTTTATGAAATTTTGTGTGTGCAATTAAGTTAAATCGAGAATGGTTTAGATTCACAATTTGATCCGATAGAAAATGTTTTTATATTTTTAATTAATTAATAAAAAACCAACAATTTATAAGGGGGTGCGTCCGGTAAATGGAAGCTGTTACAGTTTGTGGAATCGGCCCTCTGTATAATGCCGTCCACGTTAGGTTTAGTTAGCAAATAGCGAGCGAAAAGATAAAACTAAATAAAATTAAAAAGTTTCCAGTCATATATTAAACCAGAATAGTAAATGAAAATAATAATCTTTCAAGTCAGATTTTACACTCTAAAATACATCAGATCCAACGGCATATTCATACTCTCGACACGCGATGGAAAATTCGAATCAACCACGCTAAGTGACACGTGATCTTTTTTAATCGCTACTGCAATCCCCCTCGCCTATATATTTGTGTCTATTGAAGAGCTAAAGACTAAGCTTCTATCCTGCTAACTTATTTCTGACTAAAACTCCTCTGACATGTATAATCACCAGCCCACAACTTTCGAATAACGAATAAGTTTCACTTTACTCAATAGAATATCGTGTCATCGTGGCGTATTCGGAAGGTCGCGCAAGTACCATGCTATCGACCCGGGTTCGAATGCAGAGTCGTGTAAATTTTGCTAGACCTGTTATTTCTGCATTTTTTAAGGCTTTTTTATTGCAGCTTTTATTTTATTATTTTTTTAATTATTATTTTATTTTATTTTTTAATTTTAATTTAAATTTAATTTTATTATTTTTTAAAACTATTATTTTTATTTATTTTTATTTTTTTTCAGCTTTTTTATGATGAAATACCGAATATAGCTGAAATCTGAGGAGTTATTATACATTTATACATTTTTAATTGGGTTTTCATATTATTAATATGTATAACATTTCGTATGCTTATTTTCTATGTTATTTATACTGCGTTTAGTTTTTTAATGGATTTTTGTAGGTTTATTATAAATTTATATATTTTATAATTTACTTTTCAGGATTTTTTGCTCCAATGATAAAGGCTAAATCTTTTCTATGTTACTTATACTGTGTTTAGTTTTTAAATTGATTTTGGTTAATAAACATTCTTAAAATTCGGGGCAATGCCGGGTACTTCAGCTAGAATTACAACGTTTGAACAGGACAACGTCTGTCGGGTCCGCTAGTATATATATATAAATATATATATATATATATATATATAAAGCATTCATGTGGATATGTACATCATGAATGGATGAATGGATAGGTAAGAGCGCCTTATGGTAAAAAACTCTGTTTCCATCCGAGTTACCTGGATATCTCACTTGATCTTTTTTCCAAAATCCTTCCACAATCCAATTGTTACTTACACCCGATCTTCGCACACTGATACCTTCCCATCGCACCTGAGGATTGTGCTGCGCTGTCACCAGGGGCAACAGGGGAGGGGCACTCATCAAAGCGATGAGTTGCCCCTCTTAATAAACCTAATGGCCGGCGCGGGGCCCCCTTTCCCTTGGGAAGGGATCGGCGACGCCGAAAGAATGTGTCCCAGAAGTGGAAGTTGCGTATGTTGGAGGACAGATTTGATGAGATGGAGTGACCGGGGTGTTGGGGGCGCAAGCACTTCCAGGTGCCTTACAGAAATCAAGAATCCATGCACTCAGGCAATCTGATTTACTTTACTTAAAAACTGGCTCGACTGGAGCGCAACCCTTTTTAATTTTTCAGTCCCGACGATTTCATCGTAGAACTTGTTTTAAAATGTACAAGAGAGAATTCAGTTTCTTATCTGTCGCCTATTCACAAGTATAAGTGCACAAAATTGTTTAACTCCGGAAAGAAGATTCAGCTTAAAAAGAAATGTATGGCAAACTGTTCCATTCGGTCTATGAGGTGATTCTGTTCTCCCTACTTGACTACGGAACCAGTCCTAGCTCCCATTTTGTGTATTCAGTCCATGAAGTAATCAAAGGTATCATTTTAGTCCCAGTTTATAATACTGGGAATAGTAACACACAAGAGTGCAAATGGTTGAGTTATTGACTAATTTTTTTTTAATGCTTTTCAACAAAACTCATTAACTTCGAACGTCATTACTGTTGCTATTGCGAGTAAGAGATTTCGTTTATATGATTACTAGCTGAATACCCGTACTTCGCTACGGAATACATTCAAATTAAATACAACGATCGATCAATGTATGCAATTGGTGTAAAAAAAAATATTTATAAAAAAATCGTAACGGATATTTTTATAGACAAAATAATGTAGAAGAAAATATTCAAATTAAATCTAATAGAACATACTAAAGAATATAGTACAGTTAATATAGTACAGTTTGAGGAACATATCTTTTACTGTATTTTAATATTTTTTTAGGGATAATGTCCAATCGTCTGCCGCATTAGCAAGAAAATATTTTTTTGTCTATTTTGTTGTTATGCACGTGATGATCAATTAATTTATAGTACCAGAAAAAGAAATCACGTGATCAGCATTTAATAAATTAAATTCTAAAAATTAATCTTTAAAAATTCCTCAAAATTCAGAAAATGGAGGTAAAAATTCGAAAAGATTTCATTTTAAAGGAATTTTATGATCTTTCTCGTGATATAAATTTTATAACTCTCAGATTATTATTTTAAATGCAAACTTGAAAACAGTTACAAAAAGAGCTTAAAAATTTAATTTACAAAAATCTAAGAAATTATTTTTCAAAAATCTTTCTTAGTGCACCCCTACACTAAAAGAAGAATCGCCATACAAAATTTCAGCCCTGTAGGTCCAATGGTTTGGTCTGTGTGTTGTCTGTCAGTCAGTCAGTCAATCAGTCAGTCAGTCTGTCAGTTACGGATGTGTTATATATATATATATATATATATATATATATATATATATATATATATATATATATATATATATATATATATATATATATAGATAATATGCAGGTTCTGGTGGAATGAAGCTTTTATTTTATCAAAAAATATGTGTGACAGATAGCTATTGAAGTAAGATATAACATTAAAAAAATTGTTAACAATATATCCTAAATGACGATCAACAAAGTAGCTTCAAATCTGAATCGATTTTCATATAGGCATTCAGTATTTAAAGGTTTAGAGCTATTGCGTCATAAGTTTCAACACTGTTTTAGAAACATTTCACCATAGTATCAAAGTTGTCACCATAGTATACTTATTTTAGTGAGTTAGACTCGAAGTCTCCATTAAAAGCCATACATTCAGTTTATTGAGTGTATTCTTCACCATTCCACAAATAGTATTGCTAAGAAACAAACATGAAGTGACTGCCCAAAAGTAAGCAAACATTGGTTATTCAATTATGCTACGTTAATTCTAATGTCTCTGTTATTTGGCATTAATGTAAAATATTATAGAACCATTATAATGTTTTCGTCTGTGTTAAATTAAGGGGCGTCGCAGCTAAATATGACTTAATTTAAAGTCTGAAAAGAACTGATGATTTTTTTTCTTTCCCGCTTAGAGGAGATAATTCAAATATTTTGAACGATTTAATCAGCCCCTTCAAGTTGGCGCTCAGGAAATTCAAATTTTTCTCCGAGAACTTTAATTAAATAGAGATTGCTTGGGGGCCGAGCTCTGTATGAATGAAAAATTTCCCATCCGAACACCTGAACAGCGTACAATTAAAGCCAGATTTCCAAATACTTCTCCGAGTTCATTTTATTCATTACCAGGGTAAAATATAAATGCATTAATAATAATAGTAAGATCTAATTCACTTGAGCATATATAATGTTGACCGTAGTATAACAGCTTTCAAAGAAATGATTTTCTTGCAACTTTATCGTAACATTTATATTTTATCTTAAACAGAGTTTACGTTTAAACCAGATTAGGATATCCCTATTTTTTAAAAGTCTAAACTTCTGTTGCAAGATAATTTTAATATCGTTGAACTAATTAGTTTCACCATAGATATTATTAAATGATACCAATTAATTTTAAAGTTTAATCAAAAACAAAAATAATAAATGTAGTTATTAATAAGGAGAATATTTAAGAATTTTGTCAAAAGTATTTCTTTTAGAATCTATGTGAATATTTGGAGATCAGATATTATTTTTCAGTGCGTCAAGGATTCGGTTAATAATTTTGTATACAAATTTATTCCTTACGGCTGTGTTATTACTTTAATTTTGGGTTTAAGACTGATTCTTGTGTTTGGAAATATCAACTGATCATTTTCTTCTATATATTTTCTTTGAGTTTTCATTGAAATATAAAATTATTCCCCAATGTTACGTTAAAAGAAAACGTAGATATCTTTTTAAAAATTATTCATTTCTTTCGTTTTTGTAAAATTTAGTTCTGCCAATCTTATTTTTTCGTATCTTTTCCAAAACTCGGAAATCCATCTTTTGAAAAATAACGGAAAGTTTCACAGGATGCATGATGCTTCCTGTGGCTTCTGAAAATATGCCTAAAACTTTCATTAAACATTACACTTAAAAAATGTGCATAATTTCTGAGTTTTACTTTGAATTTAATGCATTTTTAAAATATCGTTGTACAATGTTATGCGTTATCGTCCAATAAAGTAATTTAGTTCAAATGTGCAATACGATTTTTAGTACTTTCTCTTTTTTCCTGTTCAGTTGTTGTGTTACTTTTGTTTCCTCTTATTTTACGAATTCATATATTTAGTAACTAAAGTCGTTGCAGTTACTTTTATGTGTATACTGCTGTACCATTCGTAACAAAAATGTCTCTAAGAATTGAAATTAATCCGAGAATGGCAAAATATATTTGAATGTAAAAACAAATATTCATATGCATGTTTATATGTACATAAATCAAATTTCTAGTTTAGATCAGATACCTGCCGTCGTCAAGACCATGGCCAACCAGATTGTCAGTTAAACCTCTTGAAAACCAAACAGTAGAATTGCTTAAAATATCCGTTTTCTATCTATATACTTTATTCCAATGTTGTGGCAATATTCTAAAATATGTAGTTAAATAAACACAAGGAAAAAATGTCTCAGTGACATTTTGTACTCTTGAAACAGGATTTATAAACTTAACACCTTCAATTACAAAACAGGAAATTGAAATAACTTCTTGAAAAGAGAGTTGAGAAAACAGTTTTGTCTACGACGACTTGTATTGTCATTCCCATGAATGCTGAATTCTACTGCACACTTAAAAAAATAAATCTCAGCGGAAGTATGATAGAGATAGATTCTCGTAATGATTGATTGTTTGAAGACTAACGTAAAAATAATTTTCATTTCACACAGAATTAATATTTCATAAGTAAATGTTGCGCTTAAAGCTGTTTGAAAGTAATTTGCGATCCTTTGAAGAGTTTCATTACAAAAAATTTCAAATTCAAGGGATTTATATAGATATCTCAGAACTTTTGTTGTTTATTTTCCCTTATTCGGCCTCTGTATAGTTATTAGGCTTGTCAACCTTATTACTTTCATACAGAGCAAAAGCAAGTAATAGCTCCTCTAATAACGTGAGTTACAAAAAGTTACTTGCCTCGCAAAAATTCAACGAGATATTTTTTTAAAAATATATACCAATTCAGAAAAAAAAGAAACTTCAGAGGAGTGCGCCAAATAGCCCTAAAAAGCAATTACACTTTGTAGTCCTCGCGTCCAAATTAGCGTGTGCATCAGACCATGCGGTACATCTCAAATTCAGGCAAATTAAAACATTCCGCATAAAGTATTTTCCGAGCTCTTGGAGAGCCAGGTCAAATGCACCGAGTGGGGGCATAGGAAAGAGGGGAGAGTCGCGGAGCGAAATTTTATCCATCCGCTTTAGAAATTTGAGTGGTTTGAATTCGCACAGAGTCCTCCAATAAGTCACCACAGCGCTTATTTTTAAGATTTTGGCGGAGGCCGAAACACAGAAGAGTATGCGATTTCACAGAAGAGCTGCACTGAATGAGGAGTCGAGAGAGGTGGATGTCGCCGGCGGATAATGAATTTCGGCAGTGGAGAAAGTTTCCAAAGACAATGTGCAGGCAGTGATACTTTTTAACCAGATACCATCCGGTTCATTCCGCGGGAACTTATTCAGAGACGCTTGTACAATGTTTTGAATCGTACATGCGTAATCTATTTACTCCACGGAAACGGGAAAAGTTCGGGAAGTGCATAATATTGTTACGTGTTGACATAAGAAAGTATGCACTGATGACAACAAGCGTCGTAAAAATTATGTATAATATCTAACTATCTTTAGTTAAATACAGATTTGAAACTTATTTCCAATATATGAGGCCAGCAAACATATATTGAATCCGGACTGTGCAATGTTAATCAAATTAGAATGTGAAAAACATTATTTGATTTTTTATGAGATTAGAGATGAATTTATTTAAAAAATGTTGAAAAATAATAGTGGTTGGGAGCAATCACGGCGTATATGCTATGTGATCCCATGATAAAGCAGTTGACTTAAACCGTATCGAGATGTATATGGGTGAATGTCGTCAGTATAAATGCTTGCAGTTTTTTTGTTTTGTTGTTTTGACTTTTAAACACTTTTATCTTTCACTTTAAGAAAATACACTACTTGGCTTGCCCTTCGATCCATCCTTCAACTTCTACATTACGAATTCAAGTCATGAACCTTTTGAAAAAAATTTCATACGATGAACAACGTAAAATAATCATAATAATGATTGCAAATGATCTGATTACTTAAATGCTCAATTTCATCTCTTGGATGAATTGGTGTGTATAAATTTCATTTTTGATTTAGCATGGACCAAATTCCCTCTCTAAAAATTCTCTTACAAAGATATTCTTTATCAGGAACATGACCCGATTTAAAAAATTCTTGACTATAGGCACAACTCAGGATGGGAGGGGGGGGGGGGGGGCTCGCTTCCTAACACTGATGTGGGTGCAAAATTTCCAAAATTGACACACACAAAAAAAAATAATCATGAATCATTGTGAAAGTACCATTTTACCAAGAATTGGCTATTTGAAGAGTAGAAGCCTAGAACATTATCAAATAACAAAAATTGATACAACATATTAACTTCATCATTAAAACACCAATACAATGCAACCAGAAATACTTATTAATCCCTTATATACACTATAACATACATATGATGAACTATACATTTAAGTATACATATGATGAACCTATCAATCAATCAAATTTCAAAAGGATATATATAAAAATAATTGCTATTAAAAAAAGATAAAATAAAAAAATTGAATTTGGAATTTTTCCTTTTTTTCCTTTTAAAATTAAAATTTTTTGGGGGCCCCTAGACCCGGGCCTAATGGAAAATCAGGGCCTGATCAGGAATACTATTCAAATATCAAACCATTCTCTTGAAGAACTTTGCATTTCAGATCTCGTATTCTGAAATTCACTGCAAAAAGCATTATAAAGGGTTATTTTGTAGTATTTTTATGTGGTGGGGTTTATAAAGGAAGATTAATTTTTATGGTGACAATTTCTACTTGACTTTCGAGTATCAGATCATTACTTTATAAAATTCCTAATTCAACTACTTAACCTTGGGGATATGTATTACCTTTCGTAAATTATAGAGCTATTCTAATACTTATGACTTTAAGTGAATTTTGTAAAAACTTATTCGAAAAGTGATTATATAAAAATGATAATGGTAATTTAGACTGCATATGATGTTTTCCATTCTTAATCACTTTTACTAATTGTCGTATCTTTCCCTGTGGCAGGTATGGTTCCAGAATCGCCGAGCCAAGTGGCGTAAGACGGAGAAATGCTGGGGCAAGAGTACAATTATGGCAGAGTACGGACTATACGGAGCCATGGTCAGGCACTCACTTCCTTTACCGGAGTCCATTCTCAAAAGCGCCAAAGAAGGAGACGTGTCCTCCTGCGCGCCCTGGTTACTCGGTGAGTATCTTACGACAGTGTTGGACACTGACGAAGTAGCAACTATGCGAGCTGAAAAGCAATTCTAAATTTTTCGTTCTGTAAATTGTCGGTGTACCTTGTTAATGACCTATACAATTCATTCGTTATCTCTCAGATTTGACTTTTACTAGTTTCGTATAAATAGGATAGTTGACATGCTTTAATTAGTTCCAAATTTCAGTTAGCCAAAAAATATTTTAGAAAAATTATAACCCATTATAATTGATGGATATTCTTGACTTAAAAGACCTCAAAGCATACATAATCACCGAAACCGAGTGGTACATTTTCTACTGAATATGATGGTAACTGTATATATTCCATAGACAAAATTATGGAGAGTTAAGAAATAAAACTTTTTTTCTCAAATATCATTGCAGTTTATTAATAATAAAATATTCTATCAAACATGGCTATAATTACTAGGATACACCAATAAATTGGACTTAAAAGCAATTATTTTGCGACTTGGGCAGATGAAAAATAGAGAAAAACAAAACTTCATTAAAATAAAACAATAGTATAATTAAAAATTATTCAAACGTAAAAATCTGTCGAACTAAAGATGTACAAAAACAACTATAGATAAGTAAACATATTATAATTTTACCCTATAATTATCTTAATCTAAATCAATTAATATAACGTGAGCTGAAGGATGCTAATTATAATTTAATCACTTTGGCTAATTAGGATAAATATAATTTAATATCTTTACGACAAATTCATACACATTTTTTCTTCACCTGTAAAACGAATCATTTGATTAGTATAACGTGAGCTGAAGGATGCTAATTATAATTTAATCACTTTGGCTAATTAGGATAAATATAATTTAATATCTTTACGACAAATTCATACACATTTTTTCTTCACCTGTAAAACGAATCATTTGATTAGTAATCATGTAGTCAAGGTAATACTGATTCAGTTGTTTAATAACAGCTTGTACTTGGTCAAATAAAAAGTTATTCTTTCATGGTTTAAACTTCATAATTTATTTATTACTCAATTTTAAAATATGAAGTACGTGGTACAAAGAAATAATTTAGAGCAATTTCTCTTATTAACGATTACGGATTATATGAAAAGTAGTAAGTACTGTTAAGTCATTTAACATATTATGTTACTATTTAGTATGTGGTAGAAATACATTATGTATGTTACATCATGTACTGTACTAAATATGTTTAACAATATGACCAATTTTTCAATTTAACTTAAAATTTCTTTAACATCCCATCTGATAGCCACTGCCACGAAATATCACTCTGCATAGAGATGGCAAAAAAAGGCGACATTTTACAAATGGCATTTTGTTCTACCCTTTATACAGTTCTTTCTACTATTAGAATAAGCAAGGATCGTGTTTTTCTGCAAGAGTAAAAGTAAATGACAATTTCGAAGAAAAGTAGAAATGATCCTTTTAAACTTTTCTTAATTTAAATTTTTCTTTATTCTATAAAACGAAAAGTACTCATAAATCCTACACAAAAACAAACTTTCAACTGTTTTAAGTAAGTTCTCTCCTCTTTTCTGGAGAATTTTTTTGTTTCGACAAAAACTGCTTCTATTCGTCTCTTTACCTTGGGAAATGTCAACAAAGATCTCTCCCAAAAATGTATCATAAATGTTCAACAGGATTAAAGGCTGCCCGATAGAACATCCATGATAAACAAGACACCTCCTATATTGCAAACCATTAGGTGACTACACTGACTTGAAAAATGAGAGTATTATCCCACGGAATCGAAAAAGGGGACGGAGAAAAGTTACCTTAGAAATAAAACATTTAGCATTAGCTGTTTCTTGTAACACAATGATGAATTTTAAACTTGGACGTTTAAATGTGCCAGCGACGATTACAAAGGGTCCGAAAAATTACATAGTTAGAAAAACTCTTGTTAGTACGTTCCCTTCGATTGACGCCACACATTAATTCATCTGTTTGCAGCAAAAAGTGTGAAAGCAAATTCCTCGAAACCTTAGGGAATATTTACACTGCGCAAACCTCTGCCTGCGATTTTTGCTCCAAGGGACGAGAAAATACGCCGCACTAAGAAAGTAAGCAAAAGCATAGTTGTGATCATGAGTAGCGCAAACCGACTTTGATATTCAACTTTGTACCAGGTACAAAATTTTACCTGAAATGAGTTTTTAATGATCTAAAATTTTCCCACAATTTCGTAGCAGTAGTTAACATGTTTGTCTTACACACTTTCGATACTTCACACGCTATTAATGTCTGAACGTCTCATCCTTGCAGTAAATTCTTTCGTCAACTACGGACAGCCAGTCAGTTTTCTGGACTATGCTATCTGCTGTTCAACTAACATGTGCAATTTCAGAGCTTCTAATCTGAGAAGCACCTACCAACCTCACGCTAACAATGATGCCCAATCCTCTCAATCACCAATCGCTCTTGATTTGTTTCTAAGTTGCAATAAAAGGCGACATATTTCTGTTTGTCTTTATATAAAAGCATCTTTTAGGAATGTCAGGAGCACATTGACACAACAATTGGATCCGTGATTGGGGCGTCGTTGATGCCGCGTCGCAACTATCAATTACGTACGTTGTTTAATATAGCTAAAAGTTTCCACCTTTTTTTAACCATTACCTGTATGTTTTCAGTTTTTTAGTATTGAATATCTGCTTTTTATTTGACTAATATTTCACACGCTGATATTTAAAAGCAGTGTAATTGTTCATCAAGTTGATGGACTTGCGGAGATTTAGTTTTAAGATAATCGTAGAAACACGTACTCTTTTCGGATATTCGTTTAGCATTATTTCTAAAGTTAAAAGAAGGGTATGGTGATTACCTGTTATACTGTTAAAAATATTGCTTTGTTCCCACGTATGCTAATTCAATGACTTTCACATTTTCTTTTTAATCACGGAATATGAATACTTCCCTTTGGAAATAGAAAACACAACCTTACATTAGATACTGTGTACGTGCCCTAAAACACTCGATTGTAGATATTACAGTAGCTTAGACATTGTACTTTATTTTTTTAAATTTTGAATTAAAATCATTCTAAAACTATGGAAAAATCCTCCGTGTTCAGTTCCTTGTTAAAAAGGGCCCTTACCTTTTCAAATGTTAACTATATTTTTTAATTGAATTATTTTGTCACACTATTCCATATCACAAATTGTATGATGAAATTCGTGTGCAAATTTACAGGTGACTTCTCAATTAATATTATAATTGTACAATATTTGCCACAATTTGTATAGATCGCAAAAAAAAACTGAACTGACATATGGGTAAAAGTACAGAGTCTATTTCCTGACGTTATTAAAGTTTCCTGTTGTAAATGCAAAATATATATTGATAAAACTATTCCTTTCATTATGTACGGTAAAAGTTTAATAATTTTAACTGCTGTGAATAATGACACCACAGATTTTCTAAAAAAGCTAAAATATGCTTATTTAAATTATTTTTCAAAAGTCTATATTTGTTATTTATATGTTTTAATTATCACTTTCAATTATTAATGCACACAGCAGATAAATAAAAATGCATTTAATCTTTTTTTTTTTTAAATCTAGTTATATTTCTAGAGCAGTATGCACTTGCGTTTTAGAGCACCATGTGTTAGATGGGATTTTCACCCGATCCCACTTTGTAGATTCTTGTGACGCTAATCACTATACGATGTGGTAGGCACTTCTCAAATTTAAATCCTGCACATTTATCTATATTTAACTATTAATTTTTCAAAATATTTGCTTCAAACAAAATTACCCTATTTTTTAGCTTTAATTAAATTTTTAATATCTTAAACCCCCCAAAACACAATAGCATTTCTATATATATTTAAATAGTTATTTTCTAATGGACAAATTTTAAATATTTCCTAGAATATTTCGTTGCTAAAATATAGGTAATAATGACCTAATGTATTGCCAAAACTGGATTTTTATCAATTTCTTTATTAAGAATTCCAGATGATAAGATAGGAACTGTAAGCAGGTATGTCCATTCTTCTCTTCACGTACAGAAGTATCCCTTGCCTAGAATTCTCCAAACTCTTGGTTTAGGTTTCTGTTAAACATTTTAAAACTTATTTCTCTAGTCTTAAGCAGATTGAAAAGAAAATGTGAGGTTGAAATTCCGGTCAAGTCAACAGAAAAAAAAACTGTTACTCTTTTGGTATAATTCAGATTTGTGGAATTTTTTCGATATTATTCACTCTTAATTTGACTTTTTTTTTAGATTAATTTGATCTGAGAATTATTTCTATCTCTGGGATAGAGGAAAAAGATTTTGAATCCTTAGTATTTGTATATTTAAGCAGTCATCTAACCTCCCATGAATTCAAATGCTGCTTGTTGAAAATTTTCTTTGCCTTTCTGAATAGTTATGAGTAAAAATTTGTATAGATATGTGTATGTATAACGATCTGTTGAATGAATAAGTAATTTAAAATTTTAAGATATGGATAAATTTTGTTTTCTAATTAGTCATTTATTAATAAATTTATGTTGTCCTCATTTTAAAATTATATGACAAGCAAGCGATCCTTTAAATAAATTTATCATAAAACTATGTTTGAGTATTTGAAGAGGAAATTATTAGTGTTTTGTATAACGTGTAATACAAAGGTAATAGAAAAAAAATTTCATAGCACATAAAATATTATGTTCTGCAATAATATGAAAATTCCTGAAAATGTTGTCTACTCTCTTCAATTGAATTTGCTCTCTTAACAGAATGTAAATTTCTAAAATGCTTAAATTTCTATAAAAAAATGTCAAATTCTAAAAGTCTAACTTTTTTCTGCAATGATGTACACAAAACATGCATGTGATTTTCCAATAAAAAGTTCTATAGTATATATTTTGAGCTAAAGCGGTCTAAATCATTTTAACAAAATAGATTCAGATTTATATTTCCACTTTTGCAAATGGCGGCAATTTGAACTAGAGTGGCTTAATTAGGGAAGTTTCAAAATATTTCCCTCTATTTGAGTCCCTAATGAATTAAATTAATGTTTCCATGCATATTTAGAGTCACATCATCTTTCAAACATTTGAACTAAAAAGAAAAATCTAAAAACTAATAAAAAATCTATAAACTATGTTTCTATGCAAAATTATCCTAAATTTATCATTTTCTTGATGTATAAAAGATTTCTAAAAGTGAGGCACAATATTATTTCGTAATTTATTGCCCCATTTTTAGAGATCAAAATGCATAAAATGATTAAAGTGTTGACCCTTTGCATATTGTACTTTTGGTGCTTTAAGTACTTATGATATAAATGACGATTTCGTGTTGATTTTCTTTTCGATAGCCGAGTGTGTATTTATTATGCCTTTAGATACCAAAACAAGAAAAATACTAAAACTAAATAATCAAAACGAAGTACCATATAATATTTTTTGTATACTAAACTTTACATACATTTAATTTTATAACTATAGCCCAAGCACATAAATTATTTTCTCCGTTAGCGGACAACAAAAATTTTAAAAAACAAAAAACAATTTCAATTAATTTCCTGTAGTTCATATGATACTCGATTGCAATAAAAAAATAATTTCGAGTTGAATTTTTGTGTTAGTGTCAGATATGCAGAAAAAGTATTAAACTTGCATTATCATTTCAAATTCTCAATCCTGCAATAGGATTTTAAAAGTTGCAATCTGAGAATGGCATAAAAAATACGCGAAGGGCACGAAATATTGTATTGAGTGTGTCGTGTGTGGCGTAAAAATTCGCATTGGGTGAAAGCATGTTGACAACTTACTGTTTTAGAAAATCCTTGGAAGCTAACCCCTGGGTGTTCATCTGTCATCTAAACAGGGATGCACAGGAAATCGCTGGAGGCCGCCGAGAAGCTCAAAGACTCAGACCTCAGCTCGGAAGAACAACACTCACAGGCCCCACCGTGCAGCAACAGCAGCAGCAGCCACAACAACATCATCAGCAGCAATAATCACGCCACCACCACCACCACCAGCAACATCAGCGGCAGCAAGACCACCGTCCAGCAGACCTCGTTTCACCACCATCATCAGAGACACCAGCAAGGTTCTTCCTCATCCACTTCCTCCTCGTCCAGAGGTTCCAGCCCGATCCTGGGGTGTCCCTCCACGTCAGCACCCCTACACCCCAACAAAGAAGACCTCCGAACCTCGAGCATCGCCTCGCTCAGGGCCAAGGCTATCGAACACTCTGCCAAGGTATTTGGCGAGAACAGGGACGTCGTCAGTGATTCCAGGGTGGCCAAAGATGCCGTAGGCATCATGGACAGGCCGTCCATACACTCCATCGGGTCTTTGTTCTAAGGCCCAAGTGGTTTTTAACATATAAGAACTCGTAGCATCGAACAGCTTTGTTTGTTGTCTTTTTCTTTCAATAGAGAATGAAGATATCAATGATAATTCAAAGTGGTATTGAAATAATAGACCGAGACCAATATTTTTTTTGTGCACCAAGACCCAAATCTTTTAATCCAAAATTTTAGTTCACTCAAAGAGTAACATTCTATATTTGCACCCTACTAACGCGACTATTGACAATCTAATAAATTCTTAACTAAAATTCATGTTATTCTTTTTACATAACTCTTCGAGGTAAAGTCATTAGAAATAATGCTTCCTTACATCACCAGTGAAGTTCAGATGGAAGACATATCGGATTGAGGTATGGAAACGGTAGTTCGGCCCTTGTTCGTGGCAGGTAGTTGCCCTCCTGAGAAAAAACGATAATGATCTATTAGACTGACATGTAAGAAAAATCCACCGTGGAAAAGAATCGACGTCGTCAAATATGTATACATCCCAACTAACACACTCTACCGTTGGCCTCAAAAAGAAAGGGGGAAATAGAGGAAGGAAAATCATTAGCAACAACTTTTCCCCATATTGTGTGGTAGTTCAGTTGGTGCATACCGGCCTAAAGTTTTGAATGTACAAGCTCTACCCTCCCCCCTGGCAAGCGGTCATTACAAAGTAAATAAATTTTAGCAGTCGACAGAATGAAAAATTCAAACTTTAGGCCTAGAACCTCCCAAATTCATAGTTTAGTGATAATAATATTGTTTAAAATATTGCTCGTATTCTTTATGCAGATTCTGTTCTAAATTTCATAACAAAGAAGAAAAGTTGAGAAATGTGTCTATTAAAATACATCAATAATGTATTAGAAAAAGGAGAAATTTATTATTAATAAAAATGATGTAACAGTAAATTATGGGTCTGAAATACATGAATGGGAAAGGCAATTAAAATGCTTAGTAAGAAATGTTTGCATTAGGAACAACTCACACTAGAAATATTTGATAAGCACTGGTTTCAGATACTTGCAAATGACTTAACAAAGCTGTTCGGTAATCTAATAGGTACCTGTACTTTCCATTTTGGGCTGAACTCAGAGAGATTAATGCTCTTTATTCTGCTTTGAAGAAAGTGATAAATGACAATAGAATGCTCAATCTTATAAATTTGCATATTATATAAAAAAAATTATGTCTCAGATATAACATGAATGGTAAAAAACAATCCCTCAAAAATTAATTGCTTCAAATTGGCAAGTGATTTCGTAATTCTTAAAACAATGATTTCAGTCTTTATTATAACTATTATTTAAATATAATGTTCATATAAACATAACCTGCCAATGCCAAAGAAAACATTTTAATTTTAATAAAGAACCTTTTAAAATAATTTCCTGGCTCTTGGATAAAAAGTTTCTGAACTATTTCATACTTGAAATTTGAATTTTAAGAGTTAAAATACTAGCATATCCGTTAACTATTTTAATATTTTTAACAGAAATTCAAATTATAGTTTTTATTTAATATCTAAAAACTACAGAAATTGAATCAAAGTTTTAAAAATTTCAAGAGTAATCAGGAAATAGTTTACGCTAGAAGTAATTAATAAATATCTATTTTAATAAATAGATAATAATATTATAAGAAATGAATTTAATACTTATCATGAGCTTCGTTTTTAAGAATTACCTGGGTTTAAACATTCTCACAATTCGCAGAAAAATATTGTGACATTCTTGAACAAGCCAGAAATAAATCAGACGCGTGTGGCATAAGAATTTAAATATAACATTTATGTGGGGGTTATAAATTCATTTTAAAATATTAGAAGCTTAAAATTGTAAGACAATTCAGTAACTTATTAATAAATATTAAATATTTTACCCTCATGAATGTTTTACCTGTAAAAATTGGTACTTCTCTTTGACGTTAAATGACTGAATAGTTTAAAGTAAATAGTTTGAGTAAATACTTAATTTAAAAGCTGAAAATTATTTCGAAATTTAGTAAAAAACAACTCTTCTGAGATTGTAATTACCGGTGACTGTAAGAGGGGATAGTGAAATTTCAGCGATCCAAACATATAAGTTTGAAATGATGAAGTAGTTTTATTACTTATGACTGTAACAAATTATTAAAAAAAAGTCAAGAAATATCTCAGAAAATTTAATTAGTTTTTATTTTAAAGAAAGTAAGAAAATGAGGTATCTTTCAAAAAGATATTTGGAAAGCGTTTTGAACTGTAGTGTAAAATTAACTGGAAGGGCAATGTAATGGTATGTATAATCAGTGTTAAAAGTATTTTGTTTTTTATTGAAAAGAGATTTTATTTTAATTGTTGCTTGCTGCTTTTTTTGTAGGCAGGGTTCTAAATACACAATTTTTCACTATATTTCTTCTAATGTTTTTAATTTTTTTAGCATTGTATATTTTGTTATATTTTTGTAAAAAGATGAAATGATTTATAAACTGATTGTAAAATTGGTGTAGAAAATTACAAAAAGTTTTAGCTTTAATAGCCTATGAAGCAAATTTTAGTGATAAATGAAATACGATACGCATAAAAATTCAGAATATTTCAAAGTAAGACAAAAATCTCGTTAAAAGAAACACATTTGTTAATTAAAAACTTACTGAATGTATATATACATGCATATATTCTATGTATGTACATATATATACAGTGAATCTAAAATCTGTTACACAATATTAGAGCTCTAATACAATACTTGTGTTTCAACAAGACTTTGCCAATATCTGACATGATATTTTTAAACTCGTGAGCACGACTGAGAACTTAAAACTGTAAATATGTGCTGTGGAAGTGCTGCTAAATAATCCAGATATAATTCAGATGAAATGTGGTGATGGAGAACTATAGGCATCGTGAAACAAACTTTAACTTAATGACTAATGATTTTTTTGAAAATGAACTAATTTCAAGGAAATCGTTGAAAAGTTTTCCGAAAACTGTTTGCATATGATGAGCCATACGCAGTATGAACTAGAAAGGGCTAAATTCTTTTATCGTTGAAAAGTTCAAGTCGAAGCTACAAGAAAGACATCCTTGGATGTTTTAGAACAATACATGAAGCAAAAAACTTTGCGTCCTAGATCATGGATCCAGAGTCAAAGCATTCGTTTTGGACTTTCTAGAGAAAACTTTCAGATATTGTTCCTTCGGATTTAAAGAAAATATTATGTGTACATTTTCCTAGTGTTCAATATTTGTGTTCACAATAAAAATGTTTAAATGATTTTTATCGTTTCTTTCTTATGTGTGCTTCAAATAAAAATAAATTTATTAAGATAGCTTTACGTTTCCATCTATTATATGAGCATGCGTGTGTGTGTGTGTTTGTATGTGACACTGTGGTGGAGAGATGGGAAGTTAATGGCCTTTCCCGAAAATTTACAATTACTTCCAAACAAAGAATGTCAATTAAGAATGTTACGCACTCCGCTCACTAGAGGAAAATTTTAATTCTTTTAATGCGTAAAAGAACAAACTTTTGTTATATATTTCGTTAGGTAATTCACATCTCAAAACTAGTTAGATGGAGCCGAATTTTTTTTTTTAAATTATCTATAATTTAATAATGAATATCTCAGTTCGAGCTCCAAAGGTCGAAACGACCTACTTCTTTAGGATCTAAACAACCAATCGCACACCGTTCGTAAATTCTTTAATCTAACAAGACTATTATGAACTAATTTTTTATTGTTTATTTTATTTATTTATTCTTTCGCTATTTATTCGTCGGTTGCTTTCTTACTGATTTCCTTACATCTATTTTTGTTTAATCCTGTGTCTTTTATCTGTATCCCACCTTCCTAGTTTTCGTGTTGAGTAAATGGCAACGTCTTCAATGCTCGCCCTTTTGTCGCGACAGCTTACAAGACGTGTGATTTGTAACAAGGCTCCTGAAAGAGAAGCCCATCTCTGCCTTAAAAATTTGACTTCAAATTTTCAAAACTGTTTTGTAAAGTATCAACTAAGACTTTTTTCTTCCCCATCTAAGTTTATTAGATTTGGGGCTTTTATTTTCTAGTCAGATATATATTCAATATTTTTACATAGCTGTAAACTTACATATATGCCACGAATATTATTATAGATTTACAACACTATCCCAGTTTGACACATTTTATAACATAATAGTAATCAGAGAAATATCTTTTAATATTTACGCTGTTTATTTAACACTGTTCGCTTGTTTCAAACTTTACACTCAAAATGTGCATACTCAAAAATAATCAGTTTTTTGAAAATCAATGCCCTGTCATTTAGTCTAATGCACAAACAATAGGAATATTTAAATTTTGAAAGTTTATCTTCTGTGAAATATGCATCATGTGTATAGCATCGGACTCAGGGGCAAATATGCATTTTAAATCTGAAACTTAAAACCCTTTTTGATTGTTAATCATTGTCTTTTTTTCCTTCGAAATTCAATCAGTGCAGTATTTAATTTTCAGTATTAAAGTTCAATAATCTGAAGTGTTAGCCTAAATTTAGAATTCTTTATGCTTATAAATGTTTTCCTTTAGAAAAATAAAAATAGCTGTTTTATGCTTACATGTTTAATAATAATCGTTTTAGCTTTAACTTTTCAAAAATAAAATATCTCCCAGTAAAATTTAAAATATCTAATTAGCAACTGTGAACAACTTAGATAGTCATTAATTTTGATGTTTAGTTAAAATCAATTTTAATTGCATAAAATTTAATAAATTTTGTTTTTAATTTCACCAGATTTAGTGCTCATAACATACTAATTCTTTTTATGCCATACTCTGACAGCAGAAAGTACCCCTATCATGTGCTCATACTAGACACAAAAATTTCAAAAACAAAACGGACCATAAGATGTCATGATTTAGAATCTGTTAACCAAGAAAACATGTGCAGAAAAAAATTGGAAAAAATATTTTAATTTTGATAAAATAAAAAAAATTCTTATTCAGTGACAAAAGAATAAACCTTAGCAATTTTTCTTTGTAAATTTTATGAGGTTGTAATTTTTTTTCTGTGGATTAAAATACCTAATATTTAAGCAGTTAGGTCACAGAGGAAGTTTATATTTATGTATACAGAGGCTGTTCGCACATTTTTTAGACGATTTTGGTAAGCGGTAATAAAAAATCGTTTGCTGCAAAAGAAATAATTGCAATTGTACTATGTTTTTAAAAGTCAAAATTATCGTCTGCGGCTTGAAAGTTTTGTTTTTATTCAAAATGGCGTTTTTAACAAAGCAGTGGTTCGAAGGCTACATTTATGCTCTTTCCGAAGAGAAATATGCATACTCCGTTATCCAAAAACGATGTGAGAGTCATGGTTTTGTGATATCTAAAGCGTCGATAGGTAATATCGTCAACAAGAAAGGAAAAAAACGTCAAATTGGAGCCTCAAGTGGGACAAAAATTCCAAACAAGTATCCAAGGAAAAAACGGACATCTTCGACTATTGCAAAGGTACATTGTTTAATGTTAAAAGAAAATCCCCCTAGTCAAAGGACAGTTGCAAAATCATTAAAATGCTCGGTGTCCACTGTAAACAAAATGATAAACGTTGATTTAAATCTTAAGAAAGCGAAAAAACGCAATGTGCATCGTCTTCTTCCAAATCATATCGCTGAACGCAGGACACGCTGCAGAATTCTATATGAGAAACACTTATCCGAAGAAAAATGGAAAACAATTGTCACAATAGATGAATCATGGGTGTATTTAAATGATTGCAACAAAAAAAGAGCCATTTATTATCATAAAAGGGGAGAAAAAAATTTAAGTACATGGTTCAAAGAATCGAAAGAAAGTTTTTCTAAGGGATTCATGATTGTTGCTGGTTTTTCTTATAATGGCAAGTTAAAAATAAAGAGAGTGGAAAAAATGTCAAGATTAACTCCAAATACTATCAGGAACATATTTTATCGCCAATTTTTCTGAATGAAATACCATCGCTTTACCCACAGTGCCATCAATCTGTGAGACTCCATCAGGACAAAGCTAGCAGTCACACATCAAAATCCACTGTAAATTTCCTAAAAGAAATGGAACAAAAAACTGGTATCAAGGCCATACCCTTCACTGATATCCCTGCTAAATCTCCCGATGTATCACCTATGGATTTTTGTGCTTTCGGACTTTTAAAATCTGCATTATCCAAACGTCGTCCCAAAACCCTTACAGGACTCTGGAAAGCTGTTCAGGAGGAATGGGATAGTATACCTCTTCTGACACTTCAAAAGGCATTATTATCCTGGAAATTGCGGTGTCGAAAGATAGTTCAGAATAAGGGATGTCAAATAGAACATTTAAAACACAAGAATTTTATGTAATTTAGTTTTGTGAATACAATATACATCGTCTAAAAACTGTGTGAACAGTGTCTGTATTACCACGGATATTAGAATATGGTCCTATTCCTTAAACAGAGATAATTTTAAAAAGACATAACGCAATTTTGATTTTGAAATTTCGTTCAGATGTTATACTTTTCATATAAGCTAAGGAATAAAAAATGTTTTTATATGAGTTACAAAGTATATTGAAATAATAATTATATAATTAGTATTAATTTATGAATTCGAAACAATTCAGTTCAAATAAAAAAAATTTGGTACAAATTTACAACAAATTATTCCTCTAGTTTATATTTCTTTTTAAATTTTAACTTTTATGATAAATTGCGCATCAAGTAGTTCTTTACGAACTGAGGGGGGATTCAAATTTGGTACAACTTTACTTAAATTTTATATAGACACTCCAGGCCTTAAAGGTATTGATGAGTTTGTATCTGGCTAATGTTTAAGTATCCGTATGTTAGAAACACACTCTAAAAATCTAATTTATCACATTGCTTAAAATGTTCAACACTTATTCACAGATTTAAATAGCTTTTTATTCAGCCAATAACCACTCAACATAACAAATGATTTTTTTTTAGTTTTCAGTTATAAAACACAGTTCTTTAAGTATATATACAATTAATTCTTAAACTAAAACATAAGTAATTTTCTGTCAACAAAATTCTAAATGTGTAGTGATAGGTTTCTATCACGTACTATGTCGAAAAATCGACAGGTGTTAAATTATTGAATTGCAACATCTCCTCAAATCTCCTGCAGTAGTTTTTCTTGTAGCATTTCGTTACAGGTACATATTTTAGGTACATTTATATCTACTGACACAGTTTGAACTCTTTTTCTACCAACTTCTTCAAGTTCCAAAGTCACAATCAACTGGCGCCCTCAAAATGTACAATACTTTTTTCAATCGACAAAGTTAATCAGTCATGGAATTTCTCTTCACAAAACTAGAATATTTTACAATAATATGACAATGTTTTAAATCTAGAACTTTCCACATATTTTTCATGACTTGTCTTATAGTTACTGTTTGGAGGAAATGTAGCTTACAGTGGTAAGTCAACCCTCTTTTACTAAAGAATAATTCCAACAAACTTTGTCTAAGTTTTAACAAGAAGAAACTCTCAGCAAAACAATTTATATTACCAGATAGAACTAAAAAATTTTCAGATAGTCTCTTCTAACGAAACTACCGCGGGTTATTAACATAGGATTGCTTATCATTGCTTACCTCTTTTTTTTTCCTTTTTTTGACGCATTTTGATACTTTTCTGTTTAACTTTTTACTGCTACTGGGTTTGGGACGCTGCCAAAATTATAACTCGTGACGGACTCTGATTTTTTTCTTTCCGGAGGACCGTTATTGAGGAACCTACGTTAAAAAAAAGTAACTACAATCATTGCACCTTACTAAGCTTATACTCTTCAGTCAGCTGTTATCTTTACCTAAACCTGGATCTAAGTAGATGTCTAAAACTTACGCTCGTCGCAAATTAACTGCCTACCTACTGAACTCAAATGTTCCTCAAGTTTAGTTCAACCCAAACTTTATTTTTTTTTCTCTTTTTCTTCCCATCGCGCATTTACTTCTACATTTGCATTTTCACTGAAATATTAGTTGACTGAGAGCGCTATGGTCCACTTTTACTACACAAGGGTTATTAGACCGGGACTTACCGTTTAAAGCCGATTCGGAACGGCTACAAACATCCATGTCAACTGCGGGACTCAAACCCACAAAGTCAGACCGAATGCCAGCCTCCTAGCCATTCGTCTATCTTCACTGAAGCGATTTATTTTTCTTCCCGAAAAAAAATGGGATGTATGGTATTTTTGAATTACGTAACATGGAACAGGAAGAGTACTTAAAAGCTAACTCACCTAAAAGTAAGGAACACCTTACGAGATTAAATCTGTTGAAACCGCTTGACATGACTAAAGACATTTATTTAATAATCCAGTCTTTGTTTTCCAAAAACCAAGGAATATTAAAATAAAACTGACGTCATAGACTAATAAAAGCTCAAAACCCTTACTTGTAAATTTCGAAGCTCAATTTTTAAAAAAAATCAAAAGCATGGGAAAACGGAGTGACATTTTTTTCTTCTAAGAATAATCTATTTATACTGACATAGCATGCTGCCGAAATTTTTCTTTTAAGTTAATATAAGCTATCCATAAGTATGAACCCCTCACCCTCCTCTCCTCCTCCCCAACCCCCACACACACTTTTTTTCAGTCATTTTCTTTCAATTAAAGTAAAACTGACGTCACTTTTCTTTCATTTTTTTCTTTCAATTAAAATAAAACTGATGTCATAGATTAATAAAAGCTCAAAACCCTTACTTGTAAATTTCGAAGCGCAATTAAAAGAAATCAAAAGCATGGGAAATCGGAGTGATATTTTTTTCTTCTAAGAATAATCTATTTATACTGTATAGAAGGCAACATAGCATGCTGCTAAAAATTTTCTTTTAAGTTAATATAAGCTATCCACAAGTATGAACCCCTGCCCCTCCTTCTCCCCAACCCCCACACACGTTTCTTTCAATCAAAGCTCCCTAATTTTACTGTTGAACTTAACTTTGGCGAATAAAATTTAACTATCGATTTTAAAATGTTACTCTTTTAGATACGGTTTCACATTTTCTACTATTATGATCATCCTGAGTTCGCTGAGTTGGCTTCAATTTCTTTATTAGCTGTTACGAATAATAGCATACATTTTTTAAACATTTTGTACAGTAAAAAAAATCCTAAATAACGTTAAGAGTTCTCTGTTATTTGAAGAGAGTACTGTATTCGTATTTCGAAAGTTTCAAAGAGCTCTCTTCTCAGAAAGCCATACAGCAAGAACGTAGAATTATAAAAAGCCATACTATAGACGTAGCCTTTCACTGCAGCACACCTGCCGTATGACCGCTGTGAAATGGCGTCAGTCGGAGAAAGCTGTTTGAGTGCCTGAAATTTCAATAAATTTGCTTTTTACTTCTAACGGTGATTTTTTACCTCTAATTTGAAGATTTTTTATTATTTTTCACTCGCCTAATTGCTTTTTTTTCTATTGGGACATAAGATAAAAAAAGATAACTGCTATTGTACAAACCGTATGTCTGTTAACTGGAATATAAAAATGTGTCTGCAGTTTAAATATTTAAGATTGTTCGATTGATTGGTAATCTGATTTTGTTCCTGTGAATACTGGTTTTAATCCGCAAGATTCTGTTGAAGGCAAGCACAGGATATTTATCGAATGGGAGACTTTCCTCTTCGCTCGGGCAACGTAGACCCCATTGACCCCCTAATGAAATGTGGGGACGCCAAAATTAGACATGAATTCTATTAGTTTTAGTTATGAGAAAGACAGTGTAATCCGATTTGGGCCCCCGTATAAAAGGAAAAGAACGCGGGGTTTCACTCTTCGAGCGACGTCCGATGAATATGGTAGCATGGGGTGGGGTGGGGATATTTTTGTGCTCGGCACCCAAGTGACTGCTGTGGGGAATAACTGTATGTGATATCGGCTTAATGTGCGGTCGAAATTTCCTCTGGAGAGGGCGATTTATCAAGTCGGCGGAAAAGGAAAATTCATTGCTGAATTCCACAATACGGATCGCGTAGATTCTCTTATAAAATGACTTTCTAATAGAAAAGATGAGGAGATTGGAACCGTTTTAAACAGAGTTACATACCTTGAGGACAGCAGAATGTGGTGGACATAGTAATTTCGACACTCGATTTTTCTTTTTCTAGAGTCTTTCTTTCTAGAGATCTTCCTTTTCTAGAGATGCTAAGATGCTGTAAATAATTTTCACGGTATATATAAAAAGGTAGTATGTGCCCCATGGATAAACGATAGCGTTTTAGCATCAAATCATAATCTAGCATGTCTAGAGAAAAATGGATTGATTACTGACCATGCATTGCAGAAACATTCAACACAGATATGACAGTGATTTATAAATAAATATTTTAAATCATAGTTTTCACAACCGCTTACTAACACCGGGAAGAAAATCCGAATCTCAGTTAAGAGATTCGGGGGATTTTACTGGAAATGAGAGGAGCTCTAATATTTTTAACGTGATATAGGATGTTCGACTGGAAATATTTTTCCAATTTGTTTATTTATTTATTCTTCTAACGATACTGAATTTTTGGTTATAATGAATATTTGTTACATACCTTAAAACGTCTTATTCCACCGTCAGACGCTACTGCGACGACCATCTCTGAGGATCGGATATTAAAACCGGATCTCCTCACTTCAAGACCGGTATAATACCGAAAGGACTATTCCAAGGATATGAGGACCTATAATTTTTTAATTCCATTCCTCACACATTGTTTTCATTGTAAACTCCCTTATTAATCTTATTATTATTTTTTATTCTAAATAACGTGACTTGCATGATTTTTACTCAATTTCTTAGTAAACTATCGAATCATGGTTTAATACAGCTATTCGTGTATTCCATAAATAAACGATAACTACACCTGTAAAAGTGTTTTCTTTGCAAGCATTGTTTAAAGGCAGTGAATCTTTAGCATTTATCTTTTATTATTATTATTGCTCTCTTTTGAGACAATAGAAATGATAAATAACAAGTGCCATGCAAAAAGGCCTTTCAATGCAAAAAGGCAATTTGGCCTGCCTTGGATTACTGTGAGGCGTTTTACTTTCGGAATTCGAAATTTACGAATTCAGCTAATTTTTCTGCCCTGTGTAAAAAATATTTTAAGGTCCTAACTTGAACCCTAACTTATGCCATTAGTTTTAGTACTGTTTTTTCTATTTTATGAGGATTTGTTTTCTTTCAAAACATACCAAGAATCGTAAATTTTGATACATCGAAGTTTTTTCTGTTTGGGATCTAATGCTACCTAAAATCTTTTATTTATTTTCTCTAAGGTGGAGGCACTTGTCGTGAGAAATTCGTCGTCTAAAATATTTTATACAACATTGAGATTCCTCAGTGTAGAAGCGGTAGATGTTATAATTCACCTCGGCGTGTGGTCGAGAGTCTGTCAATAATAAAACTCTTATAACCACTCCAGAGGCAAAAAATAAATAGAGACTTGCGGAACACTAAGGTGGAGTAAAAGAAAAACTGTCTTTGTAGCCATTGATAGCGATGAAAAGACTATAAATGTTGTAAGATAGATGGTGACGTTATTTTATGGCCCACAATAAAACTTTCAAATAATTGTCAAAGTGGTATCCCAAATCAAAATTATGGTGGGGGTCATAAGACTTGAGAGCTTGACTAAATTATAACTAATTTATGAGTACTTGACTAAAAGTCAAGTACTCATAGGCGTAGCGTCGGGGGAGTTCGAGGTGGAGGCACGTGCCCCCCCCCCCAACTTAATTTCAATTAAATTAAAACGTTAATAGAAGTTCAGTTAACATCGAAAAATTGTAGAAAACTTTATGAAAGTTGGTTTTTTCCCGCCTTTTTCAAACTGCGAAACTGAAGATTCCGATAATGTCTTTAGCCTTATTATAGTTTTAGCAATATGATCCATAACAAAAATTCGATGCTATATTTTTTTTAATTTATATTTTTTTCTCATTGAATAACTTTTGAATACTACTCAAACATCAATTCTATCGTTATTCAATTTTTTAAAAATTCTAACATTTCATATTTTAAGGATCACCCGGCAGTCAATGCGCGAAGGAGGGCTAACTGAATTCAATTCGTGCCTCCTCCCCCAAAAGTTAGAAGCACGCTACGCCTATGGAGGTACTTGGTACACTGTGAACATGAACAGTGAAATAAGGGACCAATTGGGGCAGGAACTTATAGAGAATCTATACTCACTTCTACCCAGACTTGGGTGTATATAATTTGAAGTAGCACTCTATTTGAATTATATACAAACACAGTTTATACATGAAATAATGTTTATTGAATTCGCTGCACATATAATTGGCTTTTACAGCAATAAGCATGCGTACTACTTGTACGGAATGTAAATACAGCTTTTAAGGACAATATATTTTTATACTCACGAACAGTAAGTCAAACCAGCAGTACTGCCACGTAAACTTCTAGCCCGTAAAGCACTAGCGCAGGATAACACCTTTTCAACCTTAACAACAACTCCCTTTTTTCATTAATGATGCTGCGTGGTATTTATACTAAGCGCGTATGCCAAAATTAGCATATCTGAAGCAGCTTCTTTAATTCACTCAAAAGTTCGATTCTTGTGAATCGAATCTTGTGTATACCTTACACTGGCCTCCCTCGAAAAAAAAAATTAGGTAACTGAGGTCTGAACGGCTTCAGTTAACTAATTGAAAACGCGTGCTGGTCTGACTTTTTACATAATGGGTGGCAAAGCCAAAAAACCTTCCACACGTTGTGTGGGGGAAAAACGCCACTACCATTTTACAAAACTAACCCCGAAGGGTCCAGGTGACACCATTACACAGTGGATTTGCAGAGTTGCGGATACTGGGCTGGCCAACTGCGCCCTAAAATATCTATTTTAATTAAAAGTGACAACACAATTGCACAGCATGACATTTCTTGACTGTATCTGCTCTCCCCCAATTTATAATGTACATGTGTTATGATTTGCGAAGTTAGTATGTTAGTTGTTTGTTATCTGTAGTTAGTATGTATTTTTTTTTTCACTACATGTCCCCTTCAAAAATTTATAAAACAACAGTATACCGTTTTTTTTCAGTGCCTCACCACTTCCCCTCAAAATGTTTACACAGTATATACACTGGGGAACTTCAAACCAATTTGGTTCGATTTTATTAAAGGGTGGGAGTTAGAATAAGAAAGTTGATACAAGACTTGTTCCTCATGAATGCAGCAACTTCACTGCACCAGTTTGTCCAATCCGCTGAACCTCTCTTGATGGTCGCAGTCCTAGTAAAGGGGTTCGTTGACCGTGTGGGCATCCTTCGTGCAGCAGGTCGTAGGTCCTGAGGCGCTGGTCCGGCTTGACGATGGACAGGAGGTCTCTTGGGAGGAGGCCAACCTTGCTGGGCGGCTGATATCTTGCGTTCCCTGTACTTATGCAAAGGAGCTTTAAAATTGTCATTCTTCCTTTTTATAACCTTGTGTACCTTATGTGTGCCACGTTCATCCTTAGATGGAGGTTTTGTAGTGCACACTTTACTTTTCTCCGTACTTTTTAGAGTATAGACATTAGATTTTAATGCAGATTCTATTTTTTGAAACTTATACGCCGCACCAACGTGTTTAGTAACTGGCTTTATCTCGCTGCTTGTGTCATGTTTTTCAACAACCTGACTCTGTTTTTCGTATTTGTGCTTATACGACTTCTTGTTTACCGCCTTAATTACTTCAGTATTAGCAGTTTTAATGCTGGAACCTGAAGGCTCTTTTCCACGTTTTTTATCCCCCTTAACTTTAGTTTTATCCTCTTTTGACGAAAAAATCTCTTTGAAACTTGCGACATCAGAATCGTTATCATTTATATTCGTTAACACTGCTTCAGTTTTAGGAAGGTTAAGCTTTTCGTACTGGTGCGTTTTAATGCAAACGACGTCTATAACTTCCGAAGCATCAGCTAAACTACTTACAGTATAACTCTGTGTCAACTTTTCATCCTGATTCTCAGTCTGGTTTTCATGTACTTTATTTAAAACCATATTATCAACCTGGCCTACAGCATCCTCATTCGGATGGAAACTTGAAATAATATCATCATTACCTAGCGAGTTCCTACTATCGTTTAAAGAATTTTTATTGTCGTCAACTAATAAGTATTCACTAACTTTCGTAACGCATACTTCGTCATCTACTAAATTTCCTTCATTAACAGATGTGTGAATATCATCTAAAATAGCAGGTATAGCATCAATAATATCAGGTATAGCATTAATAGAAGTGTCAGATGATTTATTTTCTAAACCACTAGCATTAGTATCGGCACTATTTTCAGAAATTTGTACTGGAATTACCGCATTATTCCAGCTAGACTCACTTTCTTTATAAGCCAAAAAAATACCCTGACTTTCACTATTCTCAAAATAATGATTACTACTCGGACAAAATAATACATTTGACCACACAGTTTCAACAGGTTGAACCATATCATGTGAATCAACTTGCCAGTGCAAGTAAGGTGCTTCCATATTATTTACTTTAAGAGCACTAATTTCATTATAACGCCGTGCGCTTCCATTATTTTGCCTGCGGTACTGCTTACGCTGCTGGTTTGAAACTCGCGAAAAATTTTGGCGCGGCTGTATAAAACTTCTCGTACCTGAATGACGGTACGGGGTAGCGAAGAAATGCCTATTGTCATGTTTAGCTAAAGCTTGAAGGAGGGTAACCTTGCTTGTAATTGTTTGATTATCTAAAAAATCTTGAACACTTGGCTTCAAACGTTGGATAACTATTTTTAAGATTATCGCTTCCGTCAATCCCTCTAAATATTCCTCACACTTGGAAATCTTTTCCATAGCAAAATCTAATGCAGACTGACCTTCACGTTGCCTTAGCGAATAAATTTCCGCTTCAATTTCACTTTGATTAAAGGTCTTTGGAAAAACGCTAAGAAACTGTTGCTTGAATGACGAATAGTCAAAAATCAGATTACTGCTTTGCATACACGTGTACCACTGATATGCACTACCTCTTAAAGCGGCTAGAGCAATTTTAAGTTTATCCCCCTCTGGGGTGCATTGTTGCTGAAAGTAATGCTCAATTTTCTTTAGGAATTGGCTTGAGGAGCCGCCATTGAAGGTGGCTTCGAATGGCGCAATTTGCTGAACCATAATTACCCGAGGAAAATTTCCAGCAGGATTTTGTTCTACAACACTCATTTTTTAAATAGTATATAAGTACTTGCAACAATTTTATCAATATACGTACACAGTACACAGTTTTTAATTTCAATTATGTTGTTCGTTACAAATGTAACGCTAACTACCAGGGTATATATATCTTCGAGCGCCAGTATAGAGAATCTATACTCACTTCTACCCAGACTTGGGTGTATATAATTTGAAGTAGCACTCTATTTGAATTATATACAAACACAGTTTATACATGAAATAATGTTTATTGAATTCGCTGCACATATAATTGGCTTTTACAGCAATAAGCATGCGTACTACTTGTACGGAATGTAAATACAGCTTTTAAGGACAATATATTTTTATACTCACGAACAGTAAGTCAAACCAGCAGTACTGCCACGTAAACTTCTAGCCCGTAAAGCACTAGCGCAGGATAACACCTTTTCAACCTTAACAACAACTCCCTTTTTTCATTAATGATGCTGCGTGGTATTTATACTAAGCGCGTATGCCAAAATTAGCATATCTGAAGCAGCTTCTTTAATTCACTCAAAAGTTCGATTCTTGTGAATCGAATCTTGTGTATACCTTACAAACTGTTAAGATAAAGGCAGCCCACTGTCCATTGAGAAAGGGGATAGGCCAAAATGGCCCCGGTAAAGGGACACCTGCCCCTCCAAAAAAACGAAAAAAGTCGACAGATTTCGCTTGCTGATCCCCTAGCTCTGACCATAGAGAGCCGATTGCGCTGTCTCGGAGACTAGCGGAAGGTCCTGTAGTCTGACATGATGATACTGAGTATGACCTGATGTGTGCACCTGTCAACGAAAGCTTTCATCGCTGTATTCTTCAACAGTCGTAAGTGCCTCCCGAAAGATCTTAGAAATATTTGCTTTGACTGAATATTTTGTCTCTGCTCCTGGATTCATCATGTAATAAGTGATGATATGAATGGGAACCTTATTTTATTATTAATTTTACTGTAAAAGAATTTTTAGTATTGTCGAATAAATGTATGATAACGGCCAATTCTCTATGTTTCCTTGCTGACCAACACAGGCACGCATCAATTTATTAAGATTCTATTCTAACCTATACTCAGTAGAAAATGACAAGTGATGAGAAAATCAGTAACAGTTAGTGATAGCATCTAAAACAAAAGCATGGGGAAATTATCAAGTGATTCCCTTTAAATTTTCATATCGAAAATTTCTTTCCTGTACAATGATATTCAGTATAATTCGTGCGGCTTCCTTTTGTAGCTCAAGCAAGCTTATCATTTGATCACCATGATTTGATCAGCGAGACGCAAAAGTCAAAATTTCATCAAAAGGCACTATTGTGTGGCCGGGGTAGATTGAGGTTGGCATTTCTGGTCTTTTCTTCTATAAAACGTGATCCACACAAATTTCGATGCATGTTGTTGAGAGAAAGGACTGCCGAGAAAATTTACAACAAAAAAAAAGTATCAAAACAAAATCCTAAATTTGTATAACAGATAAAAATTTTTATTGCAAAGAAAATTATTATATTTGAACTTTTAAGTAATCAACAAGTCTATAAAAAAAATAAGGTTTGTATTGCGATGAAAGAATTCCCAAACACATATCACTTAATTCCAAAATCTTTATTTACAATGTGCGTTACTTATGCTGGTGTACAAAATTAAAAGATAACTTGGAATAAGCATTACTTGTAATGTAAAGACATTTGTATTGTAATGACATTTGTAATGTAAAATTATGAAATTTTACATTATGTCGGATTGAGAGATAATAAGTCTTTTACACGGTCAAGAGTACCGGAGAAAAAAACTTCATTACCTCGTTATCCAAGATAGTAAGAAAGTGTAGCGTATAATTGCCATGAACTGACAAGCAATCATTGCATAGTCTGCCAATGGAATTAATGATTGTGAATCAACGCCAATGGAATTAACTCCCATTATTCTAAGAGAGCAGATATTAGCTTCCTTAAGCTACGGGGAGAGGGGCTTGACGTTCTGCAACTGGCCATCCTACAGCATTCAACTCGTGTTTGATGGGACTGAGATCTGGCGAGTATGGGGTCAATACAGTCAAGTGATATATTAAGTTTCTAGGTATTCATCCACAGCAAAATAGAATCCTTCAAGAACTCGAACTTTATCATTCACCAAAATAAATAGGTGATACTATCCCTGGAAAGTCTTACTTGTGTATGTAGTACCTTGTATACGCATCTACAGCCAGTTACAGAACCTCAGGGGAACATATACAGGTTAGTAAGGCCTTTTATCATGATTCCTCTCTAAACAATAAAAGCTTCGTTGTGAAAACAGGGACTCTCTTGGTATTTGAAGGATAGCTTAATGTATCAGGTTCTCTCTGGTTAAAAGTATTTTGAGAATCAGTAGTTAAACTGTACTTTGATTCATCACTGAAGAGTACCTGCGGCCAGTGGTTTGAGGTCAAGCAGCAAGGTAAGAGACCCATCTTAATGGACCTCCTTGGAATGAAGTATAAACATAGACATTGGTCATCTCATAAATGCGTTCTTTGATCACGTTTGTTTAGTCGCGGGTAATATAAAACCCCAGTTATTCTTGCACCAGTGGTGGCTAAGAGGTCAAATATCAGTTACCTTTTCATTTTACCAAAAGAAATGTAAACAGGTCATCGGATGTAAAAAAAAGTTGACCGCGGACGTCATTAACCTCTCCAAAGGCGAGCATTTCCTGAGCTCAAAATCCTTGAGATTAAATTTTGTGGAATATTCAACCCTTGGAAACGTGATTGATCAGTTTTCAGTCTACCAACGACCTGTCACTTTCTCTGAAATTCGTCTAAATGATGTCTTTGAGTCATATTTAACAATATTTAAAAGTTAATTAAATCATAAACTTACGAAGAGCAAAACTGTAATTGTTGGTTAGCACGCGTTGGTGCCTGATTCGCTCGATTGCTTCTAATACGCATATTTTTCTGTTTTTAGATTCTCAAGTACATACGTTCATTTTTGGTTGTTTCAAATTTGCCTACACACAAAGATTTGTGGATCTTCTTTTGTCTGTAATTCTACCAATTCCCAAGTTATCTGTAAATTTTTATACACAATTGCGCATATATAGACTCTCACAGGATCTGGTTCTTGATAAGTTCCATGCATACAATTTTATATTTAAAATAAGCTGATTCCTTTACAATGAAGTAGCAAAAATTTCAACAATAATGATGGAAGCAGAGAAAATTAAGAAAGATGGAAATAACATGAATATACATAGGAAATCTTGAACTGAATATATTTTTTAAAATGACCTCTTACGCCTAAGCAGTAACCACAGAAATCAAGGTTTTATCGACAGTATAGTCTTCATAGCATGAAATAGAAGCGCACTAATAATATGAGGAATTTGTTAAATTTTCAATTTCTGATGGAATTTTTTCTTGCACATTTCCCACCCGCAGCGGATGAAATAATATTCTATAATATGTGGTCTGAAACACACAAATACAATCTAGATAGGGATGAAAAAATTGCACATGACCTCAAATACATTTGAGGGGGACACCTAAGGTACGAAACGGTGATGTAAAACGGAGTGAACCATACATACATAACTGATGTTGAGATCGCTGGAATTTTATTTTGCATTTTGAGCCTCTTCCTACAAAGATGCATTTTGAGAAATTTTTTCCTCTCTTGTTTTTTAAATTTTGCCCAAAAGCTTCTGAAACATTTTTTTATTTCCATTCAGAGTGATAGAGTAAGTGTTCTGTACAATTAATGATATCTTTAAATCGTATTGAGAGGTAGGGGTTTTATGAAAATTTCAACTCAAAGCTCTTCCTGTGCAAATATACTGTGTAGAAATTTCTGAGGGAATATTTAGCTTTTTTACCCTTATCATGAAAATATATTATATGACGAGTAAAAATTTATTCTATCTCTGCATACGAAAAAGTTTCCTTTAGAGAAAACGGCCTGGTTCAAAAAAGGAGAGTGGAAGCTGATTGATGTTATGTACGCTGAAGATGCATTTAATTTTATATTTGTGAACCTCTACTATAAAAAGGGTTTTCGCAAATTAACCATATACAGAGTTACATAAAAAAAACTTTTTTTTTGTTTTTCCCCCATTTATGGTATTATTTATGATATTAAGATTTTTCCCTTTATTGGAGGAACTGAAGTTGGGTTTAAAAATTTCATGCAATACTACTTGTTCTTCACACTTGTGATGAACACACGAAATATTCTGCAAGATTCTAAAACATTTTTTTAATGAACACCTAAAAATAAACATTTTTCAAAGACTTTCTTGTCAACAGTAAAAACCCGGGATCAAATGTGAATTTCACTTTCTATTAAATTTTTGCTATGAAACTTCATTAAGCTCCTTTCTTTTTTTTTCTAATGCAGAAACCTGTGAACAAGGTAAATGGGTTTACAGAAAAAAAGGGGGGAAATACAAAATTGCGTAGGAGAACAAAGGGAAAATACATAAACGAGAAAATCAATTAAGACAAAATTCCCATGCGATCACGAGCCTCCCAATAACGTTTGTACAGAGAACGCCCAGTTAAGGCAGAGCAGGACTAGCCTCTTTCTTTGAATGTATCACCCATGTGTGAGTCTCATTTTTATGTATTACAATTTAACCATCAAAAGTAAAAATAAAAACCTGTTACATATAGAAGAAATTGTAAAGAAGAATTTGACTGAAAATTGTCTTATTTTATTGATTATGGAAAATTTTCGCTTATTTAAGTCTATGAAAACAACTTTAGAGGATTTCCACATTGAACGTGAGGTTTTTTGGATTGTTCCATGTGTCACCACACAGAGAAAAGTACCGAGTCGTTTCTAATGCAGGGAAGAGACCCAAGTAACACAAAACCGTTGGCAAGTCGTTGGCCAACGCTTTTCGGGCATGGTTGGCCAACGGTGGGAGTTGGCCGTTGGCGCTCCGTTGGGCCAACGGTTGGCGCTCCGTTGGCCCAAGGGTTGGCGCTCCGTTGGCCCAACGGTTGGCGCTCCGTTGGCCCAACGGTTGGCGTTCCGTTGGCCCAACGGTGTGATTTACAGGATTTGCCCGTTGGCGCGAGGTTGGCCAACGGTTGGCGTTCAGTTGGCCCAACCACTGGATTTGCAGGATTTGGCCGTTGGCGTTCAGTTGGCCCAACGGTGTGATTTACAGGATTTGGCCGTTGGCACGAGGTTGGCCAACGGTTGGCGTTTAGTTGGCCCAACAGTCAACTTTGTAGGTAAGCCTACATTAAATTTATTTGGGGCTATTATGCATTTTTCAACCCAGCCAGCAACTCTTTGTTCATCAGGCCAATGGTCAAACTATCCAAGGGTCAATAGTTTTGACATTTTGCTATTTTTCAGCAGATCGTTTACAAAGAGGATTTCCCCTTTTTAAACAGTTTATTAAGTTCTAGTATTTAGCCACCAATAATTTATATAAAAATAGTATATTCAAAAAAGCATTTATGAATATCCTATTTTATATATTCAAAAAAAAATTTCGGATATACTATTTTTATATAAATTATTTAGGCTGAATAATAGAACTTAATACTGTTTAAAAAAGGAAAATTCTCTTTGTAAACGGTCCGCTGAAAATTAGCAAAATGTTAAACTACTGACCCTAAGATAGTTTGACAATTGGCCCAATGAACAAAGAGTTGTTGGCTGGGTTGAAAAATGCATAACTTTTTTCCCCAAAAAGTAGTTTGAAAACTACAAAATTCACTCTATTATGAAATCAAAAAGTTTCCATAGTTAAATATTAAAATGTACAAAAGCAACAATACATTTTAATTTTAATGTTATTTTTAACAGTTTACATTTTACTTGACATTGTTTATATAAAGTGTTTTGTTTTAAACACTTTATATCTTTTTAAAGTGAATAAATCTTATAGATTATATCCTTAGTGATATTATAAATCTCATGTCACTCTATATACAAAAGAATATTAATTTATATATATATATATATATATATATATATACATATATATATATATATATAATTTATAATATCAATGCTACCTGTTGTTTTTAATCAGTCACTTTACTACATATATAAATTTTTTTAAATAAACACCTTTCCATTATAATCAACTGGTGTCAAATTGCACACTCATGCTGAGTTAATATGACACATACTTTTTGTAAGATTACCTTTATATAAATAATTTTTTTCATTATATATATATATATATATATATATATATATATATATATATATATATATATATATATATATATATATATATATATATTTATAAACACTTATCTTCCAATTTTTCTTCAGGTCTGATACAATATATACAACTGAGGTCTGATTTTTTTAAAACTTTCCATAAAACTGTTATATCAATTTTTGGACTTACCTTGTTTAATATTTTAAAACAGCATCTTAATACGGCATGTTATAGTAATTTTAATAAAACACAACTTTTCATCAATGTTTTTTTATTTTAACAAAAAATTTAATAAAATTTAATTTTACATTGTCAAAAATACACAGTTCTTTTATCTCTCCCTCCTTCTCTGTCTTTCGAAAAAAGGAAAAATCCCTTTATTAAGTCTTCAACAAATTTTTCCGTTATAACTTCTCCCTGGTGAGCCAATCCGACAGAAGCTGTCAATAGAAAAATAAATTAGTACAGTAAATGAGTCAAAAGAAAAATAGCTATATATGCACCAAACAGTCAAACAAAATTGCCTGATTAAGTTAGTTTTTTTAATTCTTTAGAAACAAGTTAACTTATTATGAAATCTAACCCTAGCATTTACTTCATAATCAAAAATTTCCTCATGTTGCATGATCTTGTCTTAAATATTACTTCAGGTATGTATCAGTAAAGGTTTATTTATTTGCTAAATTATCAAAGCACAAAATAAAACAACAATTTCAAATATGGAAACTAAATTAACATCAGAGAAAAATTAGACACTGCAAAGATCTTTAATAATTTTAGTACATATTTATTTACATGAATATATCAACTCTCTGAAAACTTACTTAAAATTTAGACATGAAAAAATAAAATATCAAGAGCTATTGGCAGAAATTTCTTTACATTATAGGAACTAATCATCTTAAACTGCTTGCATGTGTTTAGCAAAGTTTATTTTCATAAATTAACAGAGCAGAAAATTGAAGAATAATTTGAAATATTTGAACCAAATTAAAATTAGAAAAATAAGATATTGTAGTATATGATAGATAAGATTAATTTCCACATACATTTTACCAATACAACATTGAAAAAATTAAGGTGAAATTTTCCTTCCCTTAACCACACAGTAAACAATATTTTCTCAGTAAAAGTCAAATTAATTCTGTAGCATCAAAAGCCCAACAGTTTGTAAATGTATGTTTGTCAACACAAAGCTTTTTATTAGCACAATATCTTTAAAAAAACTAACACTTTAATAATTTTAGACAATATTTATAACTCCACGAATATAAAAAAAATTACAAATGTTTGAACAAAATATCAACCCTACTAATGCCTTTCTATCTACTGAACATCACAGTATCTATATATTTAAGTTGCTAAGCCAGACCAATTCTTTGGGCTGTCTGGGAGAGAAAACTACTGCATCAATTTATTTCATTTTGGTCTTAAAAAAAGATTTTAATCTATAGATGTGTCAAATATGGTTTTTGTAACCATAATCTCTATTAATTAGCGATAATTTATAATCTAAAATTGCTTTCTGTACATGCTCAGCGACATGTTTAAATCTGGCTTTAGATACTCACTAAGCACGAGGCTGCATAAACTACTGCATAAAATACTGTACTAATTAGATATAACTAAAAATTTAAAACACATTAACATAATGATTTAAAAATACATATTTAATAAAGTGAATCAAATAATACTAGTAGGAAACAAGGGAAAATAAAAAAGAGTGAGGAACAAGACTTCAGTTTATACAAATAGGCCAAGAATTCAAAGCAAGTTTTTACCTAGATTCAATCATTCATAAGATGATAACCACACTTCCAATTCTTTCATCTATGGTACTAATGAGATCAGGACTGGCAGTCAAATAAAAATGTCCAGAATATAGTGTCAAAAATATTGCTAAAAATGTAAATATTATAATAAGTAGCAGCTAATCAAATGTTAAAGACAAGTGAATTATTTTAATGAGTGATCAGCTTACTTCATAAATAGTCCTTAATATTATGTACAAACTTTATTAAGTACATTGTCAAAAAATTGCTTAAAATGTAAATATTACAATAACTAGCAGATAATCAGATGCTAAAGACAAATGAATTATTTTAATGAGTGATCTGCATACTTCATAAATACTTTGTATTGATATTTTACTTTCAAACAAAATGTTTAACATTAAATACCTGTTCGAGTCTGAGACAGACAATTATTTTAAACTCAAATAAAATACAATTGCAAAGTTGATAGTAAGGAGAGAAAAATTACTGAAATTTCACCAAAGCAGACAGCTAATTGTATTTTATCCTTGTATTCATAAGCTATTGATTAACTGACGCTTCTTTATAAATTTGACGATTTAATAGAGAAGGTTTTCTAAATTTATGAAGTAAACTGTGAGATATAAACTTATAAACAACTTAAATCCACTTAGAATAAAAGATTCAACTTCTTATATAAAATGTTCAGAAAACTTTAATAACAGAAATTTGAGCATAAATAAAAGTTTACCATAATGTTTTTATTATAAATATTCTAGTTAGAAATAATCTTACTGAAAGTACAAGGTACGAATCATAAGTAAACACCAAATTTGGTCAACTATTCAATTTAAAACTTTCTGAACGATCCGATTAACTAAAGTAACTCAACCATTTAAAATAAATAACAAACAGATCCATGATTTCAAAAAGTTTAAATACAACCATTCTATAAAGGATTCTAAATATACAGATTACTTATTGTGATCTAAAAATAGAGAAACAGCAAATAGAATTACAGTAGTTAAATTTATTATTTGAGGAAAGCTTTGGCTGTTTTTATAGAAATTTAACAAAGTATTTTACTTAAATTTACCAAGTTACGCTTCATTTTGCTATGCATTTTAGAAAACTACTTGATGCTACTAATTAGCCAAGTACATCATTTTGTTTACTAAATAAAAGTATATTACTAATAAAATAATATACTTACTCTGGAATTCTTCGTAATATTACAATCACGTGGAACATGGAATGGCCGACATCCATTTCTTTTTACCGTTCATTTCTTCGCAACACGTGCAAACATTTCCCCAAACCAGTTTCTGTCGTAGTGAATAATGCATTTTGTAACTGTTGGCCCAACAGCTTTAATTTGCAGTTGGGCCAACCATATTTTGTAACCGTTGGCCCAACCGCCTCCATTTGCAGTTGGGCCAACCACATTTTGTAACCGTTGGCCCAACCGCTTCCATTTGCAGTTGGGCCAACCATATTTTGTAACCGTTGGCCCAACCGCTTTCATTTGCAGTTGGCCCATCTGAATTTCTGGAATTTCTGCCAACGGTAACCATTCCCCAACGATGCCACGAAAATATGCGGTTGGGCCAACGGTGTGTGTTACTTGGGGAGTCTAATAATTACAACATTGAAGATTAAAAAAAAAAAAGCAATAGAATATTTTTCATTTGAAAAGAGTTAGTTTGAAAGACAATTTAAAAAAGTTAGTTTAAATAATTATTTAAATTAGTATATTAAATAATTTTAAAAAGTTAAACTAATATTCAATTTTTAAAATACCTTATATCCTCAACCCAAGTTGTTAGCTTTGCGTTGAGTCTTGAGAAAAAATACCCGTAATTCTGTCGTTCAATTTCCTGTTAGGAAAATTCTCCTCTAATTGCGTCCTCTAATCCTCTAATACTGATTGCGTTAGTAAAACGTCTATTTTTGCATTTAATTTCTCGTTAAAAAGTACTGGATAAAAAACGAATTAAATCCGTTATTTATATGATAAATAACACTGATATTTTGTCCGACCTGGTTGCTGGTAAGCGGAGGGCTTATCTTTTTTTAAGTGCAACGTTAGGCTTTGAGGTTTCGGAGGTTGGCATCTCTGTAAAATTGAATACTCATTTTCTCCCCTTTTGCACTTCAGTGTCAGTCAGGAAGGCCCTCGCAGCGCAACATAATGAGATCCAATCATCCCAGGTTCATGGTCTTTTGTTTAGTCCCATATACTACGGAAAAGCGCTTATGGCAGATGATTTTATGAACTGATAAACGGTAAGTGTGAACGCCACACACGATGAATTCGGACCACCCGCATACCACCCCCGACGGAGAACCCTGTTCCCTAAACCCCTCTCAGAGAACTATTTTTTTAGCATCCCTCCCACCAAAAAACTCGGGAGTATATTTTGTCCTTTATATTTTATTGTGGTTATTATTGTAAGAGAATTGCTGTGAAAATGCACGGAAGCGTTTCAGCTTTTGTACCGAGGCGTTGATTTGAAATATTTCGTGATTTTTTTTTCCTCCTTTTTTTCTGATTATGGCAACCCGTTTGCAGGTGCAGCGCGTTTCGTAGGATTTCGATTTTACGATCAGGAGCTTTAAATGTGTAGTGGCAACACTGGCAAAAGGTTTAGGCGCTAAAATTTAATAGGGCAGAAATCTCATATAAAAAATAAAATAAAACAGTCTTTTTTTGTTCAAATCTCTAATAAAATAACCTGTTTAGCATTTGTAGCCTGGATCATGAAATTCAATTAAAGTAACAATACATTGAATAGGAACAAATATATACCTGTGGATTCAGCCCCATACCCCCCATACCCCCTCAGTAATATTTAGAATGAGCGAAATGAAACACATATTTCTTTACATCTCTTATAGATCAGACATATATCTGGAATGGAACGAATACTGCATATCCAAATCACTGTCTGCGAGCTGTTATTATTACTATACAAGCATATAGTTTGCAGCTCAAAAAATTGTATGACCACTCTTAACCGGCTTTCATTAAATACCTTTATTAGAAATCCCTTAAATATCTCTAACTATTGTACATGTAGCGTGAGTCCAAACACATGCCAATTTCAAGGATGCCAATACTGAATCTATGCTAACCAACAGCATTTTCTCAAACTTTAAACAGACATATTTTAAACATGAAATGCCGACTAACAACATGTTAACAGTAAGTCATCAGTATTATATACATTACGGACTCAATTAGTGTATCTCTAATACATTAGAACCATGGTTAAAAATTATCCATGCGAGTGTAGTGAAGAAACATGGTATCAGATTTGTTCGAAAAAAATTTTCAGCTTAAATTTACATATTAACTTATTTTATAAATATCTGTTTAACTTTAATGGTAATCGGTAATACATTCTTAATTCAGCCTTTTCGATATTAATTTTATTTAGATATTTGATTACTGATTTTCAAAATTTTCTCTTCATCTTTTCTTATTTTAATTAACATTTCTTAAAAATACATAATCATTAATTAATATTTAGAGTGAAAAAAATCCAAAAACGTCTATACTTTTTTATTATGAACTAAGTAATGCGATATTTTACAGGGACTACTCCACTAAGCTGAATTTTTAAGGTATAGGATCAGTCGTAAATGAATACTAAATAGGCAGATTTTGTTCATTTTAAAGTTAAAAAGAATCGCATGGTAAAATAAACGATGAAATGCTTAAAAAGTTGGGGGGGGGATTTAAATTATGTATATTGCTGAATTTTGAATACATCAACAATTAATAAGCAAACAGATAGTTTTGACACGAAACTAAGAAGGCACCAGGTTTTTGCTTCCGCGGGAAAGTAAATCTCCTTCTCCAGTAATTTAAATTAGCGTTTTGACATCAGGTTTGGTTTAGTTTAGTTTGGAGCGTTATGGTCATTTTTTGCTACACGCGAGCTATTTAGACCGAGACCTACAGCTTAAAGCCGATTCCGAACGGATACAAACATCCATGCCAAGAGTGGGATTTGAACCCACAGACTCTGGTACCGAACGCCAGCGACCTAGCCATTTGGCCATCGTCCGGCTTTGGAATCAGGTGAACGTAATTCGTGGATTCTTAAAAACGTGCTTTTTTAGATTAAAATGTTCTCGAACTATTACTTAAAGATTATTCTAAAAAAAAAAACATTGGTCCATTAAAAACTTTTCCATCTGTGAAAGCTGTGCAGACAGATAACTCAGAGAAAAAATAACTAAGAGAAAAGACTAAGAGAAAAAATAGGTAGGGCTTGACCCAAGATTACAAGAAAGAGCAGGCCCCTGCTCGTCCTGGACGAGCAGAAAAAGAAAAAAATAGGCCCGAGACTGCACCGTGGGCCCGTACTGATCTCAGATTCAGATATCGTTTCTTCCGTAAAAAGAAATCACTGTTTACACTGAAGTGCCACTGAATTAGGGATAGCAAAGCCTATGCAAATTGTGTAGCGCTGCGCATCATGTATGCGCAAGTGAGGGCACTTTGGTAACTGCATATATAGCGCGTACTGTGGTTGTTCTGAATTAGTTGTTGGAATTGCCAGTATGGGTAAACTGCCTGATTTAGACGCCTTCGATCGCGGACAAATCATAGGTGCGCGACGCATGGGCCATTCAATTTCCGAAATCGTCAGACAGCTAGGATTTTCAAGGTCGACAGTGTCAAGAGTATACCAAGAATACATGGATGGTGGAAAAAAAAAACTAGCGATCGGGCAAACTGCAAAGGACAATTAGCCTTGACAGTACGTGGTGAGAGACGGCTCAGGCGTATTGTACGTAAACAGCGAAGCCAAACATTAGCTCAAATTACCACCCAGTTTAATGACGGTGCCAGTCGTATAGTCAGTAAACGGACTGTGCAACGCTCGCTTCACCGTATGGGTTTCGGGAGCCGTCGACCTACGAGAGTACCGTTGCTCTATACTCGCCATCGGGCTGCACGTCTTGCCTGGGCAAGAGAGCACAGGGACTGGAGTGTAGAGGACTGGAAACGAGTAGCATGGAGTGATGAGTCTCGATTCCGACTACTTAACGCCGACGGGAGGCTGAGAATATGGCGTCAGGCTCATGAAGCCATGGATCCTGCATGCCTGGCTGGAACTGTACAAGGGCATGGTGGCTCAATCATGGTCTGGGGTGTTTTTTCGTGGCACAGTTTGGGATCTTTGGTGCGTGTACCAACCTCCCTCAATTCAATTCGGTACGTAGAGTTGCTGGGGGATCACCTCCATCCGTTTATGCTGTTCTGTTATCCGCACGGTAATGGAGTTTTCCAACAAGACAACTGTACCTCTCACAAGTCCCAGTTGGTTACTGGCTGGTTGGATGAGCATTCCTCTGACTTCTCTGTCATGAATTGGCCACCTAGAAGCCCAGACTTAAATCCTATTGAGCATCTTTGGGATGTTTTGGAACAAGGCGTGAAAGGCCATCACACAGCACCAAAGAACCTTACTGAATTATGGACAGCTTTAGCCAATATTTGGCAAGCCATTCCCGTCGAACGTTTCCAGAAACTTGAAACTTGTTGAATCTATGCCTCGTCGTGTGGCAGCCGTTATCAAGGCCAGAGGAGGCCCAACTCGTTACTAGGTAGGTATCCCTAATTCAGTGGCACTTCAGTGTAATTCAGGCACAAACATCAATTTTTGATAGTTATAATGATGCATGTTTTTTATTATTATCTTTTTAATGCTCTATCGGGAAAAATGCATGAAACTCCCCCCTTCTCTGTCAAACTGGCGTCGATATTTTGTATCTATAAACATTTCTACTTTCCTGTTTGAAAGCAAAACAATCCATGGAATGCCGGACATACGGGCGGCAAATACCGGGCATACGGGGCATACGGGCGGCAAATCAAGGGGGGCGGCAAGTCAGCCGCCCGGATAAAAAAAAATTTTAAACTAATTTATTAGTAAAATAATCAATATAAATATATTATCATTATGCTAGGTAACTACTTAGAGTTAAAAATGCATTTTACAAGTATAACTGGAAATAAACAGTAAGGTTTGGACTCAGAAGCGGAAGTGACGTCACGTTTTAGATTTATCGCTTTTGCGAAGGCTGTGTGTCTACAGGACATTGCTGACCTAGTGTAATTTTTGTTTAATCGGCACATGTCGGATGTGATGAGGTTTGCGCTCGAAAAATGTTAAAAGAAGGTTATTCTGGGAGATTTTGTCTTAGGGTGAGGTCGTGTCAGACGATTTGCGCTCCCGTTATGTTATTTTTATTGTGATTTCGTTTTGTAACTCTGTGTGTCTCTATTTCTAATCAAATGTGTTTGATTAAATTAAGACTTCGTTTTTATTTGACGAAGCAAGAATGCCTATATTTTAATGATAATTTAAATTCGGCCATGCAGAAATTTACTTAAACAAAACCACATTGGTTTTAAAAGCGCTACTCCACGTCGCAACCAGTTGGGAAATACATTGTTCGTTTTAGTTTTAACACGTTTTAACCCATCATCCCATCAAATCGCGTCAGTGCGGGCGGTTTTTGCCAGGTTGCAGGAAAATACTCGTTTATGCCCTGAGCCATTCACGGACCAGGATAATTTGCACTATATTAATTTTGAACGTGTCCATCTCAACAACTGAAAAACAAAGCTTTTTGTCTCTAATTTTTTTGTTCTATTTTGTGATTTCTGACCAACAAAAATATTTCACAGGTAAGTAAACTTGATGATATTTTTCCTTTTGAGCGGTTAGTGTTTAGAAATTGAAATAATACATTTATGGTTTGATATTTGATTTAAAAAAAAGCTAGGATTCATTACTTAATTCTATTTTAAAGGTTTTTTTTATTTTGCAAAAGTTAAACATATACTATAGGAACAAGTGTAAACTTGGACTTTTGAACTGCATCACCTTATTTTTTTAACAGATGCGTGAAATATGGCAATTTTTTCAGAAATCGGGAAAACACGATTATTTTGTTTTGTTTTGTTTTGTTTAGAGTAAACGTAGGGGGAATTGTATTTAAAATATGAACAAAATTAAAATAAAATCGATTTGGAACGTTTCTTTGCAAAAGTCAATCTTTATCGAGAAACAGCTTAACTTGCATTGCGCCTTTTTTATAAGTTCTTTACGAAAAGAACCTCATTTTTTTACAGATGTCTGATAAACGAAAAAAATTTTCTGGGCCCCAATACAGAAAAAGAAAACTTGAAAAACAAGAATTAGTAAAGAAGGCTTGAGGTTCACTAAAAAGATTTTTTATCCCAGCAAGATCGCATGAGGCGCCATCAAGTTCCAGAGATACAAATGTGACGGAGACCGAAATCACAAACCCCAAGGAAGATGCTTTAATTGCAGAACCAAGTCTTGAAACCAGTGAAACCGTGACCAAAGACCGTGAAGATATTCTTCATCTTTCTTATAAAGATGATGTTTATAAGGATCCTAGCTGTTGGCCTTCCGTACTATGTGACAAAATTAAATTAACTTTAGTAGAGTTAGGCCCTACTCAACTTACAGAAGCGGATGTAACTTTCCTTTAAATAAAGATAACAGAGGTTTCTCATCTATTTATTATAAAAAAATTAAGTAACGGGGAAATAATTCCAAGAGTTTGGCTAGTGTATTCTAAATTAAAAGATTGTGTATTTTGTTTTCCTTGCAAATTATTTAAAACTTTTTCTAGTGCCTTTGTTGAGGGATATAACGATTGGAGACATTTAACTCAGATTATAGAACGTCATGAAAAATCAAAAAGTCACATTTGTAATGCAAAATCTTGGATTGATTTAAATAAATCAATTTCTTCTAAAACAACTACTGATTCTCTAAATGAGAAATTAATAAATATGGAAAAAGATAGATGGGTTTCCGTGTTAAAAATTATAATTTATACCCTTTAAATTCTTAGCCGGTCAAAATTTGAGTTTTAGAGGCAAAAATAATAAGGTATACGAGCAACAAAATGGAAACTTTTTAAAATTAATTTAAACAATTGCAAAGTTTAATGATACCATATCAGACCACCTCACTAGAATTATCAGAAATCCATCAAGTATGCCTCATTATTTAGGTGTTCATATTCAAAATGAACTTATTTCCCTTTTGGGTAAAAAAAAATAAGACATGAAATAATATCATTCTTAAAAATTAGTAAATATTATTCTATTATTTTAGATTCCACCCCTGATATAAGTCGCCAAGACCAACTTACTGTTGTAGTAAGATTTGTTCTATTAAATTATAAATCAAAGCAAATGCAAATTAGGGAGAATTTTTTGGGATTTATTTCAATATCAGATTCGGCAGGACTGGGTTTAACTAATTTTTAATTGGATTTTTTGGAGACTCAAAACATTTGTTTGGGGGATTTAAGAGGGCAGGGTTATGATAATGGTGCGAATATGAAGGGTCGCAATAATGGTTTACAAAAAAAAGTTCTTGACATAAACCCTAGAGCTTTTTATGTGCCTTGTGCGGCCCATAGTTTAAATTTAGCTGTTAATGACGCTGAAAAAGCGTCTTTAGAAATTACAAGCTTTTTTGTAATTGTACAGGAGCTATACGTTTTCTTCTCCGCATCCACTAAACGTTGGAAGGTCTTAAAAAATAAAATCCCAACTTGAAAGCTTAAACCCCTTTCAGATACTAGATGGGAAAGCATAATAGATGCGCTAAAAGTTCTTAGATACAATCTAACAAAATATATGATGCTTTGTATACCCTCTATTCTGATAATACTAGAGACTCTGAAACTAGAAACATGGCAAATTCATTACTTTTGAAAATTAAGTCGTTTAAATTTATTTGTTCCATTATTTCATGGTATAATGTGTTAACAAAAATTAATATCTTAAGTAAAGCTATGAAGGAATTGGATGCTATATTACCAAATATTATTTTAATGTTAGAGCAAACCAAAACATATTTATATAATATTAGGTCAGATAAAGGTTTTAGTGATATTTTCGAAGAGGCAAAAAATATTGCAGAAGATATCGAATGCGACCCTTCATTTCCTCTGGTTAATATTGTTAGACCCCGAACAAAAAAACGTTCATTTGACTACGAATATAAAGATGAGGCTCCAAAAAATCCAGAAGACCAATCCAAAATTAATTTTTACTTTGTAATATTGGACACTGCATTATCAAAAATAAAAGAAAGGTTCGAACAAATAAAACAGCATCACACAGTTTTCAATTTTCTCAACGACCTAAATAATTTCCTTAAAACAAATAAATCAAACAGATTTACAATATGTAAATCTGTGGAAAGTATGTTACATGATCCATTTAAAAATGAAAAAGATATTATAGCTGAAGATTTATGCAATGAAATTGACAACGTTGCATCCTTTATTTCCCCTGAAAGGAACGCGTTGAAATGTGATTCAATACCTATTTACAAGTAACCTCATCTATCTGTTTCCAAATTTAGTGATTGCCATACGAATTTTTTTAACATTACCCGTGACTGTGGTTAGCGGGGAAAGAAGCTTTTCAAATTTTAAAATAATAAAAATTATTTGAGTTCAACAATGGGACAAGAAAGGCTTTCAGACTTATCTATTATTAGTATCGAAAAGGACATTTCGGAAGATATAGATATATCAGATATTATAACAGAATTTGCATTAAAAAAGGCAAGAAAAGCAGAGATTTTTTAAGCTTTTTGACTGTCTAATTAAGTATATATATTAATAGATATATGTTGTATGTATTTAATATAACGTATTCATTTGGTTATTATATCAATACATTGATAATTATTATGTTAGGTTGTAAAATTAAAAAATAAACTGAATTTATAATATTTTCTGTAATTCGTTGTTTCATTTAAGGTAAAAATATTTCAGAGAAATTTCAATTAATCCATACGGTATGAGGGGGAGGGGCAAAATTATTCTCGCACACGGGCGGCAGCTACCCTAGGAACGGCCCTGCCGGAAACCTTGAGGAGACTTTAATAACTATGGAAGAAAATAATTGTTTCAATGAATTTCCGAAGAACAAAAAGTGTTAAGAACTTCCTGAAATGCATATTCTAATAAAAATAAAATAAAAATCCTGCCATATTAATTTTACATTTTATTTACACAGATTGGTGATACAAAGGTCCCCATCACGTCCGAAAGTCGAAAGCTCTTGGCTGTTCAATTTCTCAGACTACCATGATGTTCTTTGTGTAAGATTGTGAAATGTTTTGTGAAGCGATTAAAATCCTGTGACTGAGTAGTCGACGTTATACAAGTATTAAAATGAGATAATGACATCATCCTCATTAAGGTAGAATATGAAAATGCAACACACACGGATCTCTCATAAAAGCGTGCATATCTATTCGATCGATTTCACCCACTTTTGAAAGGCTGTGAGACAGTCAGCGATAATACGAAATGTAAAACAGTCCCATGCGTAAATCATTTGAAGAAAATTACTCCCTTTATATCTTTCTATTATTGAGGTGAAATCAAAGCACCCACGAACAGTAGAATAAAATGCAAACAAAGTGAAAATGAAAAAAAAAATGCTTGACATAATTTTGTTTCCAAATGAAATGGATAGAAATAGATTTATGAATTTTCAAAAGAATTTGCGAGATACAATGTTTATTTTACAAGCATCTTTCGTTTCTATTGGTGTAACATCTTGTAATTTTTTTAACGTAGGATTACGTTCCTACATAACGGCCCGCGGTATAGCAAAATTTATGATGCTAAAACCGTCGTCGCGAGTTATAAATCAAGAATGGCAGAGTAGACATATGTAACTTATTTTTCTTACCATCGACATATTCTGCATAGGGTTATCACTCATCCTTCTCTTCGTATGTAGGAATTTTATTGTTAAAAAAAAGAGGTAAGCAACGATAAGTAATCCTACGTTAATAACCGACGGTAGTTTCGTTAAAAGAGACTACCTGAATTTTTCTTTTGTCTGATACTTATATTTTGCAACTGAGATCATAGAAATTTCAGTTATCCTCTGTTTATTTAGTAAAATATGATAGTAATAAATTCCATTTTTACAGTAACAATTTAAAACAATACTTCACACGTTATTGCTTCTTTTATTCTAAATTAAAACTGTGGCTTTTTAAATATTGCGAAATCGCCAACGGTTTTTTAGAGGATGCGAGAGAGACGCCTGTATATCCACATTTCTAAACGTACATTACTTTTGTTTGTGTATTTGGAGGGTAATTTATTGTTTAAAATTGAGGCCTAAGTGTCTTCTTAGTTTGATATGGACCTTAGTTATGTAATGGATCACGTGCTTACACTTTAGGTATGAACTTCTAAATTGTTATTTTATAAATTAAATACAGTACAAAACCGTTCGAGGAAATCACAGATGCTTGAATAGCCTTGTAAATTTTGTCTCTCTAATATGGTCTTCGTTCTAACGAAAACTATGAATACATTCTAAGAACCAGAAAATTAAAAAAACATTAAAATGTTCTTTCTTCCCATGCCAGAACACAAATAATTTAAGATGATCTCCTCAGTATATAAAGATTTCAAGAGCTTACGCAGAGGAATTTTATTTTATTTTATTTTATTTTTATTATTATTATTATTATTTTTATCGGGTTGCTAGTTTCTACACTTTGCCCTTGTGCTACTAGGGGCCTCTGTAAGTCAAGTAACCCCGAGGAGCTATACCTCCTCTCCAAACCCCTTCTGTCTCATTTGAATTTGTCTTAATATCGTTAATTCTTTTATTAAATACTGTAGTTTCTAAGTCTAAATGCAGCAATGGTAATTTGACAATCACAATTTAAATGCATATATGGGTGAGTAGTGTATATAATATTTTTATGTATCGAGCTGTTTGTACGCAAGTAAGTAATGGATTTTACCTCCCTCGTGAGAAATTCATACTTGAAGCTTTATACACTGAGATTTAACTTTTATTTTTCCCGAGAATTTGGACCAGAATATTTTACAAAATGTATAACCATAATCCTTCGGATGTATAAAAAGTAATTTCCTATGCAGAAATCCCTTCTAAATTCCTTTTTCTACCATAAACGTTTGAGGAAACGCTAAAATCATGCGAACAAACTTCTAAAAATTTTGCGTTTGTTTACACGAGGCACCAGTTGTGACAGCGAATAGGAAAAGGCAACTACATTTTTCAACTTTTATGTGGGTGTAAATGAAATGTTTCCCGATATTTCGACGTCACTGCTTTTTCTAAATGGGTCCTTGTGATACTCGTAAAGTATATCATATCACACAATACCCCTCCATTTAAGATTTCCTCACCGAAATCCAATCAACTAAAGCGAATTTGCTGGTTGCTCCGACGTGCACTATGTCTGACCATTTATCTCCTCTCTTTGGCGCATTTGTTAGAGCTCATGCGCGAAAGGAAGTTAAAAATAATTTTTATATTTGTCTTAAACTCTTGAGGAATAACTCTCCAAGAAATACCCTTGCAAGCTGACACATTATTGGCTACTATTCAGCAATAACAAAACCACTATTAAGACATACTGCTAAAAGTAAAAAATCCTTTTTAGCAATGGTCAAAAAATAACTGTTTGAATTACATTCCTTGATTGTTAGACAAACCAAATAAATTATTCAATAATCGAGCAATTTACTGGCGGAATAGGAATGTAAAAGTTTTGGTTTGTTTGTTTTTTCCATCCGAAAAATAGACAGATTTTCTGCTGTTAAATTAGGTCAATCTATTCAGGAGATAAACCTTCTGTTTCCCCTTTGTTATATTAATATCCTTGATTTAAATACGTATAATATATTTGTTAATTTTATTTTCAAACTGAATAAAACGAAAGTTTCAATTTTTCATCATTTTATTGATTTAATTATGAGGATGACTTGGTTCCCTTTTATTATGAGGAGCTTAAAGAGATGGATTTCTCAGTTATACTCCTTTCGTTTAAACTAATACAACACATGCTGATGACCAGTACTAAAGAACAAACAAAATGACATCTTTCGAGGGTTGTAGGGTTCGAAGGCATAATAAATCGGCATTACAGAGTATTCACTGACACTAGTACAAAAGGCAGCATGCGATTATATGGTAATTGAGGAAAAATGATGAAAATACTGATATTAAATTATGATTATGAAAGTACACGCAGATCTAAACAATTTAATAGTTTTAAAATTTTAAATTTTCTTTCTGTAGTGTTTATGTGCTCCAATGATGAATTGTTGAAACTTTTTTAAACAAGTTTTTTCTTCAGATTTATCAAAATAACAAGTAATATATAAAAAAAAAATTTTAAAGTCAATTCCTACTTAGTCAATTCCTACTTAGGTCAAAAATTTGAGTGTGAACTAATAGTAGGAATAGAAAAAAAGGATTGCCTGCCAGAACCTTACCTACTGTGCGAGATTAGGAGGGGGAGAAAGAGAGAGAAAAAGTTCGTCAGATTGGGGATTTGATCTCGAAACCTACTGGTCGGGAGAAGCCCGCGATACCGCAGTGCTACCGTTTACACAGAAACAAGAGGGAAATTACTATTCAAGAGCAAGAGACGCTCTAGGTCTAAAACTAAAATTGATTAATTAAATTTAATTAATTAATTAATATTTGAAAAACTGTATTAACATCAAGTGTCATCCACTACAAGTTTAAAAAAATGCATTTGAACTTGAGTGGATGAATAAAAAGTACTTTTATTAACGATTGAAAATTTGAACAAGATATATATGGTCTAAAACTAAAATTGATTAATTAAATTTAATTAATGAATTAATATTTGAAAAACTGTATTAAAATCAAGTGTCATCCACTACAAGTTTAAAAAAATGCATTTGAACTTGAGAGGATGAATAAAAAGTACTTTTATTAACGATTGAAAATTTGAACAAGATATATATAGAGAGAGTGGGAACTAATAATAGGAATTGAAAAAAGAAAACACAAAGAGGTTCTAAATATTCTGAAGCTAAAATCATATGAACCTTTACTTTACATCACAAAGAATAATTTTATATCTGAGTGTAAGTTATTTGGGAACAGACGTATCAAGAAGATGCCGTCCTAGGGCATTACAATGTGTTAGGCCTTTGTCCGACACATTATAAAATAATGTTTTTAAACGAATTAATTATAAGATTGTTTGGTATACTACAAGAAAAAGTTATATTCAAATAATCAGTTTCTTTCACGCCTTGAATATGCAGAAATGCGTAAAGCTTAGAAAACAAAGAGGTGCTAAAATTTCTGAAGCTAAAATCACTAAAATAAATTTTATCTTTCAAACAAACAATGTCTAAAATTTTGCAACAATATCTTTACTATTAATGCGATAATGTATACCGTGAATTTTATTTTATTGACTGTCAATTAAAATGTTTGTACGTCATTTCTATAATTTTTTTATTCTCATTGTTTAATGAATATATTATGATTTCTTTAATTTGAAATTGTATTTGTTAACAGAAGTACCACAGTATTTATTAAATGCTACGTGTAAATTGTATTCACTTAAAATAAAAGTGAATGAAGATCACTGAGGAAACTTTATATTTTTTTAATTTTACCCTTTTTTATAGTTTATTTCCCATCAGGTAAAAAGAATAAAGAAGGGTGTCATAACGCACAGACTATGAAGACAACGCGAAATTGTAATTTTTCGTACTTTAATTGATCAAATTCTACCTTTATTTCATAACTCAAGGTGTTACTAAAGTTTGAAAAAGATAATAAATAACATTTCCATCTGTTTTCTAGAAATCGTATGTATTATGTAGGAAATCTTTCATTCGGCGCTTTAAGACTTTCAGCGCTTAAGTAAAATCTCCTGATCTACTGTTTTCTCTAAATAATACAGAAAACTTACTAAACAATTTTCTCGTAGTTTAATTATAACTCAACCGGTTCGTTTCGAAATCTTGGCGATTTGGCGGATCCTCTTGAGTGTCACAAGTTGCAACCCCATCATGAATAAGAAAATTGCGGAGAGCAAGTCCTGAGTGGGGTGCAGTTTGATCCCTTGACCTCGGGATGCGAAGAACGGGGGGATCGGACTCTCTGGCCAATGGAAGTCCGGGATTTGGGTGGCCAAAGAGAGAGGAGCATGCATCATCCGAAGTGAAGAAATGAGGAGGAGACTACTTTGGGGGAACGAGAAACAAGAAGAGAGAGCGGAAGGAAGAATTGTTGTCATAATTAGACACGAATTATTGGAAAGGCCTATAGGCCTGTCGTGTCATTTACGAAAGCGAATACAACAATAACACCAACAGAGTAGAAGGTGATGAAAATACCAAATCACATTGGTCGAACAGAAAATATAATCTGACATTTTTCTGTGATTATGTCGTTTAGGACAAACAATGCTTTAGAATTTTTTGTCCTAACTTTATTTCACTTTAACATCAATGAAATTTGTATCCTATCTAAGTTTTTGTTTTGTGTTATTCCAATTGCTTTTTAAATATGCATGCAAAAATATTATATTTATGCATGCAAAAATATTATCACAAATACATTTTATTCAAACGTTAAAAACTTTGTGACAGTAACACCATTTATTATATCAGTCGAAAGCTTGTTAGGCACTCATGTGTAGTGTTAGAAATTCTTTTTCCAATTGTTTCTATAATTATTTGTAGGAAAATTATTAACTAAATTTTACAGTTTCTAAGTAAAGCATCAAATTTGACCCACCCACCCCCTCTCAAAAAAAAAAAAAAAAAAAGCTTTGTGTTTTCTTTACTGAAATCGGTATTACTTTAGTTTTCAGTTGAATACCGATAATTTTTTTTTTATATACTAGAGGGGAAATTATAAGATGATCGGTCCCTTAGCTTCACTTGAAACCAAATACTCAGATGTAAAATTTGAAGAAGCTTTGGAAGGAATCAACTGTAAGTATACAGAATGGGAACAATAATTTCTTAGTTTAAATATTTAAATATACCTACTAAATGTATGTGCTGTGACTGATATTATCGAAACGCGATAGTTGAAAAAAGTTGACAGCATGGGTATTCCAGCCAGAAGATGAAGACTAATAAACTCACTTAAACAGGGTTGTACAGTTTTGGAAAAAAAATACGGCAGTATCAAATTAAAGACTAAAATCTCTTATATTCTACATTTTTAATTAATTGATACTTCCACAATATATTTTAGGAATATCTTATGTTTCGTTTCAAACTCTTTCCTCCGATCGATATATATATATATATGTGTGTGTGTGTGTGTGTGTGTACAAAAGCAGAATTGTACGGCTGAAGGCCATCCTAAAATGTACAAAGTTTAATAATTATGTCTTGTTCTCAATGGTGACCTCATTATAATAAAAATCCTTTTCTCTAAAAGGAGTAATACTGAAGAAAAATCTGAACTGTAAGTGGTCAATTCTTCAAAAGAAAAATGCTTTAAACTGTTATTCAAAAAGAATTAAGATTACGCTCGCAGAAAACCAGAAAATCTAGCTGCTTCAAAACCACGTTGACAAACCCAAAAAGGTAAAAGATATTGTTGTAAGGGAACGTTTTGTTTTTTCAGCTTGATATCTCTTTTCCTATTATTAAATTTTGCTATTATATATGTATATGTACGTCTATGTACACGTTACTCCTGAAAGTGGTTTTTTGGGGTGAACACAATAACACATGCATCTGAAACTGTATAATTTGTAATACATATAAATACCCATTGAATTTGAAAAATACGGGAAAAAACTGCAATAAAAAAAGAATTCGATGATTAGTACTACTCACAAAATTAAGTAAAATGACCAATATTATCTAAAAAAATTATCAGCACTGGAATAAGCTAAATTGTTTAAGGAGGGAAAAAAAACTGGGGGAATCTTTCCAATTTATTTAAGTAATATTTGTCATTTTATAAGGCATTGTTAAATGTCTGTCAATGGTTATAGTTTTAATGATTTAGAAACAAAATGAAAAGTTTATTATAAATGAAAAATAATAGAAATTTATGGCTTACATTTGATTCAGGTTAAACATCACCTATAAGCGAATGGTCCTATTTTCAGTGTAGGAGAATTGGCCCGTATAGCCAGATCGTAAATTTCTAGAACATCTATCGTAGTAATAAGTTTTCGAAATAGAGAAGTTTTTGGAAAATAGAATATCATTTGAGGCATATGCATTATGAAGCGATGTATGGGGTACGTAGTTCTTATTTTATTTTAAATTGTCTAGATGGTCACATCATTAATAATCCACAAAGTGTTAACTCAAAATTTTCAGACAAGATGATATAGAATGAAAAAAAAAAAACTTGAGGATATAACAGAGATCTTTGAGTCTGTTCAGACAACTATACTTTAATAGTTAATATTGCATTTTTTCACAAAACTTTATAGCATATTTTTTTTCTTTAGTCAGGGCATTTTTTTAATTTTTCTTGAAAGAGGAAATTAAATATTGTCAGTCTTGTATACCTTTTTTGCCCAAAGGTACACATTCAGTGAAAAACTAAACATGCATTTATTTTCATTAAAGATTTTCTTTATTATTCAATTCCTACTATTAGTTCACACTCTCTATATATATCTTGTTCAAATACATTTTTTTTAAACTTGTAGTGGATGACACTTGATGTTAATACAGTTTTTTCAAATATTAATTCATTAATTAAATTTAATTAATCAATTTTAGTTTTAGACCTAGAGCGTCTCTTGCTCTTGAATAGTAATTTCCCTCTTGTTACTGTGTAAACGGTAGCACTGCGGCATCGCGGGCTTCTCCCGTCCTGTAGGTTGCGAGATCGAATCCCCAACCTGACAAACTTTTTCTCTCTCTTTCTCCCCCTCCTAATCTCGCACAGTAAGTAAGGTTCTGGCAGGCAATCCTTTTTTTCAATTCCTACTATTAGTTCACACTCAAATTTTTCTTTGTTGACCTAAGTAGGAATTGACTTTAAAAATTTTTTTTATATATACAGTCAAACCTCGATATCTCGAACTTGAAGGGAGAGACAAAAAAATTCGAAATATCGAAAATTCGAATTATCGAAAATCGCATGTTATCAATAGTAATAGTGAAAATAAAAGCTTTTTTACATACCTTTTTAAAAAGTAATCCATATTTTTATTTTAATAAACACTATTTACAAAATTCTTTGAAAAAAGATTCAATTGTTGTTTGCTTCAGAAAAGAGTCTGAAATTTTATCTATTACACTAAGTGGACAATGGCTTTAAATGTGTCCTCTTACCTATTTGGTTGATTTTCAACATATCTTCTCAAAGCGTCTACTGCAAATAGTCCTTCTTTGTTTGTCACATTAGGTGGCAAATGGCGGATTTCGTCCTCCTCTTCTTTTGATAATACACAAGAAACTTTCGTCTGACGGATGATGTCATTGTCCTTCCACTGACCACACACTATTTCCGTATCATCTACGATGACAAAGTCATTAAATTCCATATTATCGAGGTGCATGAGCATTGAGGCTCTAGCTTGAATGCAAGACAGCACAGGCATGCATTCACACCTGTCATTTTTTTTCTTTCACTCCTTGTTGCAATGATAAGAAATTCTACAATCTTCTTGGAAGCCACCCACATCTTGATTTTTGTCCATGCCTTAATTTCCTGCTTTGTTAAAACCACCCCAACCCCTCTAGAAAGTAACCTTGGAGAATAAAAGGAGAAAAAATAAAAGAAAGGATCGATGGTCACTGCATATGCATGGCCCCTAACTGAAACGAGATAAGAAAACAATAAACAAGAATTTCAAATCCCATCTTGGAGGACAAGAGAAGTTGTCATTTCACTGTGTTATCTTCCGTCTTTATATCCCTTCTTTTTAAAGTTTATGCAGGGTTTTACCACTGTAATGTTTGAATAGCTTTTCTATTTTTTAGAAATTTCTATTTTTTGGATATTATTTTTTTGTTTTTAGAAAAATTTTTTCCTCTATTCATGGAAAAAATTCAAGTTATCGAGGGATGAGCCAAAAAAATTTCGCCAAATCAAGGTTTTTTTAACATTGAGGGCATAGGAAATTTGAAGGGAATTTTTATTTCTTCGAGATATCGAAAAATTCGCGAAATCGAGGTTCGAGTTAGCGAGGTTTGACTGTATTACTTGTTTTTATTGTTATTTTTAATCAATCTGAATCTCACAGGGCCAACTTTAGGCTCCTTTATACCTCTCTTTTAAATCACTGAGTTGTGAAAAAAAAATTGTAATAGGGGTAAACAAACAAGATTAAGGATTATAAGGCTCGTACTGCCTTCTCCACTCTCCGTTAAAAAAAGAATCACCGAATCACAGAACATCTGTCGTAAACGAACCTCTGACTCAACAGAAGCACTCTCGTCCAAAACTTTTCATATCGGTAATGTTGCGGAACGTCCTGCGAACCCTCCGTCGGGAGATGCGATGCAAAACAAAAAATTTTCCTAGGGACCGGCGACTCCTGTCCCCCAGGGTAAGCCTGGGAGTTGAGTTTGAGATGACCGTGATTCGATACGCTACTCCGAGCACCCTTCGGCACAGGCCACTTACACTAATCGTCGCGCTGGAAGGGGGTATCGTATGTCATCGGGCCGGTCTGCGGAAATCAAATTAGGAAATGAATTACGGAGCGGAGGGATGATTGCGGGTGATTCTGCGTGTGGGCAACCCCTTTTCTTGCTCGCTAGGAGATTAAACGTAAATTGACTGTTCGGGGGGTGTTTAGCACGGACCGTTGAACGGCTTATCAGAGGCACTTCGATTTGCTGATGTTTTCACACTTTTTGTGCTTTTCCGCACCACGTCCCGTAGAAACGGTTTTATTTCCAACGCTGCCGCATGGCTGTTGCATCTGAAATATTGGAGATGAAGGGAACGGAAAGCTACGCTTTATAAGCGTCTTATTTTTACAACAGAACATATACTATAAATGAAAAAAAGTGTTTTCTTATCCTGTCTCTTTAAAGTTCAATTAGATAAATATTTAAAATTTACTCTTTTTTTGCCAAAAAGGAAAAAAAAGGCCTGGCAGTAATGGTATTTTTTGATTCGATGTTATTCCTTTTCAAAAGAAAAAATGTTCTACTCTTCTAAATTGTTGCTAACGATTCCTTGTACTATTTTTTTACTAAATATTTGAGACTTAATTCGAGTATTTCTAATCCATGTTCATTAATAAATTTTGGCTTTGATTTAGGATTTTCTCCTGCTTCTGATCAATGTATTCTCAATTTCTTCTTTAATATATCAGTAATAAAAGATAACAGAGATGATTGCGAACCTTTCTTCAGCTAGCTGTTTCTTGAATTTAACAAAGATTGTAATAGTAATTTTCCCCATAAGAGGTAAATATAATACAAATTTAAATCTTATTAGAAATTTTTATTTGTGGACATTATCTACGTTAAGAAACGATGTCTACTCAGCCATGGATTATTACACATGGACATTAGGGTTGTGTTCGGTAAATATCTTGATAAGATAAATTCTGAAACCAGAATTAATCCAGAAACCAGAATTGAAACCAGAATTATTACGTTACCACAAAAAGACCTAACAGCACTTCCACCTCTCCATTCACCTAAAATAGTGGCTTTAAGATTTCCTAATTCTTCTACAAATAACGAAACTTGTATAAAGTTCTTACATGAAATGCATCGTTGTTTACTTTGGCTGGAAAATATTCCCAAGGATGTGTAGAAATTTCAGAAAGCCAGAGTACATGGTGACCGAGTATATATTGAAATAGGATCTTTCCAGCAAAGTGAATCCCATTAGTGAAAAGAGGGAAAATATTTCATTTCCAAAACCCATTATAAATAAACTAAAACAATATACAGCAGATTCAGCTGTACTATAAATTTGAGTTGTTCTACACGTTAGCCTAAGGAAAGCCCCGTTATTCGTAATTTTATAACAATCATTGAAACAGTTATTTTAAGTAAACTTTCTATCACACACATCGCATATGTCCCGTGATGGACCCTGTGCCAAAAATCAAATCAAAATCTATCTCACACACACAGAAGTATTAATTCGTCTTATTTTAGGGTTAATTATTTGAGTTTGGCGATGCTGTCAAAAACTTTTAAAGAGGCATTTCGCATAATTTAATTGGTAAATAGATATTTTTTTTTTTTACTGTTCCAAATTGTCCATATTTAATACTATTAGGTGTAAAGTATTTGAATTAAGTTTCTCGGTGAATTTTTTGTCTATACCCCCAAAAAAATCTATCAAAATAATAAATTAATTCAAAACCTAATAATCGAACAAAGAAGCAGTTTGGGGAAACAGTAGAGACTTTCAAAATTTTAATAAATAATAATAAAAAAACTGTTTCCTGATTTTTTAAAAAATTAATATAAAAAAATTATTTGCCTTTATAGGTGCTAACGAAAATAAGCAATTGCAATAAGCTGTCTGCTACCATTAACACAGCAGCGACTTCAAAGCCATTTGTAAAGAAATGGTATTCAATTAATTTCTTAAAATGATATTTTGCGATAAAAAACTGTCAGAAAGGGTTAGCCTTATCATTGTTGTTCTCATTTTCTATAACTGCGTGAAAAGTGATAAAAAATTCAAATGTATCTTTAATACTATGATTATTATTTTAAGTCGAGAACGAAGAAAAAACTCGGGATAATATTACTGATATATTAGACATGGGGGAAATTCAGATTTAAAACTTTCCCTTTTGATCAAAATAATGAATATGAAGTGATGAGCTTGTCACTGACTTTTGCAAATCGCACATTTCCATTATTCATTTTTCTCTTTTCCTTTAGTACAAAAGAAACGCCATAGGACCAGTCGTTCGTTAGCGAACGACTGTTCGTATGACCGCGTCAAAAAATGACCATGTAATATTTTTTTACTTCAATGACGTGACGTGTTGGCAGTATATAATTTTTCTTCTGTATTTTACCCCACGTATATCTGTTCTGTTTTCTAAAGGTCTACCAAATCGACCTTTCCAGTTGTCAAATGTTTCTGTAACATCATCCGTCCGCCGAAAGCGAGAATCAAACCTCTTAACTTTCTGGAATTAGCGCCCTTTACACGTACGTTCTTTACAGCGTGAAACCCCGATCCCGCGCGATTGAGTGCACGTGTGAAGGTATCGGAGAGGAAGGGAAAGCTGCTTTGGAGCTTACTGCAAGTTTTCCCGCGCGCAATCCCGTACGCTCCAAGCACTCGCGAAAAAACGTACGCGTAAAGGTCGCTATTGGAAGCCAACGTCCTCCTCACTTGGAAATCCGAACAATGAGGAAATCTCATAAATTCCATCAATCACATGTACAATAACTCGCTTATGAATTTGTGATTGAATATACTCGGTTTAATGTATCCATCCCATTGAGACTTGAAGCAATCGTGTTAGTTTCGAGAGATATATGTAAAAATATGTCCATTAGTTTGGTGTATTATATAAAATGAACTTTTGAGTAAAAATGCTCCAGTATACATATGGCACTTAATGGAATGAGAAGATTTTCTTTGCAAAAGAGAAACACTCAGTAACTAACGAGCAGATATACTAGATAAAAGAGTCAAAGTTGTATATTTCAGAAATATTTTTTAAGTTGGATTTCGTAAAATCTGACTTTCTGGAGCATTTTTAAAAATTTTGCTTGTAATAGTGTTGAGCGAAATATGTATAATTACGCAGAAACGGATTATTTTTTTGCTGGTCGATTTGATATATAAATAATATTTAAATTACAAAAAAAAATGCTTTTTCATTGTTATTATAACTATTAAAAAAGTAGAGCTTGTACACTGTGCTATAATTTGTGTCTAAGCTCTACTAAGACAAGAGTTGAGCATTATCACACACAGGCTAGCCTAGGTGATTATGTTTCACCCGTCTCATTAACACATGAACGTGTTTCATTTGAATACACAGACCTACAGATGTTAGACACGTGATGATTCTATTGTTATGCAAGAGTTATTCCTCAAATAAGGTTTATGATAATAATTCAAAACTGGATTTGACTTAAAGTTGACCACAACTTCAGCTCCCAGTTTCACGCTCCCAGTTTTGCTCAGAATAGAGACCTATGAGGTTTTATTTAAAAACATAAAACGATTCTAGATGTAAAAGTTTGTGGAAAATCTTACAAACCGCTCTTTATTTTGAAGTATTTTCACCGTGAGTATTTTTTTTAGTTCGGAAAAACTAGTAAGCTATTATAGATATAACGGTTCAAAATACTGATCTGCTTTTTTGTGCAAAATAGTTTTATATTCTTCTATGTACCTTCCAGTAAAACTTTTTCAAGCCAAACTACTGGGAGCGGAATTCTGCTTAAGTAATTAAAAAGAAGGGGGGGGGGGGAAATAAAGTTTTAAGTTAAGAAATGGAGTCGCAATATTTTTATACTTTTTAGATCTGCAACCAACTTGAAAGTCAGAGAAAGGAAAAAAATATATTCCAGAAAAATTTATTTAAAAATTTTTAATTAATAATAAATATCATGCGAAACAGAATTCTGTACTCTAATTCATTTTCTCAACGGAAGACCCTCGAATAATCTTCCCTCTTCTTGACGATCAAAATAGAACGCGCTTAGTAATCAAATGCTTACGAACGTTTGACAAATGTTTCCTTCATTCATCAAAACATGTGAAAATATATGTTTTTACATTAATTATCCGTGTTCTATTTAAATTGGTCTGTCGCAAGTTGAGTGTGAAATTCACTGCACTTTAACCTACTTATCGCATTAACAACTTATTCTCTTCAGCAAATAATATACTTATCTCTAGAAAAAGCCTTTTACTTTTCTAAACATTCCCTAATGGCATTTTTTTCATTTACCCGAGACACCCTTGATTTCATTCGGAGACCTATTAAGTTCCCTTCAAGAGGCGCAAAAACTAATCAGTCTCCCTTCAAGAGACAACAAAAAAGCGTCTCATCCCTGACACGCAACTAATCACAGGCACTTTGACTGTGGTTACTTAATTCATCGCTGCATTACGTTAAAAGCTAATAGATCAAAAGTCGCAACACATCAACAACTCCCTACCCCCCAACCCCACCCACAAACAAAAGAAATCATCTCCTCCCCTCAATTTCATATAATATAATATCCCACATACCACATTCACTGTCCCTCCACTCCCACCCCGATCCCTGGCTAAAATGCGAGATGAACATTCTCCCTTTTGCTCTTAATCAATTGACTTTTTCCGGTACCGTTCGGGGGGATGAAATGGGATGCAGATTTCTTCGCCATTACCATATTATTTTCCCATTTCCCCTGAAGGACTCAACTCCTAATCTCTCTCTGTCTTTCTTTTTCTCGTGTGGTCTCTTTCGGTTTCAAAAATGGGTGGAGCGGGGGGGGGGCAGGAGGAAGGGAGGTTGCAGTCACATAAATCATTTGGCACAGAGGGGGCTGATGCCGGGGAGAGCAGTCGTTACTCAATGAAATGAAATGTAGTGATCGCTTTTATTTTCTGTAAACCCCTGGGTGATATCTGGTAGAGAAGGGTCTGCTGCGTTTGGCGACCGATCCAGATACATTAGACGGCGTAATCGATCTGCTTTCTGTTCTCTAGAGGGGGTTTGTGAGAAGTTTTTAATGGTTTCGAAGGAGGAATTTTGCTGGGGATAACCTCATTTTTCTCGTTTTCTACTTATCTCCATTCCCGTTGCTCGTACATCTACCTGTTTTTTCCACTCTTCCTCGTTTCACCTTCAGATAAATGGTGGGATTCTGAATAGCTTACCTTCAAAACAAACAAGTCAGGGCTTGTGGCTTAGTTTGATGCATTATAATTTCAGCCACTCATACAGAAGGAATTTCCAAGTTTCTGTAGTAAGGTTTTTCTCTGTAAAAGAGTGTGCTATTATCTTCATTATCTCTCTGACCATCATTTTACCTCTCGCACAGATTTTCAGAGCTTTAAAATATTTGTGCATCTATAATCTGAAGAAGAACTCCAGTTCTTTGATACTTTCTTGTGTGATTCTCCAAGACTCCGACCTACTTGAATGCTGAGTTTTACCGTCAAGTGCAATAGTTAAGTACACATCAAACGTGTCCAACTGCTATCTTGCACAAGACTACTGCAGCAAATGCATTCCGTCATCGTGAATAACTCTATATGATATTATTGAAGACGAGGTTCATTCCAGCCACAAAACCAGACAATCAGAGGGGGGGGGGGGGAATTCAATTCACCACGAACTGTCAAACAAATTGTCGATAATAATATGTCAAAAAATATATTAGCCAAACTCTTACCTGAGGAGATACTGCTTGGAAAAATAGTATTTAATCCATTAATCAACTTCAAAGATTATATATTAGCTTTAACGATTAGTCCGATGCAAAGAACAGTTTTGCTTCATTTTGCCACTAAAAGAAAATTATCAGTACTTGATGTCATTCCTTATCAAATTTCATATTACTAGTCGCTGCGCGACCAGCATGGTCGCATTTAGTTTTATATTTTCTTTTGCAAAACAACACAACTGAAAGTAACATATGTAAGGAATGTTACCATTACCTGTCATCATAAATATATGTTGTTAGGGGGTATTCTCTATAAGGCTGATTCTAGAACATCGTGATCAAAAAATGTGAATTTCCATTTCCTCAGAAAAGAGTTAAAGATAAGACTGAGAAACCCAACATCAATGATTTTAAAAATTACATCCCTCTTTGTATGTACTATTTTGTAAAATTAAGATATCTATACTTTATCATTACAACAAATAAGAAATTGTTGGGGAAAAATTTAAAATATAGTGTTGATTACATCACTCTCTGTATGTATTACTGTTTACAATTCAGATATCTACACTTAATCATATTAAATAATAAATTGTTGGAAAAATTTCTTCACTTATAAAATGGAGCAAAAATTCAGCAATTTTTCAAAATTAAGATATCTACACTTTATCATTACAACAAATAAGAAATTGTTGGGGAAAATTTTTAAATATAGTGTTGATTACATCACTCTCTGTATGTCTTACTGTTCACAATTCAGATCAGGGCTTTTTTATTGCATGGGCAAATCGGGACTTTGCCCAGGGCTCCCTGATGCTAGGCGGCCCCAAAACTGTCCTCTTTAACGTGCAAAATCTCTTTAACGATGTTTCTCAACACTAAAATACACTGAAGTGCCACTGAATTATGGATAGCAAAGCCTATGCAAATTGTGTAGCACTGCGCATCATGTATGCGCAAGTGAGGGCGCTGTGGTAACTGCATATATAGCGCGCACTGTGGTTGTTCTGAATTAGTTGTTGGAATTGCCAGTATGGGTAAACTGCCTGATTTAGACGCCTTCGATCGCGGACAAATCGTAGGTGCAAGACGCATGGGCCATTCAATTTCCGAAATCGTCTGACAGCTAGGATTTTCAAGGTCGACAGTGTCAAGAGTATACCAAGAATACATGGATGGTGGAAAAAAACTAGCGATCGGGCAAACTGCAAAGGACAATTAGCCTTGACAGTGCGTGGTGAGAGACGGCTCAGGCGTATTGTACGTAGCCAGCGAAGCTCAACATTAGCTCAAATTACCACCCAGTTTAATGACGGTGCCAGTCGTACAGTCAGTAAACGGACTGTGCAACGCTTGCTTCACCTATGGGTTTCGGGAGCCGTCGACCTGCGAGAGTACCATTGCTCTATACTCGCCATCGGGCTGCACGTCTTGCCTGGGCAAGAGAGCACAGAGACTGGAGTGTAGAGGACTGGAAACGAGTAGCATGGAGTGATGAGTCTCGATTCCGACTACTTAACGCCGACGGGAGGCTGAGAATATGGCGTCAGGCTCATGAAGCCATGGATCCTGCATGCCTGGCTGGAACTGTACAAGGGCATGGTGGCTCAATCATGGTCTGGGGTGTTTTTTCGTGGCACAGTTTGGGATCTTTGGTGCGTGTACCAACCTCCCTCAATGCAATTCGGTACGTAGAGTTGCTTGGTGATCACCTCCATCCGTTTATGCTGTTCTGTTATCCGAACGGTAATGGAGTTTTCCAGCAAGACAACTGTACCTCTCACAAGTCCCGGTTGGCTACTGGCTGGTTGGATGAGCATTCCTCTGACTTCTCTGTCATGAATTGGCCACCTAGAAGCCCAGACTTAAACCCTATTGAGCATCTTTGGGATGTTTTGGAACAAGGCGTGAAAGGCCATCACACAGCACCAAAGAACTTTACTGAATTATGGACAGTTTTAGCCAATATTTGGCAAGCCATTCCCGTGGAACGTTTCCAGAAACTTGTTGAATCTATGCCTCGTCGTGTGGCAGCCGTTATCAAGGCCAGAGGAGGCCCAACTCGTTACTAGGTAGGTATAACTAATTCAGTGGCACTTCAGTGTAGATAAGATTCCAGATAAGTGAAAGTTTTTAATTTCGCTTTCTGCTTTAGGAAAAATGTTCAGGTTGTATAAGACAATATGGGTATAAGACAATTTGGGTATAGATACAAACTATCAGGTTGTATAAGACGTACAGCAGAAGGTGAAAGGCGTTTTCAATTTGATGTGAACCATGTTTATGAATGCTTCATATTATCAACCATACACTGTAATAGGCAAATATAGGACTCACATGCAGGGTTGTTTGGTTTAAATTGTTATTTGAGTCAAAATTTAAATCAAACGATTTTTTTTTAAATCCTGATTTTTAACAATTTTTTCTCACACGCTTGGTGTATGCACCTAGTACTTCTGATAGTATAGTCCATGGATAGTTCTTATTTTTATAAATGTTCATAAGGGGCCCCCCAAAATAGCATCTGCCCAGGGGCCCCCAGTGTTCATAATCGGGCCTTGATTCAGATATTTACACTTAATTATATCAAATAATAAATTGTTGAGAAAATTTCTTCACTTATAAAATGGAGTAAAAATTCAGCAAGTACTTAAAAAAGTGTAGAAAATTAACTATTACTGGTTGTTTATTGCTATGACGGCGACGGTTAAGCCTAACCTCGCAATTATTATGTGCTCTCTCTTTCACGCCTCTCTCTTAATGAATTATTATTTCGCTTTCTTTCTTGAGACTGTTCCCAATTTTCACTTGATCGTGCAGCTCGATTTCGAACACTCCTGATTTCAGCGCGTAAATCCATGTTGACACGCGGTTGCAAATTGCGGACGGCCGCTAACGTTTACATCTGGTAGTGGCAGCCGTTGCCATTCGGAGTGTAGAAATATCGTCGATTTTTGTGCTGCATACCTACGCGTTTTATATATATAGATAACCCGTATCATGATTTTGAATTTTCTCAATTATTTTCGAGTTGTGAGTACTGCAAGTAAGAATTCTTTTGCTCGAGTTCCAAAAATTTAATGACTTTGATATAGATTGATTCAGAAAAAGCCGGGCGGTGGCCTAATGGCTAGGGCGCTTGCCTTCGGTATCAGAGCCTGTGGGTTCGAGTCCCACTGTTGGCATGGATGTCTCTAGCCGTTCAGAATCGGCTTTAAGCAGTAGGTCCCGGTCTAATTAGCCCTCGTGTAGCAAAAAATGACCGTAGCGATCGCAAACAAACCAAACCGAATCATAAAATGAACATGTTAATGTAAAACCCTATATTTTTTATTTGCCGATTTTACGATATTGTGAATATTTACAATATTTATAATATTTTGCCAATTTTACAATTACAATATTGCTGATTTTACATGTCAATATTTCAATTAATCGAAAATAATGGGGTCAGTTTCATTTCCCATTAACGGCAGTTAAATGACATTTCTAAATTATTTATAAAATAAATTGGTATGTAAAAGAAATTATTCGCTTAAGCTTTAATGAGGAAATTATAGGCTGGATTATATGTCACCTATTTGATGCTAGATAACCTAAAAGACTTATATTACAGGAGCTCCTAATACTCCTTTCTGATTTCTTTGGAAAGTTGATTTTTAAAAAATTTTAGACATTTATTTGTTAGCAAAGTACTAGAGCAGGAAAGAAAATGTTGTATTTAGCAATATTACTTTTCGTAAAATTTTCATGTCAGACACATTTAATTAAAAAATAAACACGTTTTTAGGGTAAATTTCAACAAAATCTCCTCCTAAAACACAAGGTACGAATAAAAGAATTCAAATAAATTGGCAGTAAATGTTGCATTCAAGTGATCCTAGAAAATATTGATACATATTTATAACCTTGCAAATACAACTTTCACACATGTGTTCACTTAAAAGAACCACAGCATATATGGCGTAAACATAGTGTAGAATAAATTATTATGAGTTTTTAGGGTTGAAAATCAGTATGGGATGTAGATTTTTATTTCCTGTGTATTAAAATTTATTAACTGACAGTTATTGTCCCCGTTTGCATTCATAAAAAAAAATTTCGTCTCTAATGAAGTTTGTTGCAGGCCAAATTACAAATATAGATTACAACACAAAATATATCTTTTGAAGAGAAGAATCTTTTGTATTCCCCCCTTATTTTATTTTAGATGAATTTAGAAGCTCTGCGACAAATTGTGTAACTTGAATGCTCTATCTTTTGTATTAATTGGTGTATTCCAAATAAAATATCGGCGCAAAAGTGTTCTCATAGCTCAAGTTCCTTAACTGTGTACAAATGATTTGATTTTTTTTATGGGTGAAATAGTAAAACGGCCGGACGCTGACCGAATGGCTAGGAAGCTGTCACACGATACCAGAGCCTGTGGGTTCGAAACCCACTGTTGGCATAGATGTTTGCAGCCATTCGGAATCGGCTTTATGCAGCATGTCTCGGCCTTATTAGACCTCGTGTAGCAAAAGGGGATTATACCGCTCTCAATCAACTCAACCCAAATACTGAAAAGACCTGCAGCCAGGACATTGAATTGGTCTCCTCCAGAAAGGTGCTCTCCCAACCAAGCTATAGTGGTGACATGATGATTACTTAAATTCTTTTAGTTTTTCTCACTCTAATGTCCCTTATATGGTCAAGTCACAATATAGGATTATGGCCGCATACATTTTATTTATTTTTTTTTCTGTGATCCTCGACTACTTTTCTTTGTGATTTTACGTATTTGTATAACGGGACATTTCCCCCCTAGGTGGTCAGGTATCGTTATAAAGATTTTTCTGCTCTGTACAGCCCAGATTCACATCTTGCCCCTTCAGATCTCAAGAAAAACGTTCTATCCATTAAGCGCCCCCCCCCAACACATACACTTATAAGGGAAGTCAATGTTTCTTTCCTCATAATATAAATTCGGAAATCACGTTAACTTTATAAATATAGACAAGACTGTGCATAAGTACAAAAAGAAAAATTAAAGAACTATTGAAAAATAGTCCTCTAAATCAGAAAGATATCTCTGTAAATAGAAAAAATTACCACACGCAATAAATGACATGAGGTAAAACTATCATTAAACAAAGTGGTATGGTCAGGGTAGCCTTAAAAGTGTGTCATCTGCACGAGAGGATCGAAAACTGATGTGAATATTGTTGGGAAGGTAAGTTGTCATTCTTATATGCTGTAAAACAGTCATACTCAACCTTTTTTTTTCTGTCGGGCCTCATTTATATGTTTTCTACGTTACGCAGTCTCAACATAGTACACTATAACCCATAATATAATAATGTAAAAAATAAAACTCAAAACCTAAATGTATTCAAACGTTTATTTAAAAATGAGTGTGATTTTTTTGTTATGTTGAGACAAACTTTTTGACAATTTTATACAAATCACGTTTTAACTTGCTACATGTTATTCTGGGTATGTCATCAAGGTAAAAATCAGTAAGTCGATTTCTGTATACGTTCTTTGCATATGTCATTTTGGAATTGGATGGTTTACAAAGATACGTTGATATGAACAACGTGAGCAGCAGGTGGCACACTTTTGTCTAGATTTTTATTTTTCAGGCATAAATTTTCAAAATTGTGTTTATAAAACATCTGCCGGATAATGAATGGGGGTGTTTCGGGCTGCACATAAAAGCTTGGTGTACCGCATGCAGCCTGTAGGTCTCAGTTTGAGTACCCTTGCTGTAAGATGCGATACCAACTAAAAGTTTGGTTAAAATCTTTCCCTCCTGAATTTAAGAAAAAAATAATCTTGTACCGGTCACGGAGAAGAGAGTTAATTAGGCCAAAAAATATCTTTCTGCATTAATGATTACCATGGACGATATTTTTACTGCATAATTAAACTGAAAAGTCAAATATATCTGCGAAACTACATTTTTCATGACACTGCCACATCATCGGGACTCTTTGGACGAAGTTAACCTAAATATATGAAAAAGTTATACAACCGTGTCGTATTGCCGCTTTTCTGTGAGCTGTCTTAGTTTTGTGAAAATTAGCTAAAAGCATTTAGTATTTCATGGTCTCTTGAAAGGTGAGATGACTGGCGTCGTCTCTAAATTTGTCTAGATGGGAGAGAATCGACGTCACCAGTCATTTAAATTCTGTTGACATGTAAAGTATTATAATAGTGGTGACGAGAGTCACAAACAAACAAAAATTTTCTGCATTCCTTCTCCCAATAGGTGCATACAGTGAGATTTTTAAAAAATCTACAAACGTTCGAGTGGTAAAGAAAAATTTACTTGGGATATCAGATAGGGAGGTAAAGAAATACTATCAGAATTGCTGTCCCATTCAAATGTGCATTTATTCTAACGTTCGAGTGACTACTATAATATATTGTGTTACTCTCATTACCTATTATAATATAACATTAATGCTATATTACAGTAGAAAGTACTTTTTTATACGATTTCAAGATTTAACATTCTTTCAAAAGACGCTGCCATTTAAGAAATTAAATCATCGCAATGAATATATCTAATCATCCTCTTCATGAATGAATTTACATTTAATACGACAGAATATCATCAGTTTTTACAGTAAAAACGTTAAAAATTATTTCCTTAATATGACTTTTAATAGTTCAAACTTAATTATTTAACGTTACGAAAACGTAATTATGCTTTTTCATGTTTATAAAATAAACTTTTCGGATCGATATATGGAATTTATTTCTACCACCCCATAACAAGAGAAGATGACGAGAAATATATGTTTATTATGAATAACTAATTACACCACTAAACACAAAAATTAAACTCAGAATGTGCTTCTGTGTATTTATATATCTTTTAAACAACGCATTCATATTCCTTTTCACAGCTGTATTTTTAACGTGATGACAAGAAGTTTCGTATTCAAAAATATGAGACGCTAAAAACTTAAAAGGATTATACTTCTTAAAAGGAAATTAATTTCATACTCTTCTGTAGATTGTTAGTATGGTTTATCGTGAAGTTGTGTTTTACAACAAAGATAAAATTAGGACCAAGTTTTATAAAGATTTCCTCTGATAAGTTTTTATAATCTTAAAACCTGGACTAATATTTGATAATAAAAAAAAATGTCTTTAAGGTATTTAGCCTCCAAAAACTCACTGTGAAAATTTCCCCAAATGTGAAAAACTTAATGGGAAAATTTCCACGAATACATTTATTAATAAAAGGGTTTACTATTAATTTTCTTTTGGTACTTAATATATTTTTCTTTTCACTGCATGTGTGTATGAATGCACACTCTCATATGAATTTTTACGTAATAAAATTTTATTAACTCAGTGCAGCGGTGAAAAGCAAAAGTGGAAGTTTAAAATATGTTAAAATTTTTTGGCTTAAAATATAATTATTAAAGGGGTTATCAATTGCAATTCCAATTCCAATGAACAAACAATGTAAATTTCTAGCCTAAGTTCCGAACTTGGACTACAAATTTACGTTTTTGAGTTTTCATCTGCTATGGAAAAATCAAGACAATAACGGACTCTATATAGATTTAAAAGGGCGTTTCGAGCAAAACTTTTCCTATTGCTTTGACCATTAAGATAATTAAAACTCATGATAATTTTTAACTGAATGTTTTTCCAAAAGAAAAAGAAATATATTTAATGACAGTAACCACATTATCCAGTAGTTTAGTTTTCCAAAAGGAGGACCAAATTAGAGGTGGATTGAATTATTTTCGCTAACAAGTTAAAGCACAACATAACATAGAACGATGTTTTTTATTCTTTTAAATTTACGATCGTATGGTTAAAATAAGTTTAAATTTAAAACACTCCTCTTATATTTTATACTATTCCTATTTCTGACTACTCTTTCTGTTCTGTTTCTACTTTTGATAGTTATAAGTTGACAATAACTATGTACATAATTTTTAAAAATGTTTTCCAATTTTTTAAAATAAATTATGTTATTTTCATGCAATTTTTTATTAAATGATTAAATGTATCAGTATATTAAAAAAATACTCGTTAATATCTTCAATTCATATTTTAATTAAATGTATCTGTACTCATTAATCATGATATGCAATTACGGGCAGTGGCGTACCTAGACCATCTGGGGCCCGGGGCGGATTTATTTTTGCCCCCCCCCCCAAAAAAGGTAAATTTTAACTTTTTCTAATGACAGATAGCCTTTCTTTGCCTTAATCAGACAGTCTCCTCAGGCTATTGACCTGTGCAGGCAGTGGCGTGCTCAGGATTTTGTTCTGGGGGATCAAGGCCTCCATGTGCTAGTGGTCGTCCATTTCCCTGACACTCTATTATCAGGATGGAATATAAGGGGGTGTCATCTGGGAGGTCTGGGGGGTATGGAATACCCCCCAGCCGAAGGGGGGATCCGGGGGTCCTCCCCCGGAAAATTTTGAAAATTGGGTGTTAAATAATGCCATTTTAGGCTATCTAGAGTACTAGATGCCACTTCTTAAAAATCATACATCCATGAATTCGGATAAAATATTTAAAGCGACGCCCCCGTCATTATTGGAATGAAAATGTAACAAGAAGAGCTTTTTAAAGCAGATACGCGACGAAACAGTGCGTGCGTGCCCTGTTGAAAAAAAGACGCCTTCAATACTTTGATAGGCAAGGGTTCGGTTCACTCTCGCGGTTCGCGGATAGTACTGTAGAAGTGTATAAACAGCGCTCGGCACTTGGCTTTAGAAATACTGTTTCTGGCACTGTATAGCGCTAAAATTGTAACAATAAAGATCGCTAAAAATGTAAGTGCAATAAAGATCGTAATGGTAAAGAATAAATAGCACAATTACTATTAGGCCTATACGAACTATTTTTGCATTATTTTGTAAATTAAAAAAAAATTATTTTAGCTCTGTGGGGGGGGGGTGTCCTGTCCCGTTCCCCCCCTTCGGCACGCCCCTGTGTGCAGAGAAAAAATTGACAGAATAAGGGAGCGAACTCGTGCAATACGAGGCGAGCAATGATCATTCCTGTTTAAGCATTAAATTAATAAAAAAGGTCTTATGTCAAGGCCTGGGTTCGAGCAATCGAACCAATGATGTACCGCACGGCACAGCTCCGAAACCAACGTTCTAACCGCCTGAGCCATGAGCTCGCTAACTTACTGTTCGGTACAAGGTTAAAATCAATTGTACGGCGCTGGTTTTCGTTGTATGAATTTTTCGTCGGGCCAAGGTGAATGGTAAAAGGCTTGGCCGTTTGATTAATAAAAGCGATAATAGTTAAAGATAAAATTCATATAAAAAATAGGAGCCATTTTGGCGCCAAAACTTACTTATAATATTCAGGTAGCTTCAATGAAAGCCAAAGAAATACCTCACTTTGATCTACGTTAACTTTATTGGTAATTCAACTTTAAAAATTTTTACTTTTCACAAGGCAATACACATTCACAGTATCAGTATAAAAAAAATAGAATGGGAATACATCACCTAGAAAATGCTGTGTTGTATGAAACCATGTTATATGAGACCCAGGGGCATTTCCAAAAAGTGCGTTCTGAAAACTTATTAAAAACAAACATTTTTTTAAAAATTCCATATAAGCAAGTTAAATTAAGAATTCTGTATTAATTTCAAATAGGTAAAAGCCTCCTTTTAAAATTGTCTTTTTCTAACTTTTGCATCAGAAAATTGTCTAATTGTCTCATGAAAGTTTGTTTTCATAGCCAACTTGTTCTCGATGGATAACATTGCTAGGCCATTTAGTATAATTTGGCTCATTGTTGAGCGAAATAGTTTTTGATGACTTTCAATTTCGAAAAACTTCTTTCACAAGTTGCGACTGAAATGCAAATCGTCAAAAACAACTTTAGTGCTAAACACAAGTTTGGTACTGACTCTTGAAATTCCATACCAACAATGAACTGCAAAACTTGAAGAGCTAACCACTTTTTGACTTCCTCTGTATTAATATTTGAAGGTTATCATTATGGAATGGAATAATATATCTCCTAATGAAACATTCAATCAAACTGGTTCAATCTATGCAGAAACGATTGATGGATGTCCTTAGACGTAAGGGCTATCCGACCAATTACATCTTAGTCTTTTCATTTCTGGCAAAACCTCGTCCTTAGAAAATTCGTCGTAACTTTCAGTTAGACGAGAAATAAATTCTGGCAATTTCTCATCTGGAGCTTTGATTAAATTAACCGACTGCAATACTTCAAATTTGTTATGAATGTTCTCCATGGATTTTGTTCTTGTTTGGAGTTCCAAATACAACCTATCTACACACTGGAACATGGCAGGGCCACCCAGAGGGGCAGGGGGGGGGGGGGGGACTGGGGCACTTTGCCCCAGGCCCCCAACTGCCGGAGGGGCCCCAAAAATTTTTTTAAAAAATTATCTATTAGATTTCCTCAGAAAATATAACAATAGAGCAGTGCAATGAAATATAATAATTATGTTAATCATTCATGCAAAAAATTTTAAGTATGAATAACTTAATTTGAATGTGTGTTTTCGTCTCTTTGCAATTTTTATTTTTCTTGGGGCCCCCAACAGAAGTTTGCCCCAGGCCCCGTAAAGTCTCTGGGCGGCCCTGGAACATGTACCTCCTTAGTTCTTCTTGTAAAGATAAACCCTCATCTTTAGCTTTTTCACCCGGCATCATCTCTTTCGTTCTTTTTCTGCCTCTCTTTTGAATAGCAATTCCCATTTCTTCACATTTCTGGGAAGTGAAGTCCAAAGCATCACTAACTAAAGATTCTCTGCTTTACTTAATAAAAATCTCCAATGCTCTTAGTTTATTTAAAGCCTTGTCCAAGGAAATCCCCTGAATTTGCAGGTAGTGTTGAGTGTGGTTGATTTCCTCCAAAATGTCTGACCACAGGCGTAGAAACGCTATAAACTTTAAATCGCAAACATTTGCCATTATAATCTAAGCTGATATTCTTGTATCTAGGTTTTCAGACTCGTCTCCACAGCATCGATCAATTTTCCAAATTTTCCAAAACACACAACATTATTCAAATTTTTTAGGCCAAAGCCAGAATCTGACACAAAGAATCGATTTACCTGAAATTTCCAGGCTCATCGTCGTCATCCGTCAGTCTTTCCTCAACCTAATGCTTAAATCAGGACTTCTGACACCAGAAAACTGACCAGTCTATAACAGGGCCCGATTTAGAAAATTCTTTAGACGCAACTCGGGATGGGGCGATGGGGGCCCCCTAACAGTGATGTGGGCGTAAAATTTCCAAAATTGACACACACAAAAAATAATCATGAATCATTGTGAAAGTATCATTTTACCGAGAATTGGCTATTTGAAACGTAGAAGCCTAGAGCATTATCAAATAACAAAAAGCAATACAACATTTTAACTTCTTCATTAAATTAAAACACCAATACAATGCAACCAGAAAAACTTAGTAATCCCTTATATACACTATAACATACATGTGAACTATACATATAACTATACATATGATGAACCAATCAATCAAATTTGAAAGGATATATAATAAAAATTGATATTGAAAAAAGGTAAAATTAAAAAAACTGAATTGGAAATTTTCTTTTTTTTTTCTTCTTTTAAAATAAAAGTTTTTTTGGGCCCCCAACATTCGGGGGCCCAAAAAAACTTACTAGTTCCTGGCCAAATGGAAAATCAGGGCCTGGTCTATAAGGACTTTGCCTAAAATAAAGACTATCAGCCTATTTAATGATTTTCATGTGTTTATTGCACTTCTAGGATAAATACGGTTACGTGCAAAATTTTAAAATACATCAAGAAAAGTTCGTGGGTTCTGGAATACGACGAAGAATGTCGGGCGATTCTCAGCAACTCAGCGTCAGATCTATGGCATCTCTCAGCACCATAGGCGTAGCGTGCTTCTAACTTTTCTTTTTTTTTTCTTTTTTTTTGGGGGGGGGGCCGGCACGAATTGAATTCAGTTAGGGCCCTCCTCAGCGCTTTGACTACCGGACGGTCCTTAAAATATGAAATATTGGGATTTTTTGAAATTGAATAAAAATAGAATTGATATTTGAGTAGTTAGTTATACAATGAGAAAAATAAATATAATATTAATAAAATCAGAAAAAAATATAGCATCGAATTTATGCTATGGATCATATCATTGTTAAAATCTATGTTAAGGCTAAAGACATAATCGGAATCTTCAGTTTCACAGTTTGAAAAGGCGGCAAAAACCCAGCTTTCTTAAAAGTTTTCTACAATTTTATGGTTTTAACTGAACTTCTATTAACGTTTTAATTTATTTCAAGTTAAGTTGGGGGGGGGGGGAGCACGTGAAATGTTGGAAGTCGCTAAAATATGCAAGTGTAATATTTTATAAAAACAATAACGTTCTTGTCTGATTTTTAAAAAAAAATTAAAAATGTAATTTTTTGTAGTAAAGTTATCATTTAATTTTAGAAAAGGCCCCTGTCGTGGGGCCCCCTTAGTAAGTGAGGCCCGGGGCGAACCGCCCCCCCCCTGGTCCGCCACTGATTACGGAATTGTATAATCAATAGTTTTTTAATGTATCATGTTCTGAGTCACAAGGTAAATTAAATGCTAATATCGACTTGATATTAAGAATATTTTTGTATTTCTCTGCATTCAATTATTTTTAAAAAATCATTCATTGGTCAAATTCAAAACAAATATCTATAAAAAAATATAAATTCTTATTTAACTAACCCCAATTCTCCTTTTCTTAAACTCAGGTTTAAAAAAAAAGTAAAGGAAATGTTATCTGTATTTCAAAAAAGAATGCGGTTCTAAACGTTCTTATTATTTTTAAGAGAACCTGGACCGTGCAATTTGAGTGACAGGATCTTGACCTCTACGCATGCGTGAACTCGGATTACTCCTTTTTAAAGTGATGGGGCAGGAAGTGGGGGGGAAGGGGCATATAAGGCAACTTAGTGCCTACAAACAGACAAGATTTCTTTTTTAGATGACGTTAAACTCTCCAAAACGCCTTATTTCATTTTACTTTTTAAAGACAGTTTGCTCGTAATAGAATAATGTTTCTTTATATTTACAATGGCTGCGAATAAAATAATAAGCAGGGGTAAAATGAGGGACAATATTTTTCTTTCTTAAAAGGAAATTAATTTCATACTCTTCTGCAGATTGTTGGTATGGTTTATCGTGAAGTTGTGTTTTACAACAAAGATAAAATTAAGACCAAGTTTTATAAGGATTTCTTCTAAAGTTTTTATAATCTTAAAACCTAAACTAATGTTCAATTATAAAATAAATGCATTTAAGGTACTTAGCTTCCATAAACTTTCAAAGTTTAACTTTAAATTAATTGCTCTAGAGAAGAAAGGGAATTATTCTGGTATGCATTATTCATTATTGCAAAAATAACTATTCGTATTGCAAATAATTGCTGTAAGGTTATGGGTTTTGGTATAGTTTAAATTCATTAACTTAAAGTGTATAAAAGAGAAAAGGCTATTTGGCAGATTATAGCAAAGTTTAGCAACTTACAGCACAAAAGGCTATGGACTATCGGTAAAGGTCAGTGGCCTACTCACGGTTCTCTGTAGTCTAAATTCTTGCCTTAGAAGAATGCGAAGTTTCTAACTGTTTTTAACTTCACATGAAAGTGTTAATTATAGTACAAAATCAAATGTAGGAATACTTGTAATGTTCCAGACTTATCAACTGTTTAGCACACAATACCGAACCCCAAGCATTCTAGTATTACAGGATATTTGACTAATCCAGTACTTGTCGGTTATTTTGTAGTATCTTGAGTGCCTATGATATATATTTTCAGTTCATTTAATTATAGTTAATGCATAATAGAATGTATTACTAATGTTTATATTCCATATTAATTATATTATAGTATATTGTTATGTGTTAAACATGTTTAGTGTAATGCAGAGTGCCAATGGATAACATTCCTCAATAGAATTTTAGAAAGAAATATGCGACGAAACTGAATTGCACAGTTTACTCGAAAAGCTTAGCAATGACTGTTTGGAAAATCCTTTCGCTACCAAGAAATTTTCAAAATATCATTTTTCCCAACAGATTTTAGAATGTCGTCTGTAAACATTACTGGATTTTGATAGGGTTATCTTTTTCCTTTAAGAATGAATGGTACAGATAAGTTATGAAACCAAAATATCCGACAGTCAAAAAACTTCAATTTGATTGTTCGCTGTTTTTGTAACTGTATGAGATGATTTCTAACAAAAATGTGAACAATTACGAAACAGTCAGGACTTTTTAAGGTTTAAAAAATCTTTCATTAAGAATTTACCTTTCATTGGGGCATATTGCTATTTCATTGGAGACAAAATATTTTTCTAAACAGGTCATGTATTGTGAAGAAAAACATTTTACTGAAAAATCACAAAAAGGAGACATAAGTATTCGGTACCACATCACGTAGAAATCTGAAACCTCTATACGTTAAGAACAGTAAAAGATAAATTCCATCAAACTGATATCAGTTATTGTGCCAAAAAATAACATTTTAACTATAAAAATCACGAACTTTTTTTTTTACAAATATGAAACACACAGAGGATGTTCCTTACGGAATTTTAAGACTTTCTCTATTACAGCCTTAATATCAAATTAATACACTTGTGTATTAAAACAATGCATTCAGATATAAGATAATATAATTTCTGCATTGATATTCAAAAATTTTAATGCTTTTTTTTCAAATTTTTCAAACCTTTTATGTCATATTTTGCCCTTTAGATATTTTATGCAGTTTATTGAGTATACAGGTGCGGTGACGAACGCTGCGATGACACCACATGCTTTCAAAGACAGAGTAATAAATAAAAGATGATGATTCTATTCCGGAATTCCCTCATACATAGGACCTTTTGAAGTCTATCGTGTGTAAGTTCTAGCACGTGTGTTATAAATTATGTGTTGAATAACCACGGAAGTTTATAAAGATGACCCCCGACATAGCCTGAACACATATATATTTATACAGTGAATCTTCTCTACGACGGCCAGTAATGGTTCTAAAAAAGTGGCCTTTTTGAGGGGTGACTGACGAAATAGGTTTCTTTCATAGCATTTGGTCTATGGAATCTTGAATCGGTTCTGAAAAAAATTTGGCTGTTTAGGAGGGTGGCCATCGAATAAGGGTAACCGGCTAGGGAAGTTTCACAGTGTATATATATATATATATATATATATATATATATATATATATATATATATATATATATATATATATATATATATATATATATATATATAATATATATATATATATATATATATATATTTATATATTTATGTATATATATATATATATATATATATATATATATATATATATATATATATATATATATATATATATATATATATTTATGTATATATAAACCGTTGGACCTCTATTTAACGAAGTCGCTAAAACCTGAAAAAAAGTTCGTTATGTGGAAAATTCGTTAAGTAGAGATTCACCTTTTAAAATACTTTAAACTACACGAAACAGATTTTAAATTCATAAACACTAAATATTATTAATTAAAGTAATTAATCACACCTTTATTTTGTAAATTTATGTCTATTTTCTTTATATATCTTACCCATCAAACAGAAATCTTCAAGGAAAACAAGAATAAAACAAAGCATTGTCCAGGAATTCACTGTATTTTCAATTTTAAAAAAATTATATTAAAATGAATGAATTTTCATGACATTATAGCATTTATTATAACAAATTATTTTAAGCATACATTACCACATGCGTCCTTAAATTTAATTAAAGATAAAGTCTGTTAATTTTGTCTGAGTTTTTTGTTTGAAAAAGTATTTTCTCTCATAATACGTCTCGCATCCTTGCAATGCACCAAAAACCCCTTCAAGCATATTTTCTACAAACTGTAATCTGCGTCGGAATGTGTTAAAAGAAAGTTAATATGTTAAATGTGTTAATAAAAGAAAAAATAAGTTTGAAATGTTCAGAAATATTTTGAGAAATATGGAGAAAAAAATATTGGATCAGAAGAAAAAGTTCGTTACATAGAGAATGATTTTCGCTATTTGGAGTTTATTATACGAAGAATTTCGCAATATGTTCTTGGTTCCAAGGAAAAGTTCGCAAAATAGAGAAATTCGTAAAATAGAGAAATTCGCAAAATAGAGGTTCGTTAAATAGAGGTCCGACTGTATATACACATGGACACATTGTTTCTTCAACATTTATGCAAGTAATGCAAGAAATAAAAAGGTGTGTTATAGAAACATTTTTTTAATAACTCGCAGATAATTTTTTAAATTCTTTCCTTTTTTACAAGATGACAACAGTTCTAGTTTTTTTATTAAAATTTATTTTAAATTGGAGTTACAATTTTGATATGAAGGAGAAACTGGCACTTTCTGCTTTAACCTCCAAAGTATCAGAGTTTTAATGAAAATTTGAAAACAAGCTTGGGTTTTTGAAGTGTTCCCGTTCATTGTGCCCCCCCCCCCCCAAAAAAAAAAAAAAAAAATCGGGAATGATTCTCAAGATTGTGGATTTCTCGATAAACCTCACATTAATTACGAAGCCCAAACGCTATATGCATAGTCCACTTAAGGATCATATTATATTTCATTCATGAAAGATAGGTGATATGTTACAAAATTCTCGGACGGAATACATTGCGAAGCTTTGTTGTAAGTGGTCTGTTTGGAGAGGCCATTTTTCTAAGCAGGCCAGCGGACCGATGATAGTTCGCAGTATTTAGCAATACCCATGGCAAACTAAATAAATTCGTACACAACGTCAAAATATTCGTGACCATATTATTGGTAAATCACCAGTTTATTTTACTTATATAAGGTGGGCGCGGTGGCCCGGTTGGCAAAGGCAGCGAGCCAGTGATCTGAACGTCACTGGTTCGATGCCGGTCGTTGACAAAGACCCCCGCCATGTACACTAATGGCGGCTGGTGCAAGAAAAATCTGTCGTTGCTGCAATGTCATCCAAGTTTTCAAATTTACCTCTGGAGTTGCGGGGTCAAGTGTTCCGGTCCCGTCACTTGACTCGGTTCAGAATTACGGGCCAGTCCTTTAACCAAGTCGGACTCCGACCCTTGTGGTGCTATTAAAAAAACCGGAGCCGTACCACTTCGTCCAATAGCCGTTATGGACTTGAACTGCCAATATACTGTCGGTTAAGGGGCGTCAGTCACAACACAGATACACAGCACCCTTATATCACTTATGATATTTATAATGTTTTAAGTAAGTTTCTTTTTTCAACGGATGTGACAATCAATTTTTATTACTTTTTACTGAACTTTAAAGGTAGTAGTGGTCTAGTTATTTGAGCAAACTTAAAAAACTAACAACATCTTGAGTTCTCGCCACCCACCCCCCCACCCACCCCCTCCAAAAAAGTGCGAAATATAAAAATTGTACATTTAGAAAACTGATAGTTTTTCACATCACCCACATAGTCCAGTTACTAAAATACCGGTCTTAAAATTTCGAGACTAGGATTCGAAGGTTGTTCCTGACTCAAAGCGTCCCTTTTCAAGGTTTTTATGGCTGTTAATTATATAAAAATATCAAATTTTTATCTTGAGCCTCCTTTTTTTACGATGAATAACTTTTTTTTACATTTAAAATTATAGATTATCAAACAAGTCCAGCGAAAATTATAATTCTTGTATCTGCATATCTCTGGAAAAAAAAATATATATATATATAAGGAACCTAAAATCGAAATCAAGTTCTATGACAAATAAATAACATTCTCTTTTGAAAAAGAAAACAGAATTTGAAATATTTTTTTTTAACTCACGGGGAAAGGGGGTTGAGTCCCCTCTAAGTGCATACATGTCTCCTGATTCTTCTTCGAACCTATGAATTGTTACCTGACCTCCAGTATAAAAACATGAAAGAAAAAAGAAGTAAGAAAAAGTTTTTTTAGTATTCACTCTAACACACCATAGCATAGAACACCATGAGGGTTGGCAGGAAACGATTTAATTCATGCCAATTTGTCTGCTTCAAGGAATAAAAGAGAAAGGTGAGCCCAGAATGGGAACGGGGGGGAAGGTGTCGACGTAGGTGTCAAGATAACCATCGCCTAAATCCGTTGTTATTACGTCATATTTTTGAGCTAACCTCCCACGCCCCCAAAATGTGACCCGCTCCTTCCAGGCACCCCTGATGGCGAAAATTGCCATAGTTGGCCTATATTCGCACAATAAAATGTCAAGGTTGGTTGCTCCGAATAGAAATAAATAAAAACAAGCAACTTATTCCCAAAATAATTAATGAATGAATGAAAAATTTCTTGCTATTCTTGTAGATTTTGTTCCGCTATGCCGCAATTTGAAATGAACTAAAGATTTTTGCCTTATCTATAACCTAATCATAGGACAAAGTTTATGAAGGGAAAGGTTTGAAATTCGTTTCATATATATATATATATATATATATATATATATATATATATATATATATATATATACCGGGTGGCCATAATTAAACTGACAGTGCTCACAGTGTTCTGTAGCGCGATATATTTGCGAGAATGAAGCCACATTTTGTAGGAAGATTAAACAAGACGGGGGACGAAGGATTCCGCGAAAAAATAAATTAGTTCCAAAAGTCACCGCTAGGGGAATATTTGGCGCTGTGTAATAGAAAATAGAGTGTTAACAAATGCAAATCAATACGGAAATTACCTTTTATTTTGCATTCAAATGAGGTTCAATGTGGCTACGTTGTTGTGGACCACATATTGCATTCTGTGCACAGTATGCACAACAGCAGAAAGTAACATGTCTGCAGGAATCTCCTGTACAGTCCGTGATATGTTATCCTTCAACGTAGCCAGGTCCTGGACCATTCCTTGATAGACCTTGGACTTAAGGTAACCCCATAGCCCGAAGTCGCATGGGGTAAGATCAGGCGACCAAGGTGGCCATGCAGTTGGAAAGTAGCGGCTAATGACTCTTTCTGTTGTGAATTTCTGTCGTAGCAGCTGTTGCACCCGTACAGCAACGTGTGGAGGGGCTCCATCTTGCATGAAAATGATTTCCCCCAGGCATTGTCTTTGCTGAAGTGCCGGAATGACAAAGTTGTTCAACATGTGGCGATATTTCTCTCCGGTAACAGAAGAGGTTTCCGGTCCTGTCGGGGTAATGTTCTCATAGAAGAATGGACCTACGATAAATTTCGCTGTGAACCCACACCAAACAGTTACCTTTGGTGAATGTAAGGGAATTTCTGTGACTGCATGTGGTGATTTGTCATCCCAAATTCGGCAGTTCTGGGTATTCACAGTTCCATGCAGGTAAAAGTGGGCCTCGTCTCCCCATAAGATTTTCCACGGCCAAGCATCATCCACCTCCATTCTGGCAAGAAAGGTGAGAGCAAAAGTCAATCGCTTATTATGATCGGGGTACAGTAACTCCTGTACAAGGCTGATCTTGCACGGATAGAAGTTGATAATCTTTCGTAAGATTTTCCATACCGTACTGTAAGGCATATCCATATTCCGAGCTAATCCACGAGCGCTGGAGGTGGCAGCAATATTGTCTGGTCCTCTGTCGACAATCGCCGTGGCAACTGCTTCGATTGTATCCTGTGGTACAGGTTTTCGTCCTCTGCCTGACTGAACCTTCAGAGAACCTGTTTTCTCAAACGTCGCAACCATTGCTTTTAGCCCATTAACTGACACAGGACCGTTACCTTTACGCATTTTTTTGTGCGTTCTAAAAGCACGAAGAGCGGCTGACGCGTTGCACTGGTTGAGGTAAAAGAATTTGACCAGTAACGCACGCTCGACTAAAGAAGGAGACATTGCACATAAACTTTCAATCCGATTGATTCGAAACGTAACACATTGCCTTTTAAAACCCAAGCAGCTTGCACTGTGCCAATGGATGTAACGTGAAATTTGAATAAAGAACTTCTTCTTCTGCTCAGTGTACGTGATATTGCAGATCACGAGACTTTATCGGTGTTTATGTAGATTTTACGCTTTTTTAAAAGTGTTGCCATATTAACTTGAACTAAATAAGAAAATGTGCATAATAAAAGGTAATTTTATTCCGTATTAATTTGCATTTGTTAACACTCTATTTTCTATTACACAGCGCCAAATATTCCCCTAGCGGTGACTTTTGGAACTAATTTATTTTTTCGCGGAATCCTTCGTCCCCCGTCTTGTTTAATCTTCCTACAAAATGTGGCGTCATTCTCGCAAATAGATCGCGCTACAGAACACTCTGAGCACTGTCAGTTTAATTATTGCCACCCGGTATATATATTAGACAAAGTTGCAAGTGAAAAACCAGTATAAGCCATAAACCACTACAGCCAGGAACCAAAAACATGAAAAGATAAGTGAAAAATAGGTTTTTGACGGCATCTTTTCCTTAGCGGTGCCGATACTGTCTAAAAACCAATGGATTGTTTTTAATAAGTATGATCTGAGCAATAAACATACTTAGACACCGTACAATCCTTAAGAAACAGAAGAAGTGAATAATCAGTGGCTTTATCATAGAACACCAAACTCGGCGCTAGACAAAATGAAAGTTAAGTTAAGGAGACCGCAAGAAGACTGGCGTCACAAACATTGCAACCATGGAGCAAATGGATTCACAAAAGCAGACTTACAAAGGATACTGTTTTATAGGACATAATAACCTAAGTTACCTTATATATATATATATATATATATATATATATATATATATATATATATATATATATATATATATATATATATATATATATATATATATATATATATATATATATATATATATATATATATATATATATATATATTTATAATAAATACGATGATCAATGTATACAACTGATGTAAAAAAAAAATATGTATTTATAAAAAAATCGTAAGAGATATTTTTATAGAGAAAATAATGTAGAAGAAAATATTCAAATTAAATGTAATAGGAAATACTAAAGAATATAGTACAGTTAATATAGTACAGTTTGAGGAACATAATATCTTTTACTGTATTTTAAAATATTTTTTTGGATAATGTCCAATCGTCTGCCGCATTAGCAAGAAAAAAAAATTTTTTTGCCTATTTAGTTGTTATGCACGTGACGATAAATTTATTTATTCTACCAGAAAAAGAAATCACGTGATCAGCATTTAATAAATTAAATTCTAAAAATTAATCTTTAAAAATTAACCAAAATTCAGAACAGGGAGGTAATGATTCGAAAAAGATCTCATTTTAAAGGAATTTTTACGATCTTTCTCGTGATATAAATTTTATAACCCCCAAATTATTATTTTAAATGCAAACTTAAAAAAAATTACAAAAACAGCTTAAAAATTTAATTTAAAAAAATCTAAGAAAATTTTTTCAAAAATCTTTCTTAGTGCATCAATACACTATAAGAAGAATCGCCATGCAAAATTTCAGCCCTTTAGATCCAGCGGTTTCGTCTGTGCGTTGTATGTCAGTGAGTCAGTCAGTGAGTCAGTGTGTCAGTCAGTTACGGAACTGAACTGTTTTTTATATATATATATATATATATATATATATATATATATATATATATGTGTGTGTGTGTGTGTGTGTGTGTGTGTGTGTGACATTATAAGTTGAATCTCGTATATTTCTATAATTCGGGTCCCCACATCTGTTAAGAGAGGACCCTTTCTCAGAAATAGCCCACCCAAAAGCAAGTGAACATCTGCAAATTCCAGTGGGGAAAACAACACAGTAAATCCTTTTCAGTTGATAGGAATATTAGCCGTGCCGCCCAGAAGGAGTAACAAAACCTCGTCTCTAGTCATCTAAAATCCGCAGTTCACAATATCTCAGAGATAATGGCTGCAGGTGCCAGAGATAAAGGCTCAAAAGTGTCAAACAATATCATAAAGATAAAGCGCACCCAATGTGCTTCTTAGTAGTATACCACCCACGAAAAACATCTGTGTTGATGTAAACAGTCGCTGGCTTTGGTACAGCCCCTGACTAAGAGGCAGTCTGCGATTGTCTGTCTTTGTAAGCACTTGTATGTTTCGCGTCATGCTAGAAGGACGCTCTGATATCCGCCCCCAACTCTTCTGAAATAAAGGACTGCAATTTTATAGAACTCTGCCTCGTCGTTTCTGCTTATTATTTGTTGTTATGGAAATCATGTGGTGAAATGTCACAAGTCGACAAGAATGTTACTTTGCGAAGGAACACCTAATGGACTTTAATAAGAAGAAACCAAATTGATTAAATGAACTTATATGCATTTTTAAGGCAATAGAAGACAAGAAGGACAAACATGGCGGACGAGCCTTGCTTCCCAATTCCCCACACCGAACCGAGCAGGGTATCATGTTTCACCCACGTTACGAAGGAAGAGAATGCGGTGATAGCTCATTGATGATATAGTTGAAAGACAGTTTCGTTCTTTTAAAAGATGGAAGTTCTGAAGAGAACAAGAAAAGCTCAGAGAGGCTCTCTTTCTCGACTAATTAAACAATTCGAAGAAATTCAACAACAGCCAGGATATAAAAGTAAATTACATGCACTAAAGGATCAACTGGAAATGAAGCGGCAAGAAATATATGATTTGGATAAAACCGTTGCAGACATGATAACGGAAGAAGGAGAACTAGATACGGATATGGAAAGCTCAGAGACCTATCAAACTAAAATACTTGAAACCATACATAGGATTATTGAAATAACACAAGAGAAGGAAGTCCTGGAAGACAAATCAACTGACAATCTGTCTACTAAAGATACGAAACCCATCACCGCAAAATTGCCAAAAATAGAACTAAAAAAATTTCACGGAGACATAACCACTTGGATGTCGTTTTGGCAAACATTTGAATCCACCATCAACAACCGGAAAGAATTATCCCGAGTGGAAAAATTGAATTATTTAATCTCTCTTTTGGATGGAGAGGCAGCCAAAACAATAGCCGGATTCGCAGTGACAGCTGAAAACTACCCGGATATAATACAAATATTAAAGAAGAGATACGAGAATACCGATAGAACTATTGATTACCACATTCAAAAAATATTAGCCATCCGCCCGATAAAAGATTCCAACGACCTTCCCGCCCTGAGAACAAGCATCACGGAATTATATACACACCTACGCAGCTTAAAGAACTTAGAAGTGAACCAGGACAATGAAGTAATAAATGCAAAGATCAGGACTATTTTCCCGGAGGAAATTCTCCTATTATACGAAAGAAGCAAAGGGAAGAAAAATCGAAAAACCGAAGAAATGCTGGATTTTATAGATGAGGAACTAAGAATTCGAGAAAACATAAAACCTCCGACGTTCCTGAACCCAACTGCTGAGGTTTTTAAACCAAAGAATGTTTTGACGCAAAACTGGAAGAAGCCACTTCGTTATTCCCCGAGAGCTGAAGAAAATGGAACGAGACCTTGGAGTCAAACTACACCTAACAACTACACACCTAATAACTACTCATCCCCACGACCGCCACAATTAAATAGATTATCAACTCGAGATAATACACAAAGGTTACGTTACAGATGCGGAAAGGCCGGACATTTGGCGAGGATGTGCAGATCCGCCTGACATCTAATGACACCTCCCAGGCAACGGACAGTCAACCACCATAGTGATGATAGCGGACAATTCTTAAAGACTATGTTGCGAGTGTCAAACAATAAGAACTTTCCGTGTTTATTGGATACCGGTTCAAATGTGACAATCATGCCAAAATCTTGGATACCTGGACTTACCTATAAAGAAAGACCCATGGAACCGCAAACAGTGCAACAAACGCAAGGTAAGATTATTATTGTTAAAATTATCAGTGTAGAAGCTACGATAGGTGATCTAACCAAAACTATTGAAGTGTATGTTATAGATACCCATTTGAATTATATCTTATTATCTTTTCCACATATGAAATTATTTAACTTGAATATTAAATTAAGTGATTGTAGTGTATATCAGGATAATCTAGATATTACTCTTCACAAATTATCGAGTTGTTATCATAATGTTTCATATCATCTCAATTCTAATATAAAAAATAAGAATAATAATAACAATGAGAGTCAGGAGGATGTCGAGAGTACCATATTCATAGAGACGAAATATTTTTATAATTCTAATAAAATTGTAGATAACCAATATAATCCAAGTAAGGGAGTAACTGAAAATTCTAATGATTTGATTTGTGCTAAAAAGTATTATAGTTCTGTTATAAGTGAGTGTGATGATATATGTAAGTCGAGTAAATTGATAAATGAATATCCTGATGAAAATAACTGTGCTAAATTTTATTATGGTCGTATTGAAAATAATTGTGATGATATATGTAAGTCGAGTAAATTGATAAATGAATATCCTGATGATAATAACTGTGCTAAATTATATTATGGTCGTATTGAAAATAATTGTGATGATATAATGCTAACGAATGGCAATGGAGAACATGAGCATCCAAAAACGTCTATGCAAATCAGGAAGACACTTGATTTGACTGAAGACTCTAAGACTCAGAATGCCATTCAGGATAAATTACCTGAATTTGCTAACATGAATCTATCGTCGGAGCTCATTCCTCTATTGTCATCGTTTATTGGTATTTTTGCTAAAAGTAAATATGATATTGGGAGAGTAAATATGGAGCCTGCTAGAATTATTACCACATCAGAATTACCTATAGCTTTGAGGCCCTATAGAGCGTCGCAAAAAGACAATTTAGAAATTAAGACCCAAATCGACGAATTGTTAAAACATAAAATAATCAAACCCTCACATGGACCTTACAGTAGCCCCGTCACTCTGGCCCACAAGAGAGGAGAAGGAAGAACCCGACTATGTATAGATTTCCGAAAACTAAATGAGATCTGTAAAACGGACAGAGAGCCAATACCCCGAATTGATCACCTTTTGGACCAATTGAGTACAGCTAGGATATTTTCCTCACTAGATATTGCTTCAGCCTACTGGCACATTCCTTTAGAGGAGGGGAGTCAAGAAAAATTAGCCTCCACCTGCAACTATGGCTTATATCAATTTCAGGTATTGCCTTATGGGTTTAAAAATTCTCCCGCGATTTTTCAAAAAACCATGCGACACATATTAAACAAACATAGAGTTAACTTCGCACTGAACTACTTTGATGATTTAATCATTTTCTCAAATACTATGGAAGAACATTTAGAGCATCTCCGAGCAATATTCCAGATCTGTGTCCAAGAAAATCTTAAATTAAAATTATCAAAGTGCCAATTAGCGCAAAAGAAAATATCCTTTTTAGGATATGAGATTGGAGAGGGTAAGATGTCGCCAAATAATTCAAACATAGAAACTATCAAGAAATTAATTTCACCAAAAAACGTAAAACAACTCCAAGGATTTTTAGGGAGTGTCAATGTATACAACAAATTTATCAAAAATTACGCTAAATTGAGAAAACCCCTAAATGAGTTATTAAAAAAGAACGTTAAATGGGACTGGAACGACGAACGTCAACAAGCGTACGAAACACTTAAAATGTCACTAATTTCCAAACCGATTCTAACCATACATAATCCAAATTACCCTTGTAAATTATTTGTGGATGCTTCAGGAGAGGGGATAGGATGTGTCCTAAAACAGGAGTACCCTGATGGAACACTACGCCTCGTAGCATATCATTCACGAGGTTTAAGACCATATGAAAAGAACTACAGTGCTTCAGAACTTGAATGTCTCGCGATTGTTGACTCTGTTGAGAAATTTCACTGCTATCTGCACGGAACTAGATTCACCATTTTCACGGACCATGCCGCCTTAGTATGGCTGAAATCCATTAAACACTTAACAGGAAGATTATTCCGCTGGTCTCTAAAGTTATCAATGTACGACTACGACATAAAATATAAGAAGGGTTCGACCAATCACGAAGCAGATTTTTTGAGTAGACAGCCGATTTCCCACTTTGTCCAATAACAAATCAATTTGATAACACTAGACGAAATAGAAGAACACTAACAGGCAGACAATACCCATAATCCGAGATTTCAGAAAAGAGATAATGTAGTGACTATCCAGAAAAAGGGTTTGACAAAAATATTTATTCCTACTTCATTACGGTTGAAATTATTGACAGCAGCACATCTTCAATTTGGCCATCCTGGGATCCAAAAAATGATACAAATATTGTCACCTATTTATTATTGGGATACTATTATTATTGACATAGCGAATTATGTAAAATATTGGGAAATATGTCAGCTAAACAAAAAATCACATCAAAAGAGATTTGGATTATTACAGGCTTTACCTCCCGCAAAGCTACCGTTCGAATTAATGTCTATTGACACTATCGGAGGTCTGGGATATTGCAATTCAAGGAAAAAATATCTACATTGTATAATGGACCATAGCACAAGATACATCTGGACATTCGCAAGTACCACCTCAACTACAGACACATACATTAATTGCTTAAAACAAATTTTTCAGATTAATAAACCAAAAAAATTATTAAGGGACAGAAACGCCGCATTCACATCAACCAAGTTTAAACACTTCTTAAAAAACCATAATATATCACAAATTTTGACCGCCTCTCATAGGCCTGAAAGCAATGGGAAACAGGAGAGAGTAGGAGCCACCATTATGCAAAGAATGCGCTGTAAAATTAATGGGGATACACAGAAAACACCCTGGCCGAAAGTTCTAGAACAGGTTACCGTAGATTACAATAATACCCCTCATCAAGTTACCTCATTCCCTCCAATATATCTATTATATGGATGTTCCCCATACATTTCTCCATTAGCTGAAACTAAGATTTACCCAGATTTAGATAGAGCGAGAGAGATTGCATACGAAAAAACTATCATTGACCATCAGAAAAACAAGGTACAGTATGATAAAAAATTCAAAAACTCCCCGTTTAAAGTAGGTGATACCGTCATGATAGAGACATTTCATTACCCCAACACTCGCAAACTAACCCAAGCGTACGAAGGGCCTTTTACAATAACTAAACAATTATCCGATGTGACATATGAAATTAATAAGCGAAACCCACTGACGAAAACAGACGTCGACGTAATTCATGCATCTAGGCTACGATATTTTAATTCAGCACAGAATTTTGAATTGTGTGAAGGAACGAAACCCCAGTCGCCCAACAGCTGATAGCAGATAAACAAACTAGAGAGGCGAAAAGAAACCCCAGTCGCCAAACAGCTGATAGCCCCACCCAACAGAAGTAGGTCAAACGACGAGTAGTGTTTTAGAGGGGGAGGAAAGAGCGAGTCCCCGATTCCTTTGAGTGTGTAAAAAGAGACGAATAATAATTTACCTTAACCAAACTAGCTGAAGTTGTCAGAATTATTTTATTATTTTTTTATATATAAATTATGGATTTAAGAAAAAAATGGAAGGAGGAAATTTATACCTTTCAGTAGAATTTTAAATTCATTTAAATAGGACAGGCTTATTCAAAGACAAGCTATCATGAGAAATTAGTACTCTGATTAGCAGATGTCATCATAAGTCAGAACACTACAGTTAGGTTAGAAGGATAAGGTAATGCAAAAATTGAGCTTGAGAGAGATGAATACTGGAAGGGTAAAAGGATTAATTTTCGCTCAATGTAGAGATCTAGAAGAGTAAAGGAAAGAGATCTTGAGATTAAGGAAAATAGAAGTTATTCCCCTGTATTAAAGAATATAGTGAATTAAAAAACATGAGAGAATTTAAGTGGAATGAAAGAGATGAATAATCTAATAATTGTAAAAAGCATTGTGTTCATATGATATATTTGTGTCTTAGTAAGGATTTTATTATATTATATCACCTGTTATTTCTTTTTCATTATTACGCACTACTATCATATTATCTATTTTATGATCATACTGGCATTATTGTAATTGTATAAATAGTAATTATTATCCGAGTAAACCAGTGCTCTAGAAGTGTAAATAGTATTGAGTTATATTTTCTGAATTGAACTAATTTAGTGCATGATTGTCAATATGCCTTCAGATTTGATTAATGTTGAGTTACATTTACCTGAATTGAAGTATTTAATGTATGATTTCTGTGTAGTGATTTAGCATTGATTTACAAGTATCAGAATTGAATTGTTTTTGTGTATGATTTCAAGTAGATTACTATTGAGTTAGAACTGATTTTCGGTATAATGTATCTGCATGGAGATTCAATTAAGCCATATCCATTAGCATTTCTATGTTATTCTTTTCATGGCTATACCATTATATTATCTTATACCTTATTTTATTCATAATTATTACCAGACTATTGATGTATTTGCAGAGAGATTCAATTATGCCATATCACTTGCCATTTATATGTTATTCTTTTCATGGCTATACTAGTATATTATCTTATTACTTATTTTATTATCCCACTAATATTGTTATAATTATGTACTTTTAATTACTATTAGACTATTGTTGTAATTCTGCACCTATTAATTTGAGGCCGAGTAATTGTATTGTTATGGTATTGAACACGATGACTGGAGATGGAGGAATTTAGGTAGGTGGAGAACTTCCCTAGAGGGACGGAAGGATTTATAATTCCAGCTAACGTATGTCGATATAAAGAGCTTGATACTGCAGATCAAGAGTTTTATATCGATTATGACTTAACTTAAAAAATTGAGATAGTAAAACTTATAATGTTGATCTTGCAGAGTGAATTAGGTGAGGTCCCAACATACTCACACTCAGGTGTCTCTCATCCTATGCAGGCATAGGATGATAGCCTCTTGGGAGGGGGGATGTGACATTATAAGTTGAATCTTGACATTATAAGTTGAATCTCGTATATTTCTATAATTCGGGTCCACACATCTGTTAAGAGAGGACCCTTTCTCAGAAATAGCCCACCCAAAAGCAAGTGAACATCTACAAATTCCAGTGGGGAAAACAACACAGTAAATCCTTTTCAGTTGATAGGAATATTAGCCGTGCCGCCCAGAAGGAGTAACAAAACCCCGTCTCTAGTCATCTAAAATCCGCAGTTCACAATATCTCAGAGATAATGGCTGCAGGTGCCAGAGATAAAGGATCAAAAGTGTCAAACAATATCATAAAGATAAAGCGCACCCAATGTGCTTCTTAGTAGTATACCACCCACGAAAAACATCTGTGTTGATGTAAACAGTCGCTGGCTTTGGTACAGCCCCTGACTAAGAGGCAGTCTGCGATTGTCTGTCTTTGTAAGCACTTGTATGTTTCGCGTCATGCTAGAAGGACGCTCTGATATCCGCCCCCAACTCTTCTGAAATAAAAGACTGCAATTTTATAGAACTCTGCCTCGTCGTTTCTGCTTATTATTTGTTGTTATGGAAATCATGTGGTGAAATGTCACATATATATATATATATATATATATATATCTACTAGCATTATTGCCCGGCGATGCCCGGATTATTCTACCGGTGTTTATGTAGATTTTACGCTTTTTTAAAAGTGTTGCCATATTGCACTTCATATAGATATTGCACTTATATATAGATATTGCCATATATATAGATATTGCCATATTGCACTTTCATATAGATATAAAAATGTTGATGCATTCCATAAAAAAAATACTGGGCTGCGCCCCCCGCTCTTCATGTTCATCTGGCTAGACAAATTGCGCTTAGCGCGTTTCTACTGAAATGATATACAAACAATAAGAAAGAAAGAAACTTTGAGCTTGCGGACCTTCGTCTGATTATACGTCTGATTTTATTGAGAATTAATAACACAGTGTTGCGTGATTCGCACGTTTGGATTGAATAAGTTTGCTGTTTAATTATATTTGTTAGATACTGTTCAATTAGATTCAATTAGATTTGTTTGATCCACTGTTTAATAAGAAATAAGTTTTATAATTTACATTTGCCTTTATTATTTATTTTTCCCTTAAAAGCTCAGTTTGTTCCACAGCATCCAAGAGACGCACTTTTTTCCACATCACCCAAGAGGTAAAGTGCAAGATGCATTATCCCCTTTATTTATTCAAAGTAAGGCGCGATTTCACATGAAGTCTGTTTTCCTTACTTTGGTGATTCGGTTTTTTATTGTCGACAGGCCAAAAACCGTATCGGTTTTTAAGTTTCCCAAGGCCAAAAACCGTTGAAAAAGCTAATTGTAAATCGATTTTTAATTTTCCTAAGGTCAAAAACCGTAGAAAAAGCAAATTGTAAATCGGTTCAAGCGATGAGAAAAATCTGCAAATAACAAAGGACAAAAAGTAGAGCCGGGAAAGATGTGTTAAAACATACTAATTTGAACTGCATTCTTAAAAAACTCCCATCTCAGTTAGTCTAGTGGCTAAATTTTATCTTTTACCGTATTTTAATATTTCTTTTGTCAATTTATTTCGTTGTTATGCACGTAACGCAAAATTAATTTAAAGTATCACAAAAAGAAAAGAAACCACGTGATCAGCATTTCATAAATTACATTCTAAAAATTAATCTTTAAAAATTCACCAAAAATCAGAAAAGGGAGGTAGGTAAATATTCGAAAAAGATTTCGTTTTAAAGGAATTTTTATGATATTTCTCGTGATATAAATTTTATAACCCTCGGATTATCATTTTAAATGCAAACTTAAAAAAAATTAGAAAAACAGCTTAAAAATTTAATTTTAAAAAATCGAAGAAGAATGTTTCAATAATTTTTCTCAGTTTACCCCTCCACTATAAACTCCACTATAGAAGAATCACCATGCAAAATTTCAGCTCTTTATGTCCAACGGTTTGGACTGTGCGTTATCTGTCAGTTAGTCAGTCAGTTAGGCAAGGCCAAAGTTTATTACCATGAATCTCTCCCCCCCTGCGCACCCCTCTTCTCCCGCGCGGGGGAAGAGGGATTGGTTCGTATTTCACTGAACGCCTGTATCCACAGGGGGTACCTCGCACCTCTTACGGGCACAAAAAATCATTAAAAAATTAATTTTTAAAAAAACTAATTGAGACCCAAACTTCGTTTTTGCTGATTTAAGTTTCTCGGGTCCTAAACATTAACTGTGCCGAATTTGGTCTCTGTGAGTGAAACAGTCTATCATTCTATAGCGGACAAACAAACAGACAAGCTCTTTTATATATATAGATATACACTGCTGGCCACCCAAATTGCAACACCAAGAAAGACAAGAGATATCACAACAACATTTATTTTGTAGATAACATGTTGACCAAGTATCAAATGATTAAATTTATAGACTTCTGTGAAGTGTGGTTCCTGCCAAAATCAGTAGCCAGAGTAGCCGCCATTGTTGGAGATCACCGCTGCCACACGCCTCGGCATTGATTCAAAGAGACTTTGGATGAGTACTTGGGATACAGCAGACCAAGCAGCTTCCACACGTTGCCAAAGTTGATCTGCTGAGGCAGCTGGGGATGGAATCTGGGTCAATCGTAGAGCAACCATGGACCACATGTTTTCTATCGGCGAAAGATCCGGAGAGAGAGGCGGCCAGGGTAGCAATTCAATCTGGCGATTGACGAAGAACCGTTGGGCAATGCGTGCCACGTGTGGTCGCGCATTATCCTGTTGAAATATGGCTGTGAGCAAGCCCTGAAGGTAAGGAAGGACAACTGGCTCCGACACCTCGGAGATGTAGCGCTGGCTGTTTAAAGTACCGGCAATACGTACTAGAGGTGTGGGAGAGTGATATCCAATACCGCCCCATACCATAATACCCGGTGCAGGACCAGTGTGGCGGTGCATAACGCAGCTGTTCAGCATCCTCTCTTCACGGTGTCTCCAGACACGAATCCGACCATCGTGGTGTTGCAGACAGAAGCGTGACTCGTCAGTAAAGACAATTTCATTCCATTCTGCCGTCCACATCCTTCTGTCATCGCACCATTGGCGGCGGAGACGTCTGTGGTTCTGCGTCAAGGGTAGACAAAGCAATGGACGTCTTGTGGACAGACCACTCTGCTGTAAACGGCGTCGAATGATACGCGCAGACACTGGATGATGCGTTACAGACTGCATGTGCTGTGCTATGGTTCGTGATGTGACTGAGCGATCCATCACTGCCCTGCGCACAATTTGCCTGTCATCACGTGAAGTGGTGCGCTGAGGTGGATGCGATCGAACACGCCGGTCCGTCGTGCCCTCCTGCATCCAACGATCACATATCCACATTACATTTGTTTAGTTTCGTCCAACAAGACTACCAATTTCCCTGAAAGATAATCCACAATCTCGGTAGGCCACTATCCTTCCTCTGTCGAACTCGGATACTTGATCAAAAGATGATCGCTGTTTTCGACGAGGCATAATTGATCGTTGTTTTGAAAAAACCACAAGAAAAATACAATTGCCGAACTTGAAATCGTCGAAATCTCCAAGCCTTAAATAGCGCTTTGAAGTGGCGCCACAGGCGCGCGTGATGTGCGTCTGCGCTGAAATTCTAATCATTTGCATATATCACCTCCGCTAATGCATGTTGTAAATTTCATGTTATTTGCATGTTTCCTTCAGGGTGTTGCATTTACAGTGGCCAGCAGTGTATATATATATATATATATATATATATATATATATATACATACATACACACACACACATATATATACTATATATATATATATATATATATATATATATATATATATATATATCCTACTCAAAATTATTATCAGTGATAGTGTAATGACGTATAATAAGCAATTAGTATAAATGTATAAGAGATGTTTCTCATTTCTAAAACTTTTGAATTGTCATAATGATTTGAAAACAGCTGTATGTCATTAGATGATGATAGACATGCTCGAGAGAAGATTTGATTATAAGGGGAGTTGTACGAAAAAAGTCGTGAAATCTTTTATGAATCTCTACAAAACAGTGATTTTAAAGTGTGCTTAAGAAGCGAATTTGAGAAATTAATATATATATAGTATATATATATATATATATATATACATACATACACAGACACGCACATGCTGCTGGCCATTAAAACTGCAACACCAGGAAGGAAAGCAAATAACAAAACTTTACTTATTGTACTCATACAACATATTTGGAAGAGAAATGATTAAATTTGTAGGCAGTTTGGGGTATACTGGGTCCGAAATTAGTACACAAAACTGCCGCCTCTGGCAGCTATAACGGCTCTAACCTGGTTAGGTATCGAGTCGAACTCGGCTTGAATGACAAATACGAACAAATCATTCCATGCTGCTTCAAGTCTATGCCACTCTTCATCAATCGTAGGGCTGGAGAGGGGTGGCGGTCCAGTCTCTCAACGTACTAACAGGAGAACGTATTGACTAGGGCAACAGACGAACACCCTCTGTGTTAGGTAGGTTAGGACACGACGAGCAACATGCGGTCTTGCGTTATCTTGTTGAAAGATGACGTCTCCGAGGCCTCGAAGATAGGGCACGATCCTGCCACTATCGAATTCCGACACGTGCTGGTAGCCGTTTTTCCTTCTTATACGAGGCATAACACGATCTTCTCACAAACAAACAACATTCAAATGCGATTTCCGAATGAGAAACCCGCTGCGTAACTTTCCTTTTATACAGAGTTTGAGACGTCGTTTCTCCCTCTTGTGTCGTTCGACTGTACTTAAATACTAATCATTGGCATATCCCAGCATCTTCTTCCTTTCATGCGAATATGACGTTTGTACCATCCCTCTTTCATGGTGTTGCAATTTTATTGGCCAGCAGTGTATATACACTACTGGCCAAAAGTATTGCAAGTTTGAGAAATCTAACATTTTTTTTCAAGATTAAGCCCCAAAAAAATAATATTTTTTCAATTAAATTGATTTTTTTTAAGTGCGAATGGGGTGGAGAAGTTTCAAGCTATTGAGTCATACTTTGTGATGGCATCTTTACCAATGATTGGGTCATCCCGGATGTTTATTATAAAAATGAGCCGACGAAGTAGAATTTCATTTGGTTTGTTGCGCTGCTGAGGTGCGTACCGCTGCACATTGCTTTTAATATTAAACTGTGTTTTTCTTTTTAAATGTGTGAAGTAACTCCTCAGAAGCGCCAGGCTATAATTTTAATGCATCAAGAAAGTATTTCAAATGTTAGGATTGCTCATCGGTGCGGCTGCAGTGAGTCGACTGTTTCACGCCTCATAAAGAGATTTAAAACAGAAGGAACCGTGAATAAGAAGCCTAGAAGTGGTCGTCCGAGGTTATCTTCGAAACGTGCTGATGCCTCATTGACACAATTAAGCCGAAAAAATAGGTTTGCAAGTTATGCTACACTTGCAAGAGAATGGAGTGAGTTGACTTCTGTCATTGCCAGTTCCAGAACAGTTCGCAGGAGGCTGCGTGAAGCTGGTTTCAAGGCACATGTGCCTAGGAAAAAAACAGTTCTGAGCAAAGCAATGCGGAAAAAACGATTGGACTGGGCCAAGGTTCACAAAAATTGGAGTATTTCGAAATGGAGACAAGTTTTGTTCAGCAACAAAAGTCGATTTTCTTTAATGTCTGACAAACCTGCCCGTTTGGCTTAAAGCAAAAGAGAGCACGAGTCCAGACTACCTGGTTCGTACAGCAAAACACCCAGAAAGCCAAATGGTGTGGGGCAGCATGTCATATAAGTCAACAGGACGACTCCATTTTGTACAGGGAACTATGAAGAGTGGCCAGTATATTAGTGTGCTGAAGGATCGATTGCTTACTAGTGCTCATGACATCTTCCCAAGGCAGAAATGTGTATTTCAGCAAGACCTAGCACCCTGCAATACATTGAAAAAGGGCAAGAAAAACTTTAAAATTAAATTAAATTTCATTAGAATTCAATTCTGAACTCTAAATCGAAACATTCCTTATTTTAGGTTAAGGCTGAATTTGCAAAACGTGGTATTAATGTTATCCCATGGCCAGGAAACTCGCAAGATTTAAATCCCATTGAGATTTACGGAGTATAATTGGAAGGAAAATATCTCAAAATCGTCCCAGAACAAAACGAGAGCTTCAGGAAACAATAATTAAAATTCGGCACCATGAAATACCGAAAGAAGTGTTGCAAAACCTTATGGATTCCATGTCTAAAAGAGTGGCTGCTGTGATCAAAGCCAGAGGTGGTTCAACAACATATTAAATGCTTTTCGGTCCAATTGCACTCATATGCTATCTTTTCTGCTCAGAAAAATTTGAAATTGTTTATTTATTTCATTTTATTCCAGGAAACCAAAATGGATTCCGATTTCTGATAACCTGTACATATTTTGTATGCTATAGTGGAGAAGGTGGGATTATAACCCTGTATTTATTATGGACCCCCTTAATATCTGCCCTATGCGCAGGTGCAGGTGCTAATTATAGGTGTGATCTAGAGTCCCTAAGGTGACTGCAATGGATAGTCAAGGTCATTGACCTCAGTTCACTCGCGAATGACGTCCTGTGGCCAATTGTTTGTTTTTCGAGTTTTCAAACTTTTTCTGGGGAAAGTAAAAGTGAATATTTTACATATCTGCTACTATGTTTTTTAAAAACTGATTCCTGTGCCTTATTCTACACGATATGATGTTCCTTTTGAGCTAGTTTGAAATTAAATTCGATGTAACTCATAATGTGAAAAACGAGTTTGTTTCCAAGATGGCGTTGTTTGAAATATGGACCCCATGGGTGCTGGTATTATGGACCCGGGTCCATATTACCAACAACCGATTTCGATGATGTAATAATAATGTTTCCATGAGAAAATGCGATTCCACAAAGGATTTTATTTTGATGCATTTTATTTTCATGTTTTGTAATCCTTTTCGGTTATTCTGGAAGCTAAGAATGCAAGTTGAGAAGAAATCTCCCGCTAGCAAGGATGCTGTAGTGCGCAGAAGAAGTTGGGATAGGATGAAGATGGTTAAGGCTAGCCAGAAGCTAAGATGCGGAGAAATGGGACTAAAGGAGGCTGCTAGAGTGTTTGGTGTATCAAGAATAACTTTGAGATTACTGGCTTCACAAGTGGATAAGCCAGCAGCAGATTTGGTTATACAAAAACTAGGGTTTAGTTTTGGTTTGGAGCGCTACTGTCAACTTTTGTTATATAAGGGCTAATTAGACTGGGACCTACAGTTTAAAGCCGATTCCGAACGGCTACAAACATCCATGCCATCAGTGGGACTTGCACTCACAGGATCTGAACCAAATGCCAGTGCTAGCCATTCGGCCATCTTCTGGCACAAAAACTAGGGAGGAAGCCTGTTTTACCAGATTACACTGAAAAAGAGTTAGTGGCCTATTTTCTAGAGATGGTATGCTGCATGAGTGCTGGAGGAACATATTTTCCACCAATGATGATATTTACTCGTAAAAACTTAACCTATCAGCTTATGAATGGAGCCCCCATCCGGAGCAATAGGAAGAGCTCATTCCTCTGGGTGGATACAAGCCCATATGTTTACAGAGCAGATGGCCCAGACCAGCAAGAAGTATCGTGCATGTTCTGTGAAGGTGCATTCAAAGATGGCACATGAGGAGAACTTTGCAGTCGTTGTGTGATGACTCTACACTGGACTCATTCTGTGTGCACCGGAGCCGAAGCTGAGTTTTATATTTGCGACTTTTGTCGCCAAAATTAAAGTTTTTTTATATAGATGATATTTAATGATCCAGCTGTTTAATAATATATTATCTTTCTATCACTTTTTCATTTAAAAACTTTTCTCTTTTTTGTTTCCAGCTGTTTAATAAATAGATAAATGATTTTTTGGTAAAAAAAGGTGGGGATCCATATTACCCTCCACATTGGGTCGCCCGCAACTTTTGACTTTTTTCACTTATGGGATGGTATACATCTTAAAATTTGATTTAACGGGAAATACACTTAAGGATGTTTAGATGATGAGTTATGGAAGAGGTTAGAGCCCCAACATATGAAATTCAGTCTTTGGTATGACCACATTGAGCCAAAAACAAAAGGGGGGTCCATAATCCCACCTTCTCCTCTATTTTTATAAAATTAAATAATTATTTTTGTTCAATAACTTAATCATATCTTGTCTTTAAACTAATTTAACAAATTGACATTAAAAAATATCAATTGCATTGAAAAAATATTATTTTTTGTGCTTATTTTTGAAAAAATGTTAGATTTCTCAAACTTGCAATACTTTTGGCCAGTAGTATACAGTACTGTGCAAATTAATTGGGACAAACACAAAACTTTTCACATATGTTGTTTAATTAGTATAAGTTCACTTACATGCATGGTATAGCAATCTAGTAGCAATTTATGTCCTCCTCTAGCTTTAATATCCTGTACATGTTTTGGCATGGATTCCACTATTTTAAAACTTAAATTTCTGACGCCCTCACCACGAAACCAAACTTTTATGACATTCTCAATCATTTATCTCTTGGTTGAGCAGCCCATCTTGCTCACACGTCTCTTCACAATTTTCGATGAGATTTACATCTGGAGAATTACCAGGCCAATCCAAAAATGTTAATTTCTTTTCTTAAAAAAATTTCTTTTCCAATTTAGAATTTTGGCAGGGAGCAAGATCTTGTTGAAACTCAGCAACACCGCCAGCGAATGTTTGCATAAATTTTGTTTTTTAGTATTGAAATGTATTTTTTGGAGTTCATCTTTCTTTCAACTGGTACTAAGTTGCCAGGTCCTCCAGATGTAAAATAATCCCAAAACATCTGCTTTTGAGGGTGCTTAACTGGTTGATTAAGATGTTGTTCCCTGGTGGGTTTTCCAGTGCTTCACTGGACAAATGTTATTTGAAACCCTTGCACAAAAAAAATGCGTTTCGTTGCTGAATACAACATTATTCCAGGCTTGTGCAGTCCAGGATTGATATTTTCTGGCCCAATGCAAACATTTTCTCTTCCTTGCATGTGATAATAACTTTCTGGGGGCAGATGTTCTTGGGAATATCCGTTCTTCAATAAGCCTTCGTCGTACTGTCGATGAATCAACGCTCACACCAGTAGCCAATAATTCTCTCTGAAGATTTGTCTTACGAGGATGCATTTTACTATTTCGTACAAGAAATTTGTCTGCCCAAGGTATTGTCTTACGTTTGCGTCCACATTCACTCCTCCGTTTTGGAGAAACTGACCCAAACTTATTTTGCTGAATAATAATCCTGGAAACGCTGGATTTTCCAACTCCAACTGCTGAAGCAATATCTCTTACAGTCATAGAGGTATGCTGACTAAGGGTAACAGTTCTAGTCCTTTTCCTGGGAGTGATATACATTTTTTTTATACCCGTGAGAACCAGACAACTCACACAGTCGACCACTTCTTACAGCAGCTGAAACGCAATTGACGCGAAAATGCTGTACGTGTGATGATCACGTGGTCAAACCAGTCTAGACTAATTAAGGCCAACCTCCCTTCGTAACAAAATGCAGTTGAAACCGGTTTCAGGCAAGAAATCCCTGGGAAAGGACGAATTTTATGAAAAATAAAACTTGTCCTAATTAATTTGCCCTGTACTGTATATAGCAAAGTAACTAATGGTTTGTATTTTGGAGAAGAATATTGAACTTTTTCTTACAAATATATACACTCGAATAATTTTTTAGGGCCAGTCCTAGATATTAATGAACTTACTTTTTGTATACTAAGTGATTAGTGGAAGTCATTGAATAAATTCTTCTATTCTGGAAGTTCCTTCCGCGAAAATAATGCAACTGCGTTTGTTATTCAGCAGGTTATTCGAGAAAAGTGCCCCTCTGACATATACAAAATTTCGCCTATCGAGATATTGGCAGCCTTCATAACCCAGCCCCTTGACTGCAATTACATCTCAGGAGGACGCATTTCAACTCTCTATAATGCATCCCTTATCTGCTCAGTGCGGTTCAAATCCAAAGACTGATGGCCACATTAATTGCCGCATATTTTCGCTTTGAAGAAAATTGTCGAAAGGTAAGACATTTGTGAGGGTCCACTTATAAGTACAAACAGGAAGGACCTGAGGCATCCTAGTGGTTGGCACATAGGCATGCGGTACTGACGGTGCTCTGTCCGAGTCTCGACAAGCACCACTAAATGCTCTCGTGTCTACGCAGGATATCGGCACGTTAAATCTGTAAACCGGAAAGTCCCTCCGTGGGATTTGTAGGAGTGGAAGGAGGGTACGAACCCCCCATATTTCGCCCCTGAGGGTGCTCGGTCGAAATTGTAGATTTAGCATATTCATCGGTAGGGATTCAACCCTGAAAGACCTCAGTAACTTCTGTACCTTTTAGTAGTAACAGTACATACGTAGAAAATATGTGGATCTGTGCACCCGTTGAAGATTCTGTCCACGTTTGCAAACAGACCACCTACTCCAAATCAGTTTCTATCTCTGATGGTAGGAAAAATGGCAATCTGATCTACGTTTTAGCTTTGGCATGTTACGTTAATATAAGACTGATAACTAAATCTGAACTCATCAGAGAAGAACTCACTACTCTCATGGCGGGTTCACACATTACCGAGCTAGGTGAGGCGAGCGCTCATCAATTACGTTCCCAGCTGACAGTTTTACGACTTAATAGAGCTCGCCTCGGCGACTCGGGCGAGCGAGTGGTGAGCGGTTTTCTAGCGAACTTCAAAGGAAATGGTTACCAGAAAGGAATATGTGACACGGAAGACAGTCAGTGATCATTATCGCTGTTTTTGGCAAAAAAACTTCGTTAATGGGTACTTTTCGCAGTAGACTTTACCTTTGTGAATGCCTGAAATGTTTTATTTAAAAAATTTCAAAATAAAAATATAATAAAAATAAAAATATAATATATATATATAAATATATATATATATATATATATATATATATATATATATATATATATATATATATATATATATATATATATATATATATATATATATATATATATACAGTGGCTCCCAAAAGTGTTCGTACACTTACGAATTTCAATGAAATAGGGGTCTATTCATTAATTAAAATTAATATTTCAGAATGGGCATTTAATAATAAGATCTATAATCTATTCTTAACAAAACTACATGAAATATTTTGAAAACATAGTAAAACTTTATTTTTAAGAAACCAGTAATCAAAAAGTAACAAAAACTTTATCTCACAAAAGTCATCGTACACTGAAATATTTTCGGATAAATTCATAATTAAAATTATCTTCTGGCGCTTTATTTTTAATTTTGAATTGTGGTGGCATTTATAATATCGTTTGGCTTTAATTTTTGCTTGCCTACTCCGTAATATTCTATTTATTATTTAAAAATGGCTCGCAGTCGTAAAGAAACAACAAACAGCATTCGAAAATTGATTATTTTTCATCATAATAGTGGTAAATCATTTCGGAATATTGCTAAATTACTTAATTTATCCCATTCTACTGTGCAGTATGTGAAAAAACGCTTTAAAGAAGAAAATTGGATCGAAAACAAGGTAAGAAAAGGCCGTCCGGCAGAGTTAACAAAACACGATCAGAGATTTATAATTAGAAAATTTGTGAAAAATTCACGTTTGAGTGCTGTAAAAGTTTCTGCAGAATTCAATGAAACATTTTCTACTTCAATTTCACCTGAAATTTTTTGACGAGTTCTCAGAACAGCTGGATTACATGGGCGTTCTGCCCATAGAAAAATTTTTGTGAGTGAGAAAAACAGAAAGTTTAGGTCTCCCTTCGCACTATCAATGATAAATAAGCCCCAAACCTATTGGAATAATGTCTTATTTGCCGATGAATATTTTTGGTGCTGATGGGCGTATAATTGTATGGAGAAGAAAAAAATGAGGAACTTAATCCCAAGAACTTAGTAGGAACAGTTAAGCATGCCTTCATACATATATGTGTGTGTATATGTGTGTGTATATATATATATATATATATGTGTGTGTGTGTGTGTGTGTATGTATATGTATATATATGTCTATATATATATGTATGTATGTATATATATATATATATATATATATATATATATATGTGTGTGTGTATGTATATGTATATATATATATATATATATATTTTATATATATATATATATATATATATATATATATATATATATAATCCGCTCGCCTCCTGAGTACGCAAGAACAAAAATAACGCCAAATTTCCAGCCAAATGTGTTCCCCAACTCAGTTGGGTCCGGGGGGGGGGGGGGGGGGGTTAAACGAGGGGAGCTCTAGTTCACCTCCGCTCCGAGCGAATTCAGGGGGCGGGAAGCTCCGGTTCGAACTCGGGTTTGTGTGAACGAGGTATCAAAGGTTCAGAATGACTTCATTGTAGACGGGCACACCTGTGCACAGGGTTGCCATAAACTGCTGAACGTTCTCTAGCATACAGACCAATTTCCCCGCGCCCCATATTAGTATCGTTTGTCTGGATACACTCTCGCCTGTGTAGGGCAAACCTTTTCTGTTGCTAATGAAGATTAACCTGTGAATTAGGTAAGACACAAAATAATGAAATATAATCATAATATTGATCTTTTGAAAAGAAAAAAACAGGAAATTTGTTTTGCTTTCTTAAAGCAGTACGGAATAGCTTGTCGAAAACTTTTTTTTTTAACATTTGATGAAATTGTTTTCTATGAATCTAGTTGATCAAATGGAAGATAAGAAAATGAAGAAATCTGTTTATTAAAGCACCAAATTCAAGGACACCAAGACAAGGAAAACTAATATAAATGAAGACCTTGAAGATGAATTTTGAAAGCTTTCACGCTAAAACTTAATTTAATTTCCTAGTCAACATTTCCGACAAGTATTACCTCTTCCAGTTTTAGATTATGAAATAGTTAATATCCAAGCTCCAAGGATGAAAGCTTCCTACAAGTGCCCTTTTCCCTCAAATTTTTTAAACTGTCCAACATCAGATGAAATCCAAGTTTATTTTCACCCTATACGAATAAATCATATCGATAAGGAATATTTAATTTATGCAACTTGAATTAAGCCCATTTAAATTTTGTTAAAGTTTCACTACTAAATTACACAAATTTGACAATATACCATTTATCTTATATACTTCTAAAAAACAAAAACAAATTAATAGATAACAAAAAAATAATAAGAAAAAGAAATAATTCTACTTAAAAGTTATATTCTAAGACGTTTCTAAAATGTACGACGTCGAAGAAAATGTATTTACCAAGATCCATTTTCCATAAGATAATTTACAGTAAAGATATATAACTATAAAATTTCTTACCTATTGAAATCTAGATAGACTTAAAATCGTCATTAAAGTAAGTATATTCCCAAAAATCAAGCTAAAACAGCAAGCGAGTATAGGTTGTATTAAAAACTTTCCCTTTTCTAGATCTCTTATTCCGTAAAGTTGAAATCTTATTATATTTCCGGCACATACAGAAGGGTTTTGAAATAAATTTCAGTGGACAAAGTACAAAATTTCTTCTTCTTGTTGGTAAATGGACATTATAATGTCTATTAGTAGGTTATATAAAGAAATTTTGTGACCTTGTGCTCCAACGCACTTATCTCACGACTTCCGCGTATATATTCATGCCACGAATGACAGACTTACTTACCCGATTTTCCGTCTAAAACAAAAGCAGAATTTCTTATTTCTCCCTCATAATTTATTCAAAACCAGTCTGAGAAATAATTTACACAGTTTGTGAATATAATTTATCTTATGAATATAATATATCTTTATTTTTCCTGGTTAGAAACTTTCAACTCCATGTGAATATAATTTATCTTATGAATATAATATACCTTTATTTTTCCTGGTTAGAAACTTTCAACTCCATCCAACTGATGTAATAACTAAATTTCGTTTTGAATCTGTCTAGCAGTATATGTGTTTGTATTTCCAAAATATAAAACCTGTATTAAATGACTCGCTGATTTGTTATCCCAATCTAAATGAGAATTACATTATTTCAAAGCACTATGTTATCATTTTTGCGGGTCTAACAATGAATAATATGATAATGAAGTCTCGGTTGCTATAAATATCATCTGGAAGCCTATACATCTCCTAAATTTGTAAATTTTAATAAATAAGCTTCCGTTCAAAGTAATAATAATAATAATAATAATATTGTCCACATAGGAATGGATAATGGATTTTTTAAACTTACCCCATATTTTCTGCTGTAATTGGCGTATTTTGTGTGTCATCTGGAATAGTATACGCACCTCCCGTGTTTAACTGTCTAAGCTTATTTCTCGGAAGTTTGATTATGGCAATAGCCAATTCATTCATCTGTTCATTTGACAGAATAAAATCCATGTTTATTTTCTCCAAATACAAGATGTATGTATGAGGTCTGTAAAGGAAAAGAAATAAAAATTTACTTTTTTAAAAGGCCCATTCTTTTGACAATCTTTCTTAAATACTATTTACATCACCGCCAAATGTACAATTCAAGAGTGTGAATTTATAATTAGGGAGACTACATATAAAACTTAGGTAATGTGGAATATGGTCATGTTGAGTCGTTCGGTTTCAAAATCCTATCACAAATGTAATTTATTTTTTTTTTTTTTCCAGCGAATTGGATCTTACACGGAAGGCCTCAATGGTCCTATCTGGCACACTGGAGGGTACGGTGTTTAGGTGAATGGAATATAAAATCTAAGAAAACTACCTCCTCTACATGATGGTCGAATATGAGGTGGATAAATATAATGCCTGGGTGCCTGTAACTATTTAGTTTCCTTCTGAACTTTAAATACATTGCTTAAAAGGTCTCTGAATTTGAACGATTACCTCTATTGCAGCGCTCTTTATCCAATGTACCAAAAATACTTAATTTGAGAACGACCAGACAAACAGTTAAGTTTTTCCTTGAAATAACGTCTCTAATTTTAATTCTGCACTTTAACTTTTTTCCTACCATTTATTTTGAATGTAGTTCATACTACTTTGAAAGTATTTACCCCAGAAAAAGAAAATTTTATATAAATATGAAAAGAAATGAAAAGGCATTTTCTTCTTTCTGAGATATCAGAGAGTAAATATACGTCTTATTAAACAATTTTATACATCGTTAGATGTAAACGAAAACGCATTCTATTTCCTGCAACAATAAGCAGAGAATTCCTCTGTGTTGGCAATGATGTTATATACGCAGGCTGCGCCCCCTACTGACGACAAATCGAGCGTGCTCCCTCTGTCGTTGAAAAGTACCAGCAGGGGGCGATTGTGTAGCGATTAACTGGTGGTCAGAAGATGAAGACTTCTCTGAAATATTCGTGGGGGGCTTTTTACCCCCGCTGACAAGTAGGGGAAAGGCCCCCACACGATTTCACGCCTCCTTTGAAAAGATTTGTCTGCTTTTCTTGTGACGTATTATTTCCTTCCCTTTTCTCTCAATTGCGTTTAAAGGAATAGGGATTTTGGTTTCAAGGCAATGACAGCACGTTCTGTTCCATTTATTATAAGTTAGGGTAAATTAGATAAGTGAATTCTTGGCAAGGGGTCACTTTGCTAGGATATACTATACCTATCATTTGGAGGATAAATTTATTTTTATTCGGAGTATATGGTTTCCAAGATGAGTAGTTGAGGCTTGATTACACAATGAATATGATCATACGAGTACTAAATGGATCAAAACAACAAAGTCAACCTCAAAAAACAGATCACCTTTGAGTCATGAAAGACCGGTTTTTATATGTATTTATCGCATGATTTTATAGTGTAAGTCTAATGTCTATACAGAGAAAGGTAAGTAAAATTTTTGGCGTACTAATTTTTATATTATATATGTTTGTGTTTCACTTTTAAAGCTCCGGAGGTCACAAATTGAATAAGTATCCTGTAATTACTTTTACACTCTCAATTCTTAAACAGAAATACTGAGCCAGGAACGTCGACCAGCATTTTCCACAGCGCAAATAGTTCTGCTCTTAAGGGACAATCCTCTGTGATCAGTGGAGCTAACCATGGTGTTTTGTTTTCTTTTTGTTTGTTTGTTTGTTTTTAAGAGGGAAACATTTGAATGACGGTGGTGGGAAGAATGGGTCACAGTTATTTATAACTTAGTCATAAGCTTCAGAAATATATGCAACATGCAGAATACTCTCGCATGGAGCACAGTGATATGGATGTGTCAACAAGTCCTCATTTTGTAATAGCACGACAAGGCGGCGATCTAATTTTATGATAGGATATAATTATGTCTTGTGGAGTTCTAAAAGCCTCAAGATTCCATGTCAAGAAGTAAGATATCTTGATTCAAGCTGATTGAAAATCGAAACTAGTAAATTTATTAAATAGCTTGTAAAATCTCTCAATTTTAGTTCATTCACCTGATTGCACATGATTCCCAGTTACTCGCATAATGTATACCATTCTATGCTGAAAATAGCATAATCTAAGAAGCCTCTTCATGTCGTACCAAATTATTTAATAATCGTCTGGTTATACGTAATATAGATTAAAAACAAAACGATACATTCTCGAAAGTTTATGAGCAAAATACTTGGTACTCAGTTTTGGGCGTGAGAAAATTTCGCTGAAAGTAAAAGACATCATCACCGTGATGTATATTTGCTATCAACATCAGCGCTCATTGGATATATTATGAAAAATAAGCATGTCATTATTTTCCGCATGGGCTAAGACCTTGGAAATATAAGTCCAACCTTGGACAGAGTGCAGACTATAAATATGCGAAATTATACTTCCTCGAGATATATTTTTAGAGCCCAGAAGTGTTCGTTGGCGGATATTGTGCGAAATGTTTGCCTATACATCGCGTTTATGCAATTCATTTAAATGAAACTGAAATAATTTGTACAAATTTTTTAGAAAATTTTGTCTATCTCGCGAGGAGAGAAATTTCAGCCAGGAGTATTTTGTTAAATTGATCTGCTGCAAAAGATGCTCGTCTCACAAATATCCTTAATCTATTTTTTTAATACCTTCAAATGCCATAACAGTCAAGTGTAAAAATTCAACATATTTACACACACACACACCCACACATACACCTTTCGCCCCTATAAATTTGGGGGTTCGATTTCAGCAACTGCCTCTCCCTGTGATTAGAGGGCGGTCGGCAGCCTATCTTAAGATAATGATTTTTTTGGTGTTAATGGATAAGTATAAATTGCCATATCCTAATTTGATTAACATGAGAGGTTATAAGATTTATGAAAGAGAAAAGTTTTATTTCAGTTTGAAAAGAAAATTAGAGAAGACAGAGGACAACAATTGCATATGGTTTTTAAAAAAATAGATTAATTTATTTTCCTATTATTTTCACTACTTTTCGAAATTTTTCTTGACTTCTTTAGTACTTGTAGCTTCTGATTTTGAGGAAAACCGATGAGAATTAACTGTGTTGGACATTAAGATACATAACATATCAATCGTTTATTTTAAAAGTTATGATTATGCTATTACTTTCTTTGTTCCAAGTAGGTATTCAGAGCAAAAGATTATCTGGATAAATACCTTACAATATTTGTATCCTTCATATTTTTTTAACCTCCGTACTTCCAACAAAATTTATATATATATATATATATATATATATATATATATAGGGTGATTTTTTTTAAAAGCGACACTACTCAGAGCCATCTGTAGCGCGATCTATCAGTCAGAATTCTACCAAAATTGATAGAAGGACTAAGGACGACATGAGAAAGAGTTTCCGTGAAAAAAAAAAAATAGTTCCAAAAGTCGCCGATAGGGGAAGATATGGAGCTGTTGTTGTCGGCGCACCAGAGAATTTGCGTAAAAGGCAAGTAACATTAAAATACAAATTCACGACTATGTAGTCGACAGCAGCTTCGGTATTTAGGGCTTTAAAGATAAGGGATGAATACCGAAAAAGTTTTAAGTATACAAATGAATAACAAAGAAATTTCAATGCAACACCACTTTATACAGAAAATTCCTTTCTCCCTCCTTCAATGTGACCACAGTCCTGGTGTACGACACATTGCATCCTGAACACTATGTTCTCAATGGCCAAGCGTAACATGTCACCAGGAATGTTCATCAAAGTCCGGGAAATGTTGTCCTTTATGGCCGCCAAGTTCGAGACTCCACCAAGATACACCTTAGACTTAAAATAACTCCACAGAAATATGTCACATGGGTTAGGTCCGGAGAGCGAGGTGGCCATGCAAGTGGATAAAAGCGACTGATAACCCTTTCTTCTGTAAAGCGAAGGCGCAACAGATTCCGTACTAGTCCAAAATACTGGCGCTGCTGTCGACTACATAGTAATGAATTTGCAGTTTGATGTTTTACTTGCCTTTTATGCAAATTCTCTGGTGCGACGACTACAACATCGACCTATCTTCCCCTAACAGCGAGATCTGGAACTATTTTTTTTTTTCACGGAAACTCTTTCCCATGTCATCCTTAGTCCCTCTATCAATTTTGGTGGAATTCCGGGCTAATACATCGCGCTATAGAGGGCTCTGAGTAGTGTCAGTTTTTAAAAAATCCCCCTGTATATATAGAGCCAGAAAGAAAGCCAAATGCATTCTTCCAGTGATTTATTCTCCGTTGGAATTTTGATTCAAACTTCAATAAAGCCAATTTATTTTCTATAAACAAGCTATGGCACGTCTCAATTATATCAAAACTTTAACAAGCAATTGATCGTAATGATAATGAAACATGAATTTTATTTAAAAATAAAGATAACGAAACAGTAGTCATATCAATGAACAGTCGTAAAATATAACAAAACTTTCCCTTTTGGGGGGCACTTTTTTTGTTTCCAACATCGCTTTGGGTTTTCTTGCATGGAAAGAAATTTCCAAATCAGGGTTACTAGCTCTCACGTTAAATAGCATGGACTATAAACGTACCCATGTGGGTGTGTGTGTTTACATTCAATACATCCTGAAAAGAATAAAATGCCCTAATATCGATCAATTGCTTGTAGAGTACCTGAGCATTCTTCGTTGCTCAATGCACAACACTGGAGGACATCACTAAGCATTCCAAACCCCAATGTCCGGCCAGACACAATACATTTACCACATACGCACGCGTTTCTGCTGGAGTCAAGCTCCGTCTACTTTTTGTAAGTTGTAAAAACTGTGTTGACAGGCTGAACAAACCTCGAGTGTGCTCAACGCGCCCCCCCCCTCTTTTTTCTTACCTTTCCCTCCAAAGAGTGGTGGAGGGGGGGGTGTTCGATTGTCAGCGGATTCCGGGTCGTTTTAAGCAGTGGTTGTGTATCCTCGTGGCATTTATTTACCTAAGGTGGCGTTTGAGGAGAAAATTGCCCCAGCAGTGAATGGGGCGTGGGGGCCTTGTCAAAACATCACCCCGCGACACCATCAGAAGTAACGAAAAAAATTTCCCTTTCCCTCGGACTGGAAAGGTCTTGTTCTTGAATGAGTGAGACAGGAAGCCACATTTGGCAAAGAATTGCTCGTGGAGGCAAAAAGTGGCTGATCGCGAAGGAAAGGTAATGCCTATAAATATATATGAAACTGCAGTGGTCAAAACGAAAAGGAAATAGTAACGAATCTGAATTTCCGACTTTGCGAGCACTTCCGAAAGAATAAGTCAGAGATAAAATAATTTTAGGTGGGAGGATTGTAAAGGTCACTCTCGAAAACAGGGGTATTACAGACATTTTCCAGCTGGAATACTGACAAGTTATGTAATTTTGTAATTATTTTAATTAAGTCCTTTTAACAGAGTATGTAATTCTTTTAAATAAAACTGAACCCTTCCCTTTTTAAAGTAAAAAAAAATTAGACAGATTTGGGAATTTCTTCATCCACCAGGACACTTAATGCATTGAGTGACCCTTTAATTGGGTGCTCAGTGTATTAAGGAAAATTTGTCGAGTCACTATGTGCAAGTATAATCGTCATCCAGATAAGAAATAAAAGCCATGTCCAAGCACAAATATTTGTTGTTTGGAATACTGATGTTTCATCAAAAAATTTCAAAATATGCAATTTGTGTTTAACACATTTCCCCATTTGTTTTTTCTTTCTTTCTTTTTAACATTTGAGCTCCTACTGGAACTCGCCGCAGACATTCCAAGAACCCTAAATACAGCGGAAAGACCTACTTAAGAAGTGAGCATAAAAAATCCGACAAAGCAGCATTATAGTAGGAAACAAAAGTGAAGTAACTGAAACCGTTAAAGAAGACATATAAAGTAAAAGTTACTAAGTTACTATATTGAATTCTTATATGCTACAGAAAACTTGATCTGAGTTTCATTTCATTCATATGTTGATCTGATTACGAAAATTTTAATTTTTAGCACCTGTTATAGTTATTGCTTTTAATAAAAATCACGCTAAATTAAATAGTCCCTTTAGAAGTTCACCGCATACCTCATAACAGACTAAAGTGCATTTTACCCAAGCACGTATCTTTTTAGACCCATTGGCTATTTGATATATCATGAAAGGTCACGGTTTTTTACGAGAAAGATTTCAAAATGTACATATAAATCGATATTGAATAATCTAAAAGTATTTTTTAAATATTTAAAGATCATGCGCATTATTTATGCAGAAAATTAAATCTTCTATCACTATTAAACTCAAAATAATTATTAAAAGGTAAATGTATTGTATGAGAATTACGCAGAATGAGAGAAAGATTCGGCGAAAAATGTTTAAACAGTTATAGACTGGGATAAGGTCTATGTTTGTGGTCGACTGAAAGCAAGCGGCAAATTTCCAACTGAAAATTTTTACCTAATTTTTATATCGAAAAGAAAGTTTATAATTTTGGTTTTTATTTCGCACAATGAAACGTGAGGAAAACTAAGTAAAACTTGCTACAACAATTACTGAGAATTTTTAGTGTCTATAAATTATATGTCCCAACTCTTTCGCAAGATGAGAATCCTTGCACATTAGTTATGTAGAAATTTATTTTGGTATTTAACTTAACTTATGATTTTACTTTTATTTTGTTTATGTGAGAATTTTAATCTAGAATGCCTAAGCTGGGGTTAGTATAAGCATCTAAATTTATATATTATAGAGGAAATCGAATAAATTAGTTAATTTCTTTACACTTTTCAGTCAATAAATTCCCTTTTTAACACATTATAGTAATTTCAATTAAATATAAAGTATTAACACATAAAAATAGATTTTCTTTTTCTATTTATATTAAAAAATGGTTCACATAAATAAAATGAGATAAAACGTGAAAATTAAAAGATAAAATTATATCTTTGCTATTGACTTCGACAAATACATATTTTTCCATTGCAGCTACGTAGCTCTGTTATTCCCTTACTTTCATAGCCTAAAATAAAATATTAACCTTCTGGGTCGCAAGGAAGCAGTGGACTGTATTTTATTTTTCTTTTATAGAGCCCCATTTCAAGGTTGCTGAATGTTATAACTTAATCGATAGAACTTCCAACTGGAACTAATTTGAGAAAGAAGTTTAAAGGAAATCGCCATTGGCGACCAACGCTTGGCATCCTTACCTTTTCAGAAAACGTTATCCACCATCGTTTAAACCTAACAGACAGACAGCTTTAAAACCCTCAAAGAAGTGTTGAGGACTCCCCTCGAAGACTTTGTGCCCGTCTCCTCCCCCCTTCTTTTTTTGCTCTCAATCAACTGCAGCCTTCAGGTGGCTAAACTCGCCATTTTTTCTTCTGTATTTCGTCTCCAGCTTTATTTATTTAGTTGCAGCGAAAAAGCTCTATTAGCAGAGCACCGGGGGGCCCCTCCCGCAAAAACAGCCATTTCCATAGAGTAGTCTAAAACGCTGCGCAATTACTGGCAAGCGGAATTTGATTTGTTGGATGTTCGGAAATTGGTGACTTATTAAGTCGGGCAGTCTCGCGTTGCAAATGCCCAATATGAAGCCTCGCATGATTAGGCCACCGGTATGCACCATTGTTGCACGTGGTTGTACGGGAGAATGCGTAATTGTTCCGCTCAGGGACTGAAGTAACAACACACAACACAGCATTAATTGTCTAATTTCATACGCTGTGTTGCGGATAATGGGTTGTAATAGTTATGAATCTAGATAAGAACATTAAAGCATTGTAATAATTCATTCCCACAGTAGATCTGCTACGAAAGCGGACTTCGACCTTTTTCTGCTATTCGGTAGAGCTCATAATTAACGTATGATATAAACAGAGACAACTTTTCCCCGTAAATTTAAAATCAGCAAATTTTAAGTTGAATTTCTGATTTTATTTATGTGATTCCAGAAAGCTCAGTTATCACTCTTATTTACAGCCCTCAGTGGGAACTAAATCTTTCCCTATTTTGTTTTAACTTGCATATTATTTTAATTGGGTCTATAACACAGTATTCCTTTTCTGAGACTTATGAATACAATGAAATTTTCTCCGAGGGACTCTGCAATGACTGACATCTATTGAAAAACATAAAATAAAATATTTGAATTTAAAAAATACTTTCGTACATAAAACTGAAATAAAATTTTTAAAAAACTATGATTATTGATAAGGGTAAATTTGTATATTTTGATTTTCATCTGCTGTTTTTTTACATTTGTTGTAAGCTAAAAAAATAACTGCTAAGGACATTTAACCCCCTCCCCCAAACATAGCATAATTTTTCTATATCATATCAAACTCCTTCATGGTTAAAAATAAGTATGATGATGAGATACAACTCTAGAAATTGTACGTAAGTGATAAACAAATATATATATATATACAGTCGGACCTCTATTTAACGAACCTCTATTTTGCGAATTTCTCTATTTTGCGAACTTTTCCTTGGAACCAAGAACATTTTGCGAATTTCTTCGTAAAACAACGTCCAAATAGCGAAGTGCATTCTCTATTTAACGAACTTTTTCTTATCCAATATTTTTTTCCTCCATATTTCTCAAAATATTTCTGAACATTTCAAACTTATTCTTTCTTTTAACACATTTAACACATTAACTATCTTTTAACACATTCCGACGAGAATTACAGTTTGAAGAAAATACGCCTGAAGGGTTTTTTAGTACATTGCAAAGATGCGAGACGTATTATGAGAGAAAACATTTTTTCAAACAAAAAACTTAGACAAAATTCTGAGACTTATCAATAATTAAATTTAAGGACACATGAGGTAATGTATGCTTAAAATTACTTGTTATAATAAATGCGATTAAGCCCGGTGGCTTAGTGGTTAAAAGCGTCAAGCTGCCACCCCACAGGTCCAGGGTTCAACCCTGTGATTGGGCAAGGTCGACTCAGCCTTTCATCTCTTCAGTGGGTCGATAAAATGAGGACCAAGCATGCTTGGGAACTAAGCTCTGGGGTCCCACGTCAGGTTGACCACCTGACTGAGACATATGCTGTATGGCACCCCAAGCCCACGGTTACGAAAGCGAAGATGGGTACCGCCGGCCCTGGTCCACATCGGACTGTTGCGCCGTGAGTTGATAAATGCGATTAATATAATTATTTTTAATCGAAAAGGCAGTGTATTCCCGGGCAATGTTTTGTTTTTATCTTGTTTCCTTGCAGATTTCTGTTTGAGGGGTAAGATATATAAAAGAAATAGACATTAATTTACAAAATAAAGGTGTTATTAATTACTTTTATTAATAATATTTAGTGTTTATGAATTTAAAATCTGTTTTGTGTAGTTTAAAGTATTTTAAAAGGTGAATCTCTATTTAACGAATTTTCCATATAACGAACTTTTTTTCGGGATTTAGCTACTTCGTTAAATAGAGGTCCGACTGTATATATATATACAGTGGAATCTCGATCGATCGTTCCCTGAAACATCGTTTTCCCGTATGTGTCGTTTGTTTCATCCAGTCCCGACGATCATATTGCATTGTTATGTTTCCGCATCTATTGTTTTCCCGCATTTATGGTTCAGTTCAGTCGGTCCCTTGAAAAACGATAGATTGAGATTACACTGCATACATACATACATATATATATATATATATATATATATATATATATATATATATATATCCCCTCTAGTATAAGGAATTTAGGGGGGGGGAAACTAGGTTCATTGTTGTTATATTCAGCTGTCTTTCAACTTGATAAGTAGTTACTTCTAAAGAGTTAGAAAATCCCTAAGGTCTTGTTCACATTGGTTCCAAAGCGAAGCACCAGCGATAATATTTTCAACCAATCACAGAGCTCAACTCAATGATGTCATCCGTTGATATTGTCCAACTTTGACAAATGGCGCACATGCTAGGTCAAACCAATCACAGGTCATCAAGACGCAACAATCAAGGCGCAACAATCAAGGCGCTAACAAAGGAACGCTACCCTTCAATGAAATGTGAACAAGGCCATCATAGTACGGCACTGAAAGAAATGAATACCTTATGGGTCTTATATCTGATATCCGACAACATACTAAATCTATCTTCATATGCATTACTTCTAGAAAGGGATTTTTTCTGACGATCCCTTTTTCTACCTTCATACTTAACTAAAATCGATAAATGATGTACCATTTTAAAGATCTCCGCTTCTGACGAATTGTTAATCTAGAACTAAACATCGTATGGTTTATTTAAAAATAGAATTATAAACATTATAAACATTTTTCTTCCGCTAGATGGCGTCCGCTCACTTTTTTTTCCAACGTTAACAAAATTTTAAAATCATCTGATTTTATTATCATTCTGTGAATCTATATATTTAAGTTGCTAAGCCGACTTTTTGAGCAGTCCGTGAGAGAAAACTACTGCATCAATTTATCTCATTTTGGTCTTAAACGAAAGATTGTAATATGTAGATTTGTCAAATTTTGTTTTTATAACCGCAATCTATATAATAACAGCTGAAGGTAAACAAATGTATGTTAGTGAGAAGACACGGGGACGGCCTAATCACGCGAACCGAGCATAGCAGGATATCGCGACTGGTACCGATATACGCAGACGGACGAGACGCGTGCACTGATGCTATCCTCAACTTTCAAAACTTCAAACTTTTTTTAATTATTAAATTAAAACCATCGAACTCAAAAGAGGTGGACAGCAGAAACAGCTGACATTCCGGGTGGGCCAGCTCCTTTCTGTTTCGCAAATTTCCACTATTTTCATGCATGCAAAACTAAACTTTTCCGCCCACCAATCGACAAATTTTTTATTTCCATGTGTTTTACAACTCTTCATCTTTAAGGATATACACGTTTTTATAAAGTTAAAAATGTTTTTCATTGCAAACGAAGCTTTTTCCCCAAAGCAGTTTTCCGAATTTCACGAAATCGACAATTTTGATGGACAAATATTTCGGTTTTCTGCACCTATTAATGTCAATTTTACGATTTATCGGCATTTGCTAGATGTTCAGCTTCCAAAATATACCAAATACATTTAATAAAAAAAATGTTATCATTCTAAAAAAGCGTACTTACAAAACTCACTTTTGAAATTTCCCGCGCTGATCGCCATAGTATCTTAGTGTAACTGAATGGGGAGTTCGTAATTTTTTGACTTATTATTTTACTCACTAATAATCCCAGCAAGTTCGTGAAATTTGTTTCTAATTAATGAGCAACTGATGAGGATTCTTCCGCCACCAATTTTGAATTCCTGAAAACTGTCTTTCTATTTTTTAAGCACTTTTTCTCCTATGAGATTTAATATTTACATTCAGCCATGTTGCCAAAAGGAAAAATTATTAGTTGAGAACGAGTCTGAGAATAAGTCATTTAATAACTGAAATCCAGAAATAATTTTAAAGTACCAGAAATAATTTTAGTTTTAGGAAATGAGAAGTTAAAACCTTTAGAATTATTTCTAATTGAATGAACTTTTTTGTTTAAAAAGCAAAATTTGAAAACGGAAATTTGAAAGAATTATTTCAAAAGCCAAAAACCAAAATTTGAAAAAGAGAATTTTAAATAATTATTTCGTTTTTTCAAAATTCTAATATATTTTTAAAAGTCATTAAACAATTTTTAATCTTTTAGAAATAAAACCATTTCATTTAAATCGAAAAAGCAACACATCGGGTTGCCTCAGCTAGTCTTACTATTAACAGCTGAAGGTAAACAAACGTATGTTTGTTAGTGGACAGACACGGGGAGAGGCTAATCTCGCAAACCGAGCATAGCATGATATCACGACTGGTACCGATGGACGGGCGAGACGCGTGCACTGATACAATCCTCAACTTTCAAAACTTTAAACTTTTTTAATTATTAAATTAAAACCGCCGAACTCAAAAGAAGCGGACAACAGAAACAGCTGTCATTTCGAGTGGGCCAGCTCCTTTCCGTTTCGTAAATTTCCACTATTTTCATGCTTGCAAAATTAAACGTTTCCGCACATTTTTAAAAAGTTAAAAATATTTTTCACTGCAAACGAAGCTTTTTCCCCAAAGCAGTTTTCCAAATTTCACGAAATCGACAATTTTGATGGACAAATATTTCGGTTTTCTGCACCTATTAATGTCAATTTTACGATTTATCGACATTTTCTAGATGTTCAGCTTCCAAAATGTACCAAATACATTTAATTAAAAAAATGTTATCATCCTAGAAAAGCGTACTTACAAAACTCACTTTTGAAATTTTCCGCGTTGATTGCCATTGTATCTTAATGTAACTTGAATACCGAGTTCGTAATATTTCGACTTATTATTTTACTCACTAATAATCCCAGCAAGTTCGTGAAATTTGTTTCTAATTAATGAGCAACTGATGAGGATTCTTCCGCCACCAATTTTGAATTCCTCAAAACTGTCTATTTTTTAATCACTTTTTCCCCCACGAAATTTAATATTTACATTCAGCCATGTTGCCAAAAGGAAAAATAATTAGTTGAGAACGAGTCATTTAATAATTTTAAAGTACCAGAAATAATTTTTGTTGGAGGAAATGACAAGTTAAAACCTTTAGAATTTTTTCTAATTGAATGAACTTCTTTTTTTGTTTAAAAAGCAAAATTTGAAAACGGAAATTTGAAAGAATTATTTCAAAAGCCGAAAACCGAAATTTGAAAAAGAGAATTTTAAATAATTATTTCGTTTTTTGAAAATTCTAATATATTTTTAAAAGTGATTAAACAGTTTTTAATCTTTAAGAAATGAAACCATTTCATTTTAAATCGAAAAAGCAACACATCGGGTTGCCACTCAGCTAGTTTTTATTAATTAGTGATAATTTACAATTAAAACTTGATTTCTGCGCATGCTCAGTGACATTTTTAAATCTGGCTTTAGATACTCATCAAGCACGAGGCCGCTTAAACACATTAATTTGTTTCTGCGCATTGTTATGATTTTGAACATTCGGCAATGACGTGGAGTATAATTTGTGTATTAGTACATTTATTTTCTAATCTAGCCGTCATGTTTTGACGGGTACCAACTAGTTAATTAATAAGTTTCATTATTGGCAATATTCGCGCAGGTGTACACTATTCTTTTTGCATGGATAAATAATTTATTTGGACTCAAATCTATTTTCTTTCGTCTTTAAGAACATTTTATGAGTGATAATTTTCTTTTGTATGCCATTTATGTGTTTAATTTTGTTTATACAATTCTATGTACACAATTGAATTACATATGCAAAATTCTACCAAGCTATCAAGGGAAAGCCTCTAATTTGTCTCACAATTAAAGGATAACCTACACTGCTGGCCATGGCCACCAAAGTCGATATAAGTATAGGAATAAGTGTCGAAGTCGGATAAGTATCGTCGGAATCCATCTGAACAGCAATTTTAATGGCCATTAAAATTGCGACACCATGAAGGAGAGATATGATACAAACGTCAAATTCGCATGAAAGGAAGAAGATGCTGGAATATTCAAATGATTAGCATTTAATCGCAATCCAACGACGCAGGAGGGGGAAACGGCATCTCAAACTCTGTATAAAAGGGAAGTTAAGCAGCGGGTTGCTCATTCGGAAATCGCATTTGAATGTTGGTTGCTTTTGAGAAGATCGTGTTATGTCTCGTATAAGAAGGAGAAACGGCTACCAGCACGTGTCGGAATTCGATAGCGGTAGGATCGTGGCCTATCGAAGGTGTGGTTTATCGTTCGGCAGTATTGTTACTCGTATTGGTCAGAATCCAACGACCGTCATGCGAATATGGAATCCATGGGTTCAGGAGGGACATACTGAACGCCATGCAGGATCTGAACGGCCTCTCGACACTAACGCCCGAGAGGACAGACATGTTGTCAGTTCGGCCTTTCAGGATCGTACAGCCACATCATGGACATTGAGTCAGGAAATGGGCTTATTTGCCGCCCGAAAAGTATCCGCGTGGACAGTGCGACGACGTCTGGAGCAGCACGGATTGTCTGCACGGCGACCATAATTGCGATTTCCCTTGATACTGCAGCATAGGGACGCGTGGCAACAGTGGTGCGCCCAACAACAAAACTGGAGATAGAAGTGGTCCCACGTCGTCTTTTAAGCCGAGTCCCAGTTCTGCGTGCAGCATCACGATGGACGTGTACGTGTTTAGAGGCACCGAGGAGAACGCACGTGACCTGCTTTCATTCGATATCGTCATACGGGCCCTGCACCTGGTGTGATGGTATGGGCTACCATTGGGTACACGACTCGAACACCTCTTGTTCGCGTCGTCAGTAATCTGAACAGCCAGCGTTACATTTCTCAGATCTTAAGGCCTATCTTCAAGGGCTCGGAAACGTCATCTTTCAACAAGATAACGCAAGACCGCATGTTGCCCTTGCCAGCACGTTCTCCAGATCTCTCACCCATTGAAAACATCTTGTTATGGTTTGCTGAGAGAATGGGCCGCCACCGCGCACCTGGACCACCACCGCTGGACCAGTCACTAAAGTGTGGCATAGACTTGAAGCAGCATAGAATGACTTGCCGGTATCTGTCATCCAAGCCCAGTTCGACTCGATGCTGTAGCGTATTGAACACGGTAGTGATCGAACAACCAAAGCCACAGCCAATTAATTTAAAAAGAACTAATTTATTTCTAAATCAGCTGAAGAAAATAAAGTGGTGATATACAGTAAGTGACGAGTTACAGGATCAAATCGATGATCTCCTCTAATACAGTCAAATGAGAGCTGTCCTTCTTCATTAATGTGGCGAACTGTTGCGAAAGGCTGATTCAGCGTTAGTGTCAATTACCGCGACAGAGTGGCGCCGCTTATATTGAGCTCACTCTTCTGAGCTAGACATCCCCTTTTACTTGCGAGTGGGGGCTAGTCTGCCGTGGGGATGATGTCCCCTTCGGTTTGAGAATTGTCATTTCCTTGGCTGAGAAGAATTTTAATTAATTGGGCGAATTAATTTAATTCGTCACAATCCCTCCTCCCTCGGAGAGATTTTGTCTTGCAGTCAAAATCTGGAAAGGGTTAGACATGGCTCACACAACAGCATCATTAGAGGCAATCATGATTTAATATTAAAAATTTACAAAATTAATTTCACAAAAAAATTTTAAAACAAGAAATATTTATAACACTACTACAGAATTACACATATTACTAAATTATCCATTCAATCTGACAGCATCCTGCTCATACGCGTGTCCGGTTTCCTTTCCAGCCCTGTGTATGATTTGGTAGTTAAAGGTCTGTAAGACTAATGCCCATCTCATGAGCCTAGGGTTCTGACCAGAATTTGCCTTAGAAACACTAAAGGGTTGTGCAAACTTTTGGCCATCGAGGTAATGCCACAGCTTTTTTATTGCAAATTTAATGCCGGTGCCCTCCTTTTCTGTGGTGCCAAATTTTTGTTCCGTGGTCGTGAACTTCCTACTCAAATACAGTATCGGGTGGTCAATCTTATCTGCCCCCTTTCTGTTCCATTATTACACCTATCCTCTTATCCGAAGCGTCCGTTTGGAGGATAAACTCTTTCGTGAAATCGGGAGCGCACAACATGGGTTTTTCCGTTAGTTTAGTTTTCAGCTCGATAAAAGCTCGCTCGCACTCGTCCGTCCACACAACATTCTCCTTTCGGTTCTTCTCTTTTAATGCACGGGTTAGGGATTCGGCAATAATCGCGTAGTTTTGGATATAACGGACATAATATCCACTGAGGCCTAAAAATTGCCTTATCTGTGTCTTATTTCGGGATGTTTGAAAGTCTAACACTGCTTGAATTTTCACCTCGGTCGGTGTCCTTTGGCGGTCATTTGACCGTTTCCTACCATATGGCCTAAGTATTTGACGCAACTCCACACAAACACCCCTTGCATTTTGTGCAGAGTTGCGACCATAAAACGAGGGTTTTATAGTTAATCGGGCAGAAGCGATTTTCCTCAAGGCTATGTCTAAGTGCCGTAAATGTTCACTCCATGTCTCTGAGAATATGACAATGTCGTCCAGGTACGGGACACTAAATACACAGGTACGGGACACTAAATTACAGGGTTGTGCACAACCCTGTAATAACTGTGCCATAAATTTAGAGAAGCAATAGGGTGCGTTAACTAGTCCGAACGGAAGCTTTAATGGTCGGTACGTTCCGAAAGTAGTAACGAACGCGGCTAACCCTCGGGTTTTAGGGCTTCAGGGAATCTGCCAATACACTTTTTGGTCAGATCAATAACAGTGATATGGTATTTGGCCGCCGACACTTTTTCTATCCTATCGTCCATGCTAGGCAACGGATAATATTCCGTACGGATAATTGAGATTAACCTACTCTAATCTACGCATAACCAAGGTTCTCGGCCTTGAATTTCCACTAAAATCATGGGTGAAGTATAATCTGACTGCCAAATCTCAATAATCTGTAGATCTAACACTCTTTTAATTTCCCTTTTCAAGATTTCGTAGACGTGGTGGCCCAGCTGGCAAAGGCAGCGAGCCAGTGATCTGAACGTCACTGGTTCCAAGCCCGTCGTTGACAAATCCCCCGCCGTGTACATTAATGGCGGCTGGTGCACGAAAAAAATCTGTCGTGGCTGCAATGCCCCCAAGTTTATAAATTTACCTCTGGAGGTGCGCGGTCAAGTGTACCGGTTTCGTCACTTGACTCGGTTCAAAATTACGGGACCGGTTCGTAGCCAAGTCGGACTCCGACCCTGTAGTGCTAATTAAAACCGGAGCCGTCCCCCTTCAGTCCCTGTATATAGGACTTGATCTGATGTTGCTGTCGGTCAAGGGGCATAAACAACAACAACAACAAGATTTCTCTCTGTCGCGGAGACGTCCGATAGGGTTTAGAGCGCACGAGTTTATCACTTATTAGGTCGATATCATGCTCTATGAAGTGCGTTCTGCCTGGGTCATTTGAAAATAATTTCCTATGAGATTTTAGTAATTTTCTCAATTCTTCGATCTGCTCAGGGGTGCACTTCTCTCGTAACCCACTATTTCTAATAATCTCCTCAAAATCAAAAATGTTAGGATTAGCTACAGGATATGATATATCTAATTCTGAATCCTTCGTTTCTTTAACAATATTCTCATTTATTAAAACATTCACGCGTTCACTCACTGATGATATGGTTTTAATAAATTAACATGGTACACTTGTATTTTTTCGGTTTTTCGGGCCTTATTACAGTTTAATTTGTCTCGGATAACTGTTTTTCAATAGTCTCTGGTCCGATCCATTTAACTGCTAATTTGTTCGGTTGGTGTGAAGCCAAAACCAGCACCTGGTCTCCGGATTTGAACTCTCTTTTAACCGATTCTTTATCGTAATTTTCTTTTCTTTTAATCTTTTTTTAGTTTCCGTTTCCGAGACAGCTGTTGATAACTCCTTAACCGGTTTAAAATATCGAATACGTAATCCGTAACTACGTCTTGCGCTACTGGTTCACACGTCCATTTTTCAATTAATAACGTTTCTGGTGTCCTAAGATTCTTCCCGTGAATTAGCTCGTTCGGGCTGAATCAAGTCGTTTCATTTTTTACATTTCTTAATGCTATCAAAACGGAGGATAAATGTCTTTCCGATTCTTCCCCTGTCTCAACGCACAATGCACGTAACAAGATTTTGAGCGTCCTGTGGAATCGCTCTACGGGATTCGACTGAGGGTGGTAAATGGAACTATGAGGGACATTTTATCCCGAACTTTTCGAAAAAAGTCATAGTCAAATTGCCCGTAAAATAGCTTTCATAGTCCAATTGAATTTCCCTCGGATAACCAATGTATATCAGTAAAAGTGCTGAATATCAGTAAGTGCGTCCGGTTTGTTTTTTTAGCTAGTCCTAGCTAAAGGGATAGCCTCGGGGTATATTGACGCGACGTCAGTACATGTTAAAAGGTATTTGTGGTTCTTCGATGAAACCGGAAGTGGACCTACCGTATCTATATTAACCTTAGAGAAGACTTCCGTTATCACCGGAACAATTTTGAGGGGGGCCTTCTTCTGCTTGAAAGGTTTCCCTACCCGTTGACAGGCGTCACACGTTTTGACAAATTCTTATTTATTTGATGCACTGAGGCCAAAAGTAATATCTCAGAATTTTGTCTTTTGTTTTAGTAGTTCCCATATGCGAACCAAAACCTTCATGACACAGACTTAGGAGTTTGGATTTATATTTAGCGGGAATTAACAATTGTCTCCTCGCTAACTCACGATTCGAAGCAAAGCCGCAATAAGTCAACAGTGGCTTTTGGATTCAGGAGAGTACAAAGGAGGTAGCTAAATCATGACAGAAAAATGGGATGACTGAGAAATGCTAAATCAATTCGAACAACACAAACTAAAACAAAATGATTTTAAACTATCAGACGATACATCAGACTAATCGGATCCGATAAAAAGCCAACAGCAATCTGTCCATCTCAGTCGTCAGATCATCTGCATAAACCCCAACAAGAGCTCTATCGCAGACTGCTCCAATTACCAGTAGATACTGCTGCAGCATCTGCTGAGATATTAAGCCCAATCAACGTAAACTGCATGTAAATAAAGGCTTGTTGTCTTTCAAGCGAAAAATTAAACTACCACTTTCGTACTCTCTCTTTGAAAGGATGGAGGAACGGAAAATTCAGTTTGGCGAAGAATGACATTTTGTACTGAATACTGAGGACGACTCACTCGTATCAGGAGAAGGGATGGCAAGCACACCGATTGAATTTATTCTGAAAATGCCTTAACACATCGATGGAATGATTACTTTGCGGTGCCCTTTCCTAACAGACGGACACCCCTAACAACCTGCAGGGTCAAGTGCATAGTGATACGTCTGAAATATGCGCTTACCTTCGTTTAACGAGCATTTATCGATCGTTTTAAGAGAAATTTTTCAGTTAGTTAGGAGGTCGCTTATGGTCACATACGCATGCATGTTTCAAGTTTGTCTTGATGGTTTCAACAGCTTCCCCTTGAGTTTCTGTAGGGGAAGAAGTCAAAAACAAATTGAATGTCGATGTCTCTAAGAAATTTTTTCTGTCAAAAAAATTTTCGAACACGATGCAATGCCGATTACATCCATTCAGAAATGTGCATGATCTGATTCAACTGTTGAATAACTTGAGTAATTTTCCGCATAATGTTATATCATTTCAGGAGTCTGTGTCCCACCGAGTAACAGCCACTAAAGCCGAGAGCAGTTGTCTGACACTCTACAAAGTACTAAGATATCTTATTTTCATTTTTTCCTAATTTTTTTTTATTACTTGGAAAGCATCAAATCACTTTTATCTCTTACGCATTCATATCGTATTTATTGATAGCTACCATTGTTATCTTAATTATGTTTTAGTGAAAAAGCATAGGTATCAATCGCTCAAAATAAAATTTAAGGTCATAAAATTTTATACGATAAAATTTAGTCATTTTTCTAAACTTTATACTTGAAAGCAACTCTCAAGTGAAGAATTAAACCACCCGTTTCGCACTTTCTTTTTGAAGTGATGTAGGGAAGGGGAATTAAACTAGACAAAAATGTGTTCTTAAAACCCACGTAATTGAATAACTGGAATTTACTAATGTTACTATTCTTATGTTTATCATCTGAATGAGTTTGGATCTAATTTAGTGAAATTAAAAGACTTTGTTTGACATTATGCTAATTATAATAAGAGTGTCCAAAAAAAAAGAAAGAAAAGAAAGAGAGAGAGAGAGAGAGAAAAGAAACACATGCCTATTACATGCTAACATTGAAATATTCTATAGCTCCCCTATTGCTGATTTTAAGGAAAAGAGAATACAGCAATTTAACAACCTATTTTACCGTAAAAGGAACTAATCACAAATCCAACCGTTTAATACGAGCATCTATTTCTCAATATAAAATATGGAAAAAGAAAATCTGTGCTTCCTAATTCTATTATTCGTCATGCACTATTTTTAAAATGTTTCCATCGGAAGGCGTTTATTTTATCAAGAAATACTCAGCCTGTTGTGACATCCCCATTGATCAAATTGTATATCAAAATTGTGTGATCACTGATGTTAACCAATAACAAATCAAAACCAAAAGGGAAAATGTTTTAAAGACCGTAGTGCTGCCATCTATTGATAGATATTGGAAACAATTTCCACCACGTGACATCGAATTGTGAATGGATATCTCACTGGTCGTATTCAGCGAATCAAACTACAGCAATATTTTTTCTAACTTTTTCGTTTTCGATACTCTAAAATATCTGATTCTTCTTTCGTTTTCTCTTCTGCTTACGAAATTTTCTTTATCACATAGGCAACTGAACAAATGAAAAATTATACGATTCTATCCAACTCATACGGGTAAGGATTACTTTATTTTTAAGGTGTTTGTAAGTGCTTTAATTTCTTTTACAGTTTTAAAGATTATACTACTGTAATATTTCTGATAATTAGATTATGAATATTTAAAGTGTCTTATAAAATCTATAATGGAACAGTTAAAAAGTTATAGTGTTATGAATTTTTAAATGTATATTATATTCTACAGAGGAACAATCAATCAAACAAACAAACAAACAAACAAACAAACAAACAAACAAACAACAACAAACAAACAAAAAAAAAACTTGACGGCACTCAAATTACGTAAACTAAAAATAAAATCTTAACAAAAAATTAAGGTTTAAAAGTTAAAGTATAAGAAACAATAATAATCTAAAGATAAAATAAATATTAAAGATATTTTGTTCATGAAATAATAAAAAAAAAAAACATTTTTAAGCGATATAAAATCATCTTTGAATCAGAGTGAATATTTAAAAATTATTTTTTATTCTTAGATTCTAATGAAAAAATATTTCTAATCGTGACAAAATATCAAACTATTCTTTGTCTTAAAACAGGCATTTTATGACTAAATCGACCAATATAACCGCCTTTTTCGACCAATATAACCGCCTGTCTGTCTGCGACGCTCTAATTCTTAAGGTAGGGACGTGAAATTTGGTGTATTTCTTCCGCATTTCTGTCTTTTCTTTTCTTTTAAGTAAAGCAAAATAAAATAAAAACTTGAATATCAAAACTTAAAACTTAATTCTTCTTACTTAATTTCAGTGTATGAAAGTGTACTTGAATTTCAAAAATAAAAAATAAAAATAAATAAATAATTCATAGACAGAAATTTTTTTTAAATATATTGAGAAATTCTATATATCTTCTGACAGTTTAGCTTGTGTAGCTTGAAATTGTGTATCTGGAGTCTTATACGTAACTAGCTGAAAACCCGTACTTCGCTACGGAGTACATTCAAATTAAATACAACGGTCAATATATGCAATGCCAAATATATATATATATATATATATATATATATATATATATATATTATATGATAAATACGACGATCAATGTATACAATTGATGCAATATATATATATATATATATATATATATATATATATATATATATATATATATATATATATATATATATATATATATATATATATATATATATATATATATATATATATATATATATTTATAAGAAAATCGTAAAGGATAATTTTATAGGCAAAATAATGTAGAAGAAAATATTCAAATTAAATCTAATATAAAGTATACTAAAGAATATAATACAGTTAATATAGTACAGTTTGTAGAACATTTCTTTTACTGTATTTTAATATTTTTTTGGATAATGTCCAATCGTCTGCCGTATTAGCAAGAAGAAAAAAATATTTTTTGTTTATTTAGTTGTTATGCACGTGAGGATAAATTTAGTTAAAGTACCAGAAAAAGAAATCACGTGATCAGCATTTAATAAATTAAATTCTAAAAATTAATCTTTAAAAATTCACCAAAAATCAGGAAATGGAGGTAAAAATTCTAAAAAAATTTCATTTTGAAGGAATTTTTATGATCTTTCTCGTGATATAAATTTTATAACCCTCAATGTATTATTTTAAATGCAAACGTAAAAAAAGTTTAAAAAACAGCTTAAAAATTTAATTTTAAAAAATCTAAGAAGAATTTTTGAAAAATCTTTCTTAGTGCACCCCTACACTATTAGAAGAATCGCCATGCAAAATTTCAGCCCTTTAGGTCCAGCGGTTTGGTCTGTGCGTTGTATGTCAGTCAGTCAGTCAGTCAGTGAATGAATGAGTCAGTTACGGAACTGTTTTATATATATAGATTACCTAATTAATTTTTCAATTCTTCCCCAACTCGTAAAGTTTGTTTATTATGACAATCTAAAACTATAAAAAATTTGAATACAAATATTTCAATGAAGACTTTTCTCAACATCTGATTCAAGGAATCCGAAATATTGCATGTGATGTATTTATGTACGGAGTTTAATGTTTGCGGATTTTGAAAATTCTTTCTCAAACCATTCATCTGTATCTTCTAATGATAAAAAAAAACTGACTTAAAGGTAGGTAGAGCTTTAAGATGGACTGGTATAGTTCTCTAAAATATGAGTCTAGTAAACCCTATTTTGAATGAGGTATATCTGTAATAAAAAAGTTTCTCAGTTTCTTCTTTTATATTTTATAAAACATATTAGTATAAAGTTAACTAGCATTATTTTCATTTACAGTTAGGCTGAATGCAGTCGATCCAATTTTGTTAAAACGTATCATTTAAAACATTTTTTTTTTCATAATGTTTGTGATGTGTAATAAGAAAATAAGAAGTATAAAAGCAGGTTCATCTCCATTGGTTCTTTTCAAAACAATGTTGGCTTCAGTTAAAATTTTCATAGCAAGATAAAATATATTAATACATGAAATTTAACGCCTTTTATTATTTAGGCATAAAAAATATTAAATTGATCATGTATGTGATAAAAGAAAAAAAATTGAAGAGTGTAGTTATCATTTAAATTTTTTCTTTTATTATATGAATGATAAGCTTATTAGCTAAGGTATTCAGAATAATTCATTTAGACTGCATTCATTATAAAAGTATTACTACTTCTGAATAATTAATAATCAATGTGTTCTGTGGGAAGAGGTCTTTGCTCAGCATATATTCTTAAGACGACAAAATTTTGGCTGAATTTTTGTAAATTATTTATGACTGGTCAGCTTAGTTTTTCTCTTATTTCACTAAAAAAATTTCAAGATATCAATTTTCAGGAGTTTTTTAAAATAAAAAATTAATGCATAATGAGACAAAACTAAAAAAAAATCTCTGTTCGCTTAAATACATAAATTGTTTATTTTATAGAATATAAAATATATTATATAAAATAAACATAGCTATTCTAACCCGACCATTCCAGATTATGTGCATAAGCTTTCCTACAAAAATAAATGTATTGTCAGTGTTCTGTAAAAAGGGCGAATATGTATATATATTTACATAGCTATTCGCCCTTTTTACAGAACATCGACGGTATAAAGAAATATTCAACAATTACCACAAACAAAAAAAAATGGCCTAAAAGATGGGGCGTTATGTTAAATGACTTGCAGCATGCAAATTGTGGCATTTGGAGCTTAATGAAGAAAAAATTATTTTATGAAAACAAAAAACTAAATCTAAAATTTATCATTTGTTATTGTTTAATTTTATAATAGGCACTTTTAATTTATTGAAGTAAAGAAAAGTTTTAAATATTTAAGTCTGCAGCTTACTGGAGAAACACAGAATTATAATCTGCCTTAAATAAAAAATAAATACATAAAAATAAACGTTGTCATAAAAAAGCCCTTCCGGCGAAATGTGCTTCAGTAGAATTTTGAAACCTTGGATGTCCCTGAGTGGATACATTTACCAATCTTCATTGTACAATTATATCCTTTATTTCTCCAGTAATTTTAATTTGTATTTTCTTCGTGTGTTACTTTTTAGTTTCAACTTATTTATCCATACACACATACGGCCGAGTCTTCTCTTACAAAATTCCTTTCGACGAAATCTTCCATTTAACGGAATTTTCTGCAGAACCTTAATTGGAATACTTAAATAATAATTGATCCCCTGCTAATGCTAATTGATCCCCTTATTAAGAAAAACAGAAACTAAATTTCTTGCCAAAATAAGTTTTGAATTTTTCAGTCAGTTTTGTTTTGCTTTACAAGTTTTCTCTAAAAGTTTTGCTCTACAAATTTTAAAATTGACAATTGGTTTTTGTGAGGTTTTTCGCAAAGAAGGTTTCACAATTTTTTTTAAATTAAATTTTCAAGAAACCAATTTATATACATATCATTTTCTGAGAGTAAAATAACAAATTTTTTTTTAGGTTAGGAATGTGAAGACAAAATTAATGGAATGCGAAATTAATAGAAATGCGAAATTAATAGGTGCTTACAATTTGTCGTTCTTGAAATTTCAGAAATCGTTTTTTATCTTTCGGTTCCTTCAATATGAAAATACTATTGTTAACTGTTTTCATTTCGCGTCTCATGAATTTTAAAGAAATATTTATATAATGTTCATTTTTTTATCAAGCTTAACCAAGTTACTTAATTAACTTCATTTTACTTATATATACATATATATGATCTTTATTATTTTATCAAATTTAACTAAAATACTTGAATAACTTTTTTACTTTTATGTCATTAGATTACGTTTTCATTGCTTAAGTTCATTCTACTTAAAGCGCATTTTTTTACAATGAAGTTTCTAAGTGGAAGTAATGTATAACTAAACAGTAATGTAGAGTAAACATTAATATATTTGAGTAATAACAGCAATATAGAGGCTCACCAAGCCCATAATTCCAATAATTTCATGAATTTTAACATTACGCCATGAAGTAAGGAAAAATTTACCTTAACATGAAGATATTAACTTAGGAGCTAGTTTTAAAGATTTTGTTTCACACATCTAGCAAGTTTTATCGGACGTTTAAGTATGGAAAATTCAGTTCCAATAGTAAGGTATGTGAAATCTTCTTCTCACTGAGAGAAATACTCTTTCTAAACACAGAGTATCAAACGCCTATGTTTGAATATTTTGTTTTCTGTATTTGAGAAAAAGATGTTTAAATGGATTGAGCACGTTATTTAAAAAAATCATTTTGATTACTTAAAGAAATTAAATTATTAACAGTAATATTTTCACGTCCTGTAAAAAAAAATCTACTAAAAAATTTAAAATTTTGAAATCTTCGTACGTGTTTTCCAAATGTCTATTTGCTAATCTGTGATCAGGAAATCACTGAGAAAAAAAATACCCATAGCTTAACTGTAATTGAAGATATGCTCTGTCTATTCATACAGCTCTCTAAGACACGCGCGCACACACACACAGAATTATATAAAAATAAAATTATATATATATATATATATATATATATATATATATATATATATATATATATATATATATATATATATATATATATATATATATATATATATATATATATATATATACAGTGGCTCCCAAAAGTGTTCGTACACTTACGATTTTCAATGAAATAGGGGTCTATCCATTAATTAAAATGAATATTTCAGAATGGGTATTTAATAATAAGAATCTATTTTTAACAAAACTACACGAAATATTTTGAAAACATAGTAAAACTTTATTTTTAAGAAACCAGTAATCAAAAAGTAACAAAAACTTTATCTCACAAAAGTCATGGAAATATTTTCGGAAATATTTTCGGTACACTGAAATATTTTCAGATAAATTCATAATTAAAATTATCGTCTGGCGCTTTATTTTTATTTTTGAATTGTGGTGGCATTTAAAATATCGTTTGGCTTTAATTTTTTCTTGCCTACTCCGTAATATTCTATTTGTTATTTAAAAAGGGCTCGTAGTCGTAAAGAAACAACAAACTGCATTCGAAAATTGAATATTTTTCATCATAGTAGTGGTAAATCAGTTCGGAATATTGCTAAATTACTCAATTTATCCCATTCTACTGTGCAGTATGTGATAAAAGGCTTTAAAAAAGAAAATCGGATCGAAAACAAGGTAAGAAAAGTTCGCCCTGCAAAGTTAACAAAACGTGATCAGAGATTTATAATTAGAAAATTTGTGGAAAATCCACGTTTGAGTGCTAAAAGTTTCTGCATAATTTAATGAAACATTTTCTACTTCAATTTCACCTGAAACTGTTCGACGAGTTCTCAGATCAGCTGGATTAAATGAGCGTTCTGCCCGTAGAAAATTTTTTGTGAGTGAGAAAAACAGAAAGCTAAGGCTTTCCTTCGCACTGTCAATGATAAATAAGTCCCAAACGTACTGGAATAATGTCTTATTTGCCGATGAAAGCAAGTTTAATATTTTTGGTTCCGATGGGCGTATAATTGTATGGAGAAGAAAAAATGAGGATCTTAATCAGAAGAACTTAGTAGGAACAGTTAAGCATGGCGGTGGAGGTGTCCTTGCGTGGGGGTGCATGTCAGCATCAGGACTAGGTAATTTGGTATTTATTGATGGCATAGTGAATCATGCTGTTTATATAAATATCTTAAGAGACAATTTAAAATTATCAACCCAAAATTTGGGTATTGGAAACAACTTTGTTTTTTTTATCAAGATGATGATCCTAAGCACACGGCTCTCAACGTTCGCATCTGGTGTCTCTATAATTGTCCACAAGTTTTGAAAACACCACCTCAGTTGCCAGATTTTAACCCAATAGAACATATTTGGAGAGAATTGGAGGTTCGAGTACGAAAACACGACATTCACACGAAAAGCGAACTGAAAACAATTATGATGGAAGAATGGATGAACATTGATGCAGAAATTACAAAAGAACTAGTGCAATCTATTCCCAGACGTTTAAAAGCTGTTGTGGATGCTAAAGGATATCCTACTAAATATTAATTTAACGAAAAATTAGAATATTTACTAATATGTAGAGATTTTTTACAAGTGTACGATGACTTTTGTGAGATAAAGTTTTTGTTACTTTTTGATTATTGGTTTCTTAAAAATAAAGTTTTACTATTTTTTAAAAATATTTCATGTAGTTTTGTTAAGAATAGGTTATAGATCTTATTGGTAAATACCCATTCTGAAATATTCATTTTAATTAATGGATAGACCCCTATTTCATTAAAAATCGTAAGTTTACGAACACTTTTGCGAGCCACTGTTGATTAGAAATATTCCATGAACGTACAGAAGAACTCAAACACGACCCCTTCCTGAAAATATCTTTTTGAAATGTTTTATTGTGATAATAAATATTGATAATTCTTGAATACAGAAAGCGCAAGCATTTGGTATAACTGTATAAGCACATATTCAGATTACGGGTGGTATCGAATTCGATTTTTGAGGTGGGTAGTTTTATCAAGAGTATAAGGCATAAATATTACGGCGACCACGGTTCTCGCCTATACACCCTGTTCAAACTGAAGACACTTGCTACACAACAATTCCTGCAAACCATGAAGCTACAGATCTTCATGCTGCAAACTCAGAAGAAGGTTGATTTCCCCTGTTCGGTGATGTTTCTTATAGGTCTGGGCGCCGGACGGACACTACAGATCTGCCGACCAAATTGGGCAATTCTGGGCCCCTTATCAAGAGTGAAAAAAAAAAAAGAGCAGAGTTCATAAATTTCACTTTCAATGGACACAGAGTTCCTTTGTAAAAGTCTAAGAGAAAATGATACCTAAAAAACTTATAATTTGTAAAATATTTAAAAAGATGTATTTTAAGTGGGCTCTAGTATAAATAGATGATGAGAAATCAGCATGAATTTCATTCGTAAGTTTTACTTACGATAAATAACCAGTAAAGAGTGACCAGAAAAAATAAGAAAAGTATAATGCAACTGAAGTTAATTTTTTATTCAAGCAGGTAGACATAGGGTCTGCAAATTTTGACGAGACTGAATTTTTATTATTATTTTTTTTTTTCGTTTGAAGAAATGTTTCTTCGTTTGCAGGCTCATCTATATTACTAAAGCAAGGTCCGGGTCTGTCTGTCGGTCACACTCTCCGGGTGTACCGCCTCAATGTGTGCGTGTGTGCGGCCTATGAAACTTACAGCCATGAAATTTGGCACGGGTAGTGCAGACTATGGGAAAGTGCACCTCGAAGCCCGAATTTTAAATTTCATTCTAGAAAATTTTTTATTTTATGTTTTGTGGGATTATTTTATGTTTTTTTAACTTCAGATTACGATATCTCGGCAAAAAAATGATCGTAGAATTTTGATCTTTTTACAGTCTAAGACTACAGACATTTCTCCTTCAAACAAGACCTCATTTGTTTAAAAATAATTTAAAACAGACTAATATTTTCATCAAAATATTAAACCCACTTTTTCGAGAAATTGACGCACTTTTGAGGATCTACGGTCGATGCTCTTCGAGTTTTTATCTTACAAAGAAAATATTTACATCATCTGGAAGATGAAAGCTTTCTCATTCATATAAACCTCATTTCAAGTATATATTTTAAAATTTCGATTTTTTTAAATTGAATTTTAAAGAACGATACTTGACACAAATTTTCTACGCGATTCTTCAAACGCGAAGAACGGAAATTCTCCCCTTGGGTTGTACACAACGATTGAATCATTCATTCACTTGATTCATTCATCGTCTTCCTTTGATGGCTTGAGCGTAGCTGGGCGAAGCCCGAGCATAGCAGGGCGAAGCCCGGCTAGTAAAGAAATAAATGACTACGATCCCTGGACTTCGCGGAATCTCAGCGACTTACGGAAATTTTCATACTTAAAGTTCTGATAAAGTTTATTTGAATCGCCTTACCATATATTTCTTAGCATGCACCGAGGAAGTTGCGATCTTTACTTAAACAATCCTCAACATTTATATTCCTTCACTGAAGCAGATTGTATTTAATGTGCCTTTTCACGAAGATCCTCTCACCCCTTCATACAGTTTCGTATTAGTGAGTTTTCCTGTATTTTCAAAGACTTCTATGGATAGATGAACCGTTCATTTCCATTTGCTGCTGCCGATTTCTAGAAGTATGATTTGTATCATACTTCTAGAATATTAAACTTTCGCTTCGAGGAACAATGAAACAACATCTGTATGTGTATGAGTTTTAAACAGTATCTTCTATATGAAATTTAGAAAACAAATATCCTTTGAATTTATACAGATCTTAGACAGTATCCATACTTGTTTTACAATGAAAGATATTTCAGTTATTTCAATTATTTGAAAACTATAATATTTGCCGTGTAGCAAAAGATGACAGTAACGCTCTCAACAAAAGAATCAATTTAAAATTTCCATAACATTATTATTCAGCTTTACATTTTCTCAATCATGCATATTGAACCTAAGTAAAGACACCAAGAATATCTTAATCCACATGTCTTCAAATTTTACATCCTTCAGTTTGCAAAATTTCTACAAAAATACAAATGTCAGTTTTCTTAAATCTTCTCCCGCTATTCTAGAATAAATATGAATCTTTCCCATACTTTGTGTATTTAATTTTTTCCATAATATTAAATGAAAAGGCATCTAAAAAGAATATTAAATTATAGCGACTAATTTCAATATATTTTTGTACGTTTACTCTACAGACATCCACAGTCTACTTCATGCTAAACAACTGTTGAAATATTTCAACCATGATTATAGAATTAAAACAAATTAGAATAGTAAGGAAATGCTATGTACAAATATTAACAAGCACCTTATGCTCTTGATAATGATGATAAGGGAAAATGTGCAATAATTGCAAATTAAAAATGCAAGAATTACATATGCAATAAACAATCATGTGCAGCATACCGCAGTCGTTGATCCAGATTTCTCTCTCTCTCGTTATTAGACTTTTCAGTAAGGAATGACCTCTAAATGCATAAGTAATTACATGCGGGGATGTTTTTCCTTTTTTTTTGCGTACGATGAAGAGAAGTTGCAGTTTAAACTGCGCAAATATGAAATGTAGAATTCTCAAGAGAAAACTGACGGCCAGCAAAACTGACGAATATTTAAGCGCATTGGATTACATTTTCTCGTGCATATTAAATGGCAATATTGGGCTAAAAAGCCTGTAGACTAGAACCGAATCTAGGTCAGTGACTCTTGCCTGATGAGAGAGAGGAATCCCTGTTTTGTTAATGATACAAATAGTTAAATTTGATTAGCCTATGAAAAACGGCATTTTGTTTTCATAATAATTAAATTTACATTCTTTAGTATTTTCAGTAAATGGAGTAAAGGAGAGAAATGAACGTATATTTACTCTTAGTTTTAAGAAAAAAAAAACGCATTTTCAACCATTTACTGGTTATTCTAATCATTATTTTACGCAATAGTCTCAAAAATTATTCAACGTATTAAAACTATTTATCTGTTAATTAGGTATGGTAGGTATTTCTACCAGTTGGCTGGATTTGTGCTCTGTTTTAAAATAGATAGCTACTGGTTACTGTAAAAACCTATAAACTACTGTTTCTAATATTCGATGCACAAAGGAGATCGGAACTTCCATGTCTATTGCCAAATTTTGAGAAAAAAAAAATAACCGAATTGAAATTAAACGCTGAATTTCCTTCTAAAATTATTGGGTTTTATAAAAATAATAAAAATAAGAGGAATAGGCTTTCATTTCGCAAACGTATTTATTATATGTGTAACCTGCTCAACTTTGATTGCACGATCCCAATACTATATCTCTTTCTCACTCCTAAATTCTTCATCGAAAGTTTTCTCTTTAAAGATATTTGAAAAAACTGACACTTAGTAAAATTTTAAAATATTAAATGCAGATCACTACTAGTAATTGTTATACTTCAGTATTGATTCGCATTTTTAATATTTCGCAACTTGTTAAACTACTTTTCCCACCTCACAGCTATATTGTTAGAAGACAAACATTAGCGGCGTAAAGAGGCAGAATATTAAAATTTAAATTCTATAAATCATGAATTATGAATTTACTAGATTTATTACCCGGCTTCGCTCGGGATTCAGTTTCTGTTATTATTATTTTTTTCAATGATTAGCCTCATGTTATGATATTCTAAAGTTATAACAACTCTTAAACAAATTAATTTCCTTTTTTCAGTAATAAAAAATCCATTTATTAACTAATTTGTTGTTATTTTAATACTTGCCAGTACACAACATTTTTTGTTTCTTTTTTATCATCTGCGACAATGTATAATTCTGATCGATTCCTTGCTCTAGACATTCCCATATATAGCTGACCCTGCGAAAAACATTCTGCTGTCAGATCCAGTCCAATAACTTTTAATGACTGTCCCTGCGATTTGTTTATGATTATTGCAAATGCAAGCCGAACAGGAAACTGTAATCTTTTGAAAGAAAATGGCAAGTCTATAGGAATGATTGGAATTATGAGAATGAAAACTTTTTCCCCTTCATACGGTCCAATTAAGATTGTTGTCTCAATGACGTAAGCATTTAATTTTTTTAGTGTTAATTTTGAACCATTGCACAACTTTGGAGGGTCCAAATTTTGAAGCAGCATAATTGTGGATCCTACTTTTAATTTCAATTTATGTGGTGGACTTCCCTTGGGGTTCTAAGAATTTAAAAATTCTTCTGGATAGCTTGTGGCTTCATCCTCATTCACTATCCCAAGCTACCTGTTCAAACTCAAATATACTGAAGGACACGTTCACTTAGCTAGAAACACGTGCGTTTAGCCTTGACGTGATGATTTATATAACTAAAGTGACATTGAAACATAGCAGACGATTTAGTTTTGAGAAAGAATTACAATCATGAAATACGTGTATATTCTAATTAAGGAAGTCTGAAAATGGCATTGAAACGTGGCAGATGATTTAGTTTTGAGAAAGAATTCCGAGCATGAAATATGTGTAAATACTTTTTCTGTAATAATTATTAGATTTGCTCTGTTTTAATATTGAATAAATCACGTTTTTAATTCCTATCTATTTTTATGCAAATGTTATAATTTAATTGGCAACAATGAAATGTTACAATGGCTTTGAACAAAAATATCCGTTGATACTGCGCAAACTTGTTCTAACATAATTCAAGAATGGAACGTCGTAGCGGGATGAAAATAGTCACATTCATCCTGATTTTCCGAGCACATTAAACCGTATAAATTTCATCAAGGTAGAGCTAACGGTTCTTGAGTTTTTGTGACTCACACACACACGACCCATTTCCCGTTTCTGCTTTATATATAAGACTTTATTTTTAAATTAAGAATATAGTAATATAAGTGTAAATACTCATATTTCTAAGATTGGAATTAAAAAAATTGAATAATATTGGAATAAAGAAAAAGTAAAAAACCTTTCCCTCAATAAATACAGCCAAGACATTCTTGAACAAAAATACTAGAGAGTATATCACAGGGTACATATTGGAGTATACAAATATAATTATTATCCGGACATCAGCCGAATCGTATCATTGGTCTTAAGCTGTTATTAAATATTCTAAAGAAAAATAAGAGGAAATTCAAAGCTGAAAAATTTATCGTTAACTGCAAAACAGAATTACTATAATATAACAAGGTGTTTTCATAGTGGGGTACAACCGTAACTGTATAACTTAGTATTTCCTAGCACGGTACAAAGTGGCATTTACACTGTACTAAGCCACATATAAAATTTCACGCCTCTACATACCTACGGATTTATATTTTGGGTGTTTTTTCAGTTTCCTATTAAGGATAAATATGGATATGTCTGAAAATAAAGGCAACATAATGTTGAAAGTTAGAATGCTTACAGCATATATTTATTTTAATCTTTTATTATTAATATATAGGATTCATATATTGGAATAAAAAGTGCTTAAAAAAGATATGGCTCTTAAAATATTTAAACAGATTTTTTTATGTATATGAAGAAATACGGTTTATTTTTTTAATTCTATTTTCCAGATTTTGGTTACACAAGATGACATAATTTTCAATTTCTTTAGTGATATATAAGTACACATTTTTTTTTATGTGAAAGCTTTTTAATGATTTACTGCGATGATAAACCCGAATTTTTTTAAACCACATTAAAAAAGGATTTTTAAATTGGTGTTTATTGCTAAAGGAATAGTTGATGGAACAGTATAAAAAATAAATTATTACATATCGTTCAATATCTTGAATTTGACCAGCGATGTTTCATTAGCTTTGGCATGCATTAATTACGTGTGAATTATAATTAATCATAACTTTTTTCATAGGTTTTTCAAACTAAATTCTGCCTTTTGCGATAAAGCTAAACGAAGATCTATGAAGAAACAATGGTTTTATAAAACAGTAAAAATTTAAAAAAAATAAACATACTAAAAGGTGCTAACCATTTTAAAAATCGAACTCGGTACGTCCTGCATTCGAAATAGATGCGCATAACCATAACATCACCAGATTGTGCTGACATATTGTGTAACAAACTGCACAACTGTTACAATTGAATTGTCAATTTAGCTCACGTGTTGCAAAAGATAAACGAAGCACTCCAAACCAATCAGCCAACCATTTCAGCTGCATTAAGCGTGATGAGCCATTTCATAGTATTATTATTTATTAACCCACAGTTTTAGTCTTCAAATTCAGGGTAAAAATCAGTCGCAAACAAGCATTAACAAAACTAGGGAACCTTTGAAGAACTCGTCTACATATTTATATTACATCAACATATATGTGGTTTATGCATTCCAGTTTAATTAAACTAAAATACTTCTGAGATTTACTGGCAAAATTTTTGAAATCACATAAATGTAGCTTTTATATAGTAATATTCAACATTAATGTTTCCTGATTGATCAAACAATAGTCTACATGCATTCTTTGGGCCTAACTCAGAGAATTTAATTGCCTAAACCCTCTATAGATTAGTTGGTTATCTTTTTACCTTAAGAATGAAGAACAAATGAAAGCAGCATGTCATAACATTTAAGTGATCAGCATAAATTACCACGAAAACATTATTATATATATCCGTGTGTGTATGTGTGTAATATAACATTGACCCTTAATGAAGATATTTAAATGCTCTACTAAGAAGGGCACTATACACTGTATAGTAAATTTTTACTAAATATGTTCTACTAAAACACAGATTAATGGATTAACGAACACTTACCAAAATCAGCAGGTATTATGTCCTACGCATAAGAAAATTATTCCTTACAATGCTTCAAACTTTAACACGAAATTTTCAGAATAATAATATACCAAAAGGGATAAGATAAACGGATAATCCGTTACTTTCACAAATAATACACAGAAAGGGGAAAAGCAACAAAACGCAAATATAAACTTTGAAAAAAAAAAATTGAATCGGTGGTTCATCCCCTTTGAAGTATACTTAGTTTAGTTTAATCCTATGATATGTTGAAAGGGCATTAAGCAAAATTGAATCTGTTACCTGCGCTGCATAATTGATCTTTCTGATATGGAATACATGCTTTGGATTCTATCAATGTCAAATATCAATTAAGTATGACATCTGAGATTTTTAAAAATATGGTAATTATTCCCTAAAGTTAAGAAATAACCAATTCACTTCTAGAAAAAATGATACGCTATCCTAATTTCAAAAGCTTTAAACAGCCATCTTCGACAGAATCGAGATTCATAAAGCAATAACGTGTTTGGAAGAAAAAAAAAACTCGTGATATGCGCAGACAGCATTCTCCTATATAGATCTACCCCATGAGATATGTGCCTCTCAGAATTTTCTGAGGAGAAGTGCTTTATGATTATGTAACAACTCATGTATTGGCTCTCTGCATACCTGAGATTATTGCGTAAATAACCATTGAAAAGATTTTAAAAAAGCAGTTTTTTTTCAATTTGCAAGCATTTAATAATTCTTATAAACAAAAAAGATTTCTAAGAAACTTCTACATATTATTACATACATTGTGGGAATTTATACATTTAGACAATATATATATAATTTGCATGTGCCAGAAATTTAACTTTAAAAAGCCGAAATTATTTCTTAATTTTAATGTACACAAATAGAATCCTCAAAACATCATCATAATAAAAGTCTCATGTCGATAAAATGAAAAACATTAAATATTTTGCATTCATGAAATATAACAAAGTAAAAAGATAAGGACAGAAAATTTAGCAAAATTAAAACCCAATTGTTTCAGTCAAATCTTTTACTAGTTTCAAACTAACAGGATTTTATCTGCTAAAAAATTTAATATGAGAAAAAAAAGGCTTATTTGCTCTTAAAGCCTGGTCTATTTAGTGCGGCAGGAATTGTACGGTATTAAAAAATACAACTATCATCATGAGTACATTTATTCGAACTTATTCATGAGCTGAATTTAATGCTTTCCAAGACGCATAAAAATACCATTTTCCCACAATATTGCAATTTTAATATTAATGTTAGTTTTTGATGTTTTAAAACTTTTTTAAAAAATCGAGGCTATGACAATTTGATGAACTTATACGCAAATACCCATGTCCGATTTTTTGCATTTTCTGCCATCTTAGAATCCTAAAAACTAGAAATTTGTCCCCAAATTATCCCTGAAATATTTTATAATTATAAAATTTCTTATACTACAAAATAGGGGGGACTAATGTACAATTTGACATATCATGCTATTTTACTATTTGTGAACTAAGATGAAAACTAAGATTCTCACATGCTTTATTGCTTTGTATTGAATAAGAAAAAAAAAACCTTTCCGTTATACTCTACTTATGCATTGGTATAAAGATATTTTACGATAACGTGTTTCATGTAAATTTAATTCATACTCATGAACTTAACTCGATTTTTTTAAATGAGACATGAGAAAAACTCTAAATAATTTTTATGCACAAAAATGACGAACCTTTTTGATTCAAGCATTAAGTTTCAGAAATTACAAAACTAGCCATGAATTTTCAACGAATATCCCACTTTACATTAGAAAATCTGAAATACGCTTATAGACGTCAAAAGGAAAAAAAATGGCAAATTAATCAGGATACTATCCTCTACCTTCTTAAAGGAACGTCAATAACACTCCTAAGTAATATATCACCCCTTTGGCATCTTTCCTTGTAGTTTTTTTATGAAAAGCACAAAAATGGTTATCACTAACTCCCTATATTGCTGCTTTTCAATTTTCTAACTCCTGTTATAGGAAATGCATCTTTTGATTGAAAAAGTCTGGTCAAAATTCTGAGCTAAATCTTTTATTTATAATGGAACTATTTATTTTTAAACTTTATTTGAAAAAAATTAAACATGGTACACATTGAAATAAGTATAAGGAGATAAGACATTTGAGTCCCACAGGCAGCGGTTCTCGTTGCCTGATGATTACTCTAATCCTGTGTATGCGTATCAAAAAGTTAGAAAATTTAAGCACAAAGAAATTTTCAATAAACCAATATATTTTCGTATATTTACCACTCGTAAATTTAAAATTCTGATTAAGGAGTCAATATATAACTACCAGTTGTCTAATCTTTGTAGTGCTTACGTATTGAGTCTTTCATAAGTCTGTCTTACAAATAGAAAATGAATATTTATGAAATGGGATGTTTTTTCGATGAACTAGTATTCTTTCGTGACAACTGAGTATAGGTATTTGATTTTCTTTTTCACGCTTGTTTTTGGTGGTGAGCGTCAAGATGTTTATCTGAACGTCACAAAAACAGAAAATTATAATATAATCAAGCCATAGTCTTTTTAATTAAACCTGCCTAATTTTATTAAAAAACGAATCTCAAAATTACAATTCTTAATAGTAGTGCCTTGGTGATCTAACATGTAAATTTATGAGGGGAATATGTTATCAATTCTTTTGAATATAAACATGATACTTTAATATAGTGACATTCAGCATATTTTCAAGACAATACAGTTTGGCTTAAAGTAACCTCTTTAAGGTACTTATTTTTTATAATATAAAATAACGCTCAGGGATATCCCTTTATAAGCAATATCTGCTGGATTTATCTCAACTGACTTTACAATATCACATGATTTCAGGTTAAAATGCATTTGTTAGTAGGTGTTTGATAAATAATATTCTTTAGTTAATATATTTATGTGTATGTAAGCAAAATTCTTAGAAATTTAAAATATGTAAAGAAAATACATCTTTTCCAAAAGATAGAAAGAATGATATATAAAGTAAAATAAGAAGGTATTTTGATGCGTCTAAGCAATTGAAATAAGAGACGTAGTACAATGTGCTCGAAATATATAAAAATGTCCATCCATTTTCTAAAAAATTGTTAAATTTCTAGAATGCAACCAAGAACTTTTTTAGATCTCATAATTTGTTAGAGGTAACTGCAGTAAAATTAAAGATTTTTTATTTTATTTTTTATACTTTTATAATTTTACATAATACATAGATATTAAGGTTTATGTTTTGTAATAAGTCTTTTGTGTAAGTAAATCTTGCAGTTTATATTCTAGATAAATTTTGACCTATACCTTTCCAAATAAATTTTGTAATTTACAGCAATCTTTCGAACGTTTAAAATCATTTTACACCTAAGAATAATGGACATTCTGTGCATTTCTTGAAAAAACTTGTTCTTCAAAATAAGAACCAATACTTTTTTAGTTTAGTATAAAAAGATTATTATCTGATGATCTTGTTTTATATCAGGTTCTATTTGTCCCCAATATAATAAATTTTTGGTTAGGTACATAAAATTATCACATGCTGAATTTCAGATTAGTCTATCAGAATTTTAGGATACTAGATTATTCATTTCATGATTCCCATGAGTTATTTTTTTTTTAATGTACAGTACAACACCATGAAAAATCCTCAAGCTCAGAGGAATTATCATTTATTTGGAGAAATACATACTGAATTTCATTCATATGGTTCAGTTTTCAGATAGCTAGTGCATTAAAAATGCCATCAAATTAATGGCTTTGAATGAGGCTATTTCAGCTTCTGAACACCTAATATGTAATGTCTGCAAAAAACTGTTTGTGTTCATAATTGTAAAAATCCCCTATATTTCATCGTATAGAAGAAAGATATAGAGAGAGTGTAGTTATACATGTTAACTGTATAGTTTCGAAATCTCATTAAAGTTTTCTTTTTCTTTTTCTTTGTCACGATAGATGCGATGAGAAAATTCACTGGCAGCCATAGAGAGAATAGACAAGATTTAAAACAACTGTACGACAAGAAAAAAAAATTACAATTTGGTTTTTACACGTTTGAAAGTTGAACCTTTCTCTCAAAACAACTTGAGAATAAAAAAAGAGTAATTAATAAAATATACTTCATTTTGCAAAACTTAAAAGTCACGAAAATTTGTTCTGTTTGTTATTTGAAAGTTCAAACGGACTAACCAAACTGAATAAATATATATTAGAATTATTTTTCTTGTATTCGTAGAAGGATTTGTGAGCTAAATTTAAATTCAGTATTAGTTTGCTCTGCTTAATAACTCTATTTAACTTTTCTAACAACCAGATCCCAACTCCTGTTCTTACCATTCATTAGTTCAAATTAAACTCACTGCGAGCTCGCAGCAAACTAGAATTTAATCGCTATTTTTGTTAATAGTTTGTTGCAGGTAGAAAATAGCTTCTACGGTTAGTAAGCTTTGGGTGTTCTTTGCTTGTTTCGTGGAAAAATGATTAAACATAAGAGAAAAAACTGTCTAAACAACAGAAATACAAATTATTTTACTTACTCCATACCAAAATTAAATTTTTGAGTTGATTCCATTGAAAGCTACCGAAAAATTCTTAAATTATTTCATAAAATTGAAGCACGACCGACTACTTTTAAAAATTTAGGTATTTTAAAATTTTCACTATAACTCCTAATATATTCGACAATGATTTAAATATGATTTAATTCAACTGTTCTTGACGAACACAAAAATATATGTATCCACGGAATTTCTTCTGTTTTGACGCTTTTATGACGTGATGTTATATTTCATGAATGATCTTTCCTACAGAAAATGAACCAATAAAACTTATGTGTCTTTGAAAGTTCTCACAAATCAGAACCATTAAATATTTCAACTAATAAATACAATTTAGTAATCACAGTAATACAGTAAAATAATATGATATTTCTAGGGTAAAACGAAAAGAAGAGCCCAAAGAAAGGTAAGAAAAAAATTATCTGTCATGGGCTGTCATGAGTAGAATAGTAAACGCTTGACACGTCGAATAAGAGACTTAAGACCAGAATTATCACCCAAATTACTTATCCCATGATTCATTCCAAAAAGGTAAAAGCAATTAGTTGATGGTTGTCGTGACAATAATGACACTCTACTTAATGCTAGCAAATATGCCTGCGATAGTTTTTGTAGTCTCGGTGGTAAATTTAATTTCCAGATATTTCCTCCACTTATCATTGTAACTTCTACTTTAGTTAATATAAAAGCGCCCAACAAACATTACAGACGTTTACAATACCTAGCATTACTCATAGGGATTGCAATAATCGGGTACCCGGGAGAAACCATAGGAACCGAAAACCCAGTTCCAAAGGCTGTAGAACCGGATATAGTCAATCTTAGGTTTAAAAACCAACATTTTGATTTGGGAAAACGGTTTTATCATGGTTAACAATTTATTACTATCTAGATCAGGGGTTTCAAACTGGCGGCCCGCGGTGCCTTTTTTTTGCGGTCCGCGAAAACTTCTAGGAAAATAATTTGCAGTATGAATTTAGTTAACGAAAAATTCTTAGTTAACGAAAAATGTTTTTGTAAAAATCTTTGTTTTCAAATGCTGTTCATTTACAAAAAAAGATTGATTTTCCTCGAATTCCATGAAAAGTAGGGTGTCCACTCATTCTATTTCATACCCCCCCCCCACACACACACACACACTTCTTATTTGACTTTTTTTGTGTGTGTCTGTGTAATTTAACGAAAGTTGGCCAGTTATAATCAAGGTCGTTGTTGGAGGTTCATCCTCGAATTTTTAAAAATTTCATAGTACATACTATACACAAATCCTCCAAATCCCCCTCCCTCAAGAAAAAAAGTCCTGGGTATGGTCCTGATTAAATTGCGGCCCGCCACTAACAGGTGTTTCCGATTGCGGCCCTTGGACATTTGTGAGTTGGAAACCCCTGATCTAGATCGTTGGAAAACCCAGTCTTAAGCGCATCTACAGTATTAACTACTACTAGATCCTCCTCGACCATCTCGGAGGTCAATCCCCTCCAGCTGTCAATAGATATGACAACGAGCGCCATTTGCTTCTATTGATTTATTCAGGTAAAATTTTCAAAAGAAATTTTATTTATTGCAGTTATAAACAAAAAAAATATATTGTCTTTTATATTTTTTAAAATTATACAATCTAGTCTACAACTAACTTCTAATCTAGTTGCAAATGGAGAATAATACCATGTAATTTACACAGAGGAGAAAAAAAGGAGTTAGAATTCAGGTTTTAGAACCCATTTCCTTATATTAACTAAATTATTTTTTAAATTAAAAAGAAATGTATTTTTTACTTACGAAATAAACGGAAAATCTTTGCTTTATAAATAAATATATTTTTCCATTAATATTTAGGGCAAATGTTTTGTGGTTCATGTATTATTCAAAACCGGGTGATAACCGGGTACCCGGTTCTGGAAAAATTTGAGAACTGAATTTTTAGTGCGGTTCTGAAATCTCTAATTGCTCATCAGCGTGGTCTCTTGTACCTAGTTGGTGTTGATCAAGGACCACTTGTCAACAACCCCCCCCCCCCCCAAAAAAAAAAAAAATAATAATAATAATAAATATAAAAATTAAAAATTTTAAAAAAAAAATATATCTGTCATCCAGTAACTCTTTTAGAAGCAACCTTTGGTTTCATTTTCTGAATAAATTTACTATTTGGGATAAAAAGCTTTAATAAAAAGTCACATATAAACTTAATAACAATAACAAATTTAACGTACAAGTAAAATTAATAGAAAACGTAAAAGCCTTTGAAAACATAAAAATTAACGAGGAAAAATTTGCTTTACGAGCAGTAAAATTGCTGTGACACTGCGACTTCGCAGTGTAGAAAATTTATTAGGGAATTTTAAGCAAAACAGGATTTTTTTGTACTTAAAACGGCGGAAACAAAAAAAATGCAGGAATTTTTAAAATTTGGAACAAAAAATTATTTTGTTCTTAATTTTGTAAAATTGTTAAATTCGTGGTTGTTTTGAAACGATGAAACCAATTTTTGTTCATTACTGCTGACTTTGCGGACGACTTTTTAGCTTCTCACAGCCACCTATGGTCCGCGGACTACCAGTTAACAACCACTGCTATGAGTGATCTCCAAAATAATGACTTCTAATAGGAATAAACTTTAGGTGTTTTTTTTCTAACAACAGACTAATATTCGAATGTTATCAACATTCATATCCATACACATCAAGTATATCTTCCAGATTTCAAACTTTATTTGCATTTAGAATGAATGGTACAAGAAAAATAACTAAAAATATTATGATGGGCAGAATGCCGCAGACATTTCACATGTACCGTGAAACAAGATCAGTTGATCATTTAAGAAATGATAATCAAAAATAAATTAATAGCTTATTAATATTACTAGTAGGTCTGCAAAAATATATCCCGCCTTTAAAAAAAAATGCTTTTAGAGTACAGTGCTACGATATATGTCTCTTAACCAGTAAATTGTTTTCATTGGTCAATAATCAATAATTTTCTTACAAACTAATAGAAAGGTTTTGGGTTAGATCACAGTCAACACCAGTCGAAAAATCGATTGTATGATACTGGAAAAGGGATGTTGCTATTAAGTATTTAGTGCTCCCAGATAAACTGCTCCTAGCTTTACCACTGTTGTGCATTAGTAACAACCAATTTCCCAACGAAAAATTGGTTTGAGGCTAAGAGTTTAAATGCAATTTTAGATGCAAGAAGAACGCCTTCGATTAGTTTGCAAACGGGCAAATAAGATTGTCATGGCGAGATGTCAGAAAATTCTAATCCACCGCTGATATAAATGCGAACGTGGTAATGCACGACTGTTCGACAAGACTGCGCCCACTAGCAACATCTTGCTGGTGGGCGCAGGTTGGAGAAACAGATTCTGGGACGAAGATTATCTTGCATAAAGGGTAACTTATTTTGCTGAAACTACTTGCCCTTTCTGTGGCATCCTACTTTCGTGAACTATTTGAACGATGGTAAAAATATTACAGATTATTTGCCCGATTTATTAAAACATTTTCCTGATAATATAACCCGTTTTGTTCTGAAATAGTTTAATTTGCTTGCCAAAGTGGGTAGAAAATAAGTCTGAGATAGCAAAGTAAAAATTCAAATGAAATAATTAGCTGTAATACAGAACATATTCTACACGAGGGGTACATAAAATGTATAAGTATTTTTTAATACTGACAGCTTTAATCAGCACGTTTGCTTCAGTGGGAAAATGAAAAAAATATTTTCTATTACATCACAATTCAAAAGTAGTTTTCTATAGAAATAAACAGAACAAAATTGATTTTGATCTCTATATAGTTATAGTTATTCCAATATATATAGTTAGGCTACATATTATTGTAATAGTGTATCAGAAATTTCATCAGACGTTCTAGGAGCGATTTTAATGAATATGGATACCTAATGTATCTCGCTAAACATAAACTTGTTTCTCTAAAACATTCCAGAACTGGTATAGGCTGCATTTTTATCTTCTTAATTTCATCGAAACTTTCATCGAAAATCAAATCCTAAGACCTTTCCCTTCCCCTTTGCTTATACTGCAGCCTAGTGCTTACAATTTTAAAAATATTTATTTCCTTACGTGAAATTTTCCAGCACCAGCTTCTATTTCTTGACAATTTTCTACAAGATATGATTGCCTAACAAGAGATACCATTGGGCTTTAGGAAATATCAAGACATAAGGAAATTATCGACTAATAGCAAGTTAAATTCATGCTGTGATTCAATTAATTATCTTTATTCAAGCTGTGAGAAATCTCAAGTACAGAAATTCAACTTTTATCGAGTTTTCTATATACAGAGGTGCCTTGACTTACGAGTTTAATTCGTTCCGTGACGGAGCTCGTAACCCGAATTACTAGAATGTCAAATCAATTTTCCCCATTGAAATGAATTGAAATGCCATTAACCCGTTCAGCCCCCCCCCCCAAAAAAAAAATAATAATAATAATTAAAAAATTTTAAAAAACACCGCACTTCTTTGTTACATGATTTTTAAATAAGAAAAAAGTATTTATAAATAACATGTATTGTATGACAACACAATACAATAGACTGTACTGCAATGAACTGATGTTATTAAGTATAATGTACAACATTTACTGTGGAGATCAGACGACTTGAAGATGCTGACGGAGGTGGAGGAGAAAGGATGAACTGAATAATTGAATCTTATTCGCTGATTTTTCACCCCGCTTTCCTCACTTTCCTCTGCACGGGTTTTCGATTAAAAAAATTTTTTTTAAATTGTCCAATGAGGTCTGTTTTATTCCCCCTTTCAGAATGTTTTTGAAATGAGAGGTTGGACGCTGTTCGGTTTCGGAGGGCGACTCAAGTGTGGGCAGAGCAAGCTGACCCGTATGATAATTGTTGAGAGTTAATCTCTCGGTTTAAGATTGGAAAGGAGTCAGAATAATATGCATATAATTGTAAAATAATTGTACATAAAGGTTGTAAATAACATATGTTTATCGTGTGCTCATTTGACGAGAACGTTATATAGTGTTCGTACCGCAAACTATCGGTAGGGTATCTGAAGCTGGCTCGTAACCCCAATTTTAGCTCGCAACGCCAGGCAAGAAAAAAAAATGGTCGAGAGACTGCTCGTATCTCAAAAAACTCGTAAGTTGGGAAACTCGTGAGTCGAGGTACCACTGTATATGTAAGGTTGTATTGCATATTTTTTTTCTTTCACACAACTATAAAATACAGTAGAAGGGTGTCATAAAACGATCCAGCAATACTGGGCTAAATGGATTACAGAAATAAAACATGATATGCAACATGGATAACCAAGGAAATATTCATTATTTTCAAATACAGCAACTATTCCGATACTCTGCTTATAACGAGACCTATTTATAAACAAAATCTATTATTCCGTTGCAAAAGAGGTACATGGCGCTGTAGCCAAAATCTGTTCTCCTCGAACGGATACTTTTATAATGATAAAAATAACAATTTTAATTTTTTATCTTATCTTAAATCCATATATATACGGTTCATATTAATTATTAATAATATCCTAAAATAGCATTAAAACTGCCTCTTCATGTTGATGGTAACACATGTGTAATTATATATACATACATACATATATATATATATACAGAGGCTGTTCGCACATTTTTTAGACGATTTTGGTAAGCGGTAATAAAAAATAGTTTGCTGCAAAAGAAATAATTTCAATTGTACTATGTTTTTAAAAGTCAAAATTATCGTCTGCGGCTTGAAAGTTTTGTTTTTATTCAAAATGGCGTTTTTAACAAAGCAGTGGTTCGAAGGCTACATTTATGCTCTTTCCGAAGAGAAATATGCATACTCCGTTATCCAAAAACGATGTGAGAGTCATGGTTTTGTGATATCTAAAGCGTCGATAGGTAATATCGTCAACAAAAAAGGAAAAAAAAAGTCAAATTGGAGCCTCAAGTGGGACAAAAATTCCAAACAAGTATCCAAGGAAAAAACGGACATCTTCGACTATTGCAAAGGCACGTTGTTTAATGTTAAAAGAAAATCCCCCTAGTCAAAGGACAATTGCAAAATTATTAAAATGCTCGGTGTCCACTGTAAACAAAATGATAAACGTTGATTTAAATCTTAAGAAAGCGAAAAAACGCAATGTGCATCGTCTTCTTCCAAATCATATCGCTGAACGCAGGACACGCTGCAGAATTCTCTATGAGAAACACTTATCCAAAGAAAAATGGAAAACAATTGTCACAATAGATGAATTATGGGTGTATTTAAATGATTGCAACAAAAAAAGAGCCATTTATTATCATAAAAGGGGAGAAAAAAATTTAAGTACGTGGTTCAAAGAATCGAAAGAAAGTTTTTCTAAGGGATTCATGATTGTTGCTGGTTTTTCTTATAATGGCAAGTTAAAAATAAAGAGAGTGGAAAAAAATGTCAAGATTAACTCAAAATACTATCAGGAACATATTTTATCGCCAATTTTTCTGAATGAAATACCATCGCTTTACCCACAGTGCCATCAATCTGTGAGACTCCATCAGGACAAAGCTAGCAGTCACACATCAAAATTCACTGTAAATTTCCTAAATGAAATGGAACAAAAAACTGGTATCAAGGCCATACCCTTCACTGATATCCCTACTAAATCTCCCGATGTATCACCTATGGATTTTTGTGCTTTCGGACTTTTAAAATCCGCATTATCCAAACGTCGTCCCAAAACCCTTACAGGACTCTGGAAAGCTGTTCAGGAGGAATGGGATAGAATACCTCTTCTGACACTTCAAAAGGCATTATTATCCTGGAAATTGCGGTGTCGAAAGATAGTTCAGAATAAGGGATGTCAAATAAAACATTTAAAACACAAGAATTTTATGTAATTTAGTTTTGTGAATACAATATACATCGTCTAAAAAAATGTGTGAACAGCCTCTGTATATATAATCTGTTTTGAAGCAGGGAATATAGGCTACATTGTCATTGCATCATCCCTTTAACTTCTCTCCAAAACTGCAGAGTGTTGTTGGAATTGAATTCTAGTTGTAAGTTATTTGTTAATATTTGTGATTGAAGTTTTTCTGTCAAAAAAATTTGATAGATGGTTTTGCACGGCTTGGAAAAAAATCCTTATTTTGAGAACAAATACAGCTAATACTGAACAAAAACAATATCGAGGTAAATATAACATTCTGTATTGAAAAGTTATACTGTTATGTAAAGGTATTCACAATATAGACTCAAGCTATAGTCTATTTACAATTACCCAACAAAGTTTTCTGAATGGGGTAAATGTAAATAGTATAATTTTCGGGTAGTTGTAAATGCTCTTACTAAATAACTAATTTACTAAATAGCATCATAGCACCAGAATATAATTCAATATTAATATTTAAAAAAGGGAGTACTTAAGTACCGTGAGTGATTTTTGATTATCTGGACCATCTTACTCCAATGAAGAGTCAGGGATATAGAAAATTAAAACTATATCCCTGACTCTTCATTACAGTAATAAACAGTATCAACTGCAATTGGATAAACAGTGTCAATCCAATTGCAGTTGATACTGTTTTATACAACTGCAATTACTCACAATTCAAGGAATGTTATGGAGAGCCTAGAAGTGTTATTTTTCATCGAATAAAAGGTAAAAAAGTTTCATTGATAGACTAAGCGTTGGCCGTCCTACAGCATTATCGCATCAAGATGAAATAAACTTGATGAAGATAGTGGACCAAGCCTACCCGAGATGTGAAGATAGACTTGGGTAGATGAAGTAGACTGGTGGTTGATGAATTGCATTTAAGCTAGAGCTCGAATGGATTATTCGTGCAATAAATATGATATAATTATCAATATTGTTATAAATATGAAATTGTTAATATTGTTGCTGAATATCTTAAAGCAAACAATTTCACTACACCATTTAAGGTGTTCTAGGAACTGATTGATACTATTGCTTCTTACAGCGCCCTCTTACTTTATCATTTAATATTGTAACTGCAAACATGCAATTAAGTTTTAAAACACAACAGGAAACAATACAATATCACCTGATTTAAATTACCTCAGTTTAAGTATCTGCATTTTATTTAAAACACAATGAAAATACTTGTTTACAATTACTCTTATACTGTCGGGGTGATTGTAAATGAATGGAGTAATTGTAAATTGTATTTAGAGCTCTTTAAATTTGTTATTTTATCAATTTTTATATGTAACATAATAGGAAAGGTTAAATTAAAAGTTACTGACAGTTATTCTAATTTTGAACTCAAATCATATTTTTTGTAATTTAAAATATTTCGAGCATTCATATACTGTTAACAATTACCTCACCCGACTCTCTCTCTCTCTTTATATATATATATATATATATATATATATATATATATATATATATATACACAGAGAGAGAGGGGGAGAGAGATATATATAATATATATAATATATATAATATATATACATATATATAAATCCTGTACCTTAATTTGTACTTATTTAAACTAAATAACATCGGAAAGAACACGAAAAATCTATCCAGCGAGAATAATAGAATAAAAGAGAATTTCTCTCATATTAATACAAATTAACCCATTTACTTTAAAACAAAAATAATAGAGGACATTCACTTAAAATTCATACTTTCTATTCCCACACACACACAAACAAACAAACAAAAACAAAAAAAAGATTTCTAAGCAAAAATAAATTTGAAAAGACTTATTTTCTTGTAAAGGATGAAATTGTGTAGAAGATTTACGTTATTTTTAAAAGTGATCATATGAGCTGATAATGATAAATATCATTTATAAGATAGGCTGAGACCAGATAGACTCAGTTTTCTCAGATTCAGTTTTTTTTTAATTATGTTGAATCTGGATGGAGTTATTCACTGAAATATAAGGAATAAGTTCACAAACATTAAATAAAATAAAAGATTTCTTTCTTCTAACGAAAAAAAATAGAATTTTGTATGACTTTTTAAATCAGTAGTCCAAATAAAGGTTAAAAAAATCCCCATTTAATAAGATGAATTAAAATGTATTTGATGAATCCGTTAAATAAACATGTCAATCTAACATTTTAGTTTGAATGTATGCAGCATACAACTAATATAGTGTAAATTTTATCAAGGGCCCGAGATAGCCTAGAAGTAGCGCGTCGGCTTTCGGTACTGAGGGTGCTCAGATGGAATCTCGACGACCGTCATTAAATACCTTCGTGTCTAGGTCGGATATGGGCACGTTAAATCCGCAGACCAATAAATCCTTCTATGAGGTCAGTGGATGGGGAACGTACGATCCCCAGATGTCGCCCCTGGGAGTCATCGGTCAAAATTGAGGTGACACTTAGCCAAGTCGGACTCCGACCCTTGTGGCGCTATTATAAACCGGAGCCGCACAAACTCAGCCCGTAAAGCCCAAATGAACCTGGTCTGGAACTTCCGGCCAGGGGGCATTAGGAACAACAACAAATTTTATCAAATAAAATGGTTTGTCGGAAAACGGATTAAAAAGACATAGACACGTACCCTGTTTTTTTTTTGCTATCTCATAATTACCCCCCCCCCCTCTCCCAAAAAAAATCTTAATATTTATCAAATTTTCGAAACTTTTTTAAAGGAAACAAATTTTGCTTCGTGTAATCATAGTTCCACTAACATACAGGAAGTTCTGAATCTGAAGCTTCTTTATATTATCAGTTTCAAAAGTAACGTAAATACCCCATGAGTTACGTCTCAGGATCTTAACCGCAGAGTGAAAAAAAAAAGCAATTAAAAATTCATGATCCTCCCAAAATCAACGCTGACATAAAACTGTTTTCCTCTAACCTTACTAAAAACAACTCAAAACTGTCTGGAATTTAACTGTAAAATCCATAGCTCTAGCCGTTAAACTGACTTAAAGACAAAATTTATAACACTCAAAAATGTTACATTTTAGAGAAAATAAAATACAGTGAAACTTCTCTATGGTAGACAGTCAAGGTTCTGAATAAAAGTGGCCATTTTGAGGGGTGGTCGCGGAAAAGGGGGTAAAATAACATTGGCTCTATGGAGTGTATTTAATCGGTTCTGAACAAAATATGCCCATTAGCAGCGTGACCGCCGAATAGGGGTGGAAGGCTGGAGAAGTTTCAATGTATATACATTCTATATTCTATATAGGCCGTGAATAATCTGCCTACAGCCTTCTACAGTTTTGATTCTTTATACAGAAAAAAAGGATTATTTATGATGTTTTAAGAGGAATGAATAACTGTCTCAAAATGCAGAAAACGGGGAGAGATCGTGAAAAAGTTCATAAAATTGGATATTACATCGAGTTAGACATCTCAAAAGAACTTACGAAAATCTTGCGTTGCTTTGATGAAAGATAAGAAAGATAATATTTCTCCATCGAAACGACTTCCATACTGTCGCATAGTAATTTGGACCTTCCAAAAAACTACAAAAGCAGAAAAATTTCTTACAATTAAAAATGAAATAGAAAATCCTTTAATCATATTATCTTTTACTGTTTTATATAACTTGCAAAGAAATTTTGACAGTTTTTCATTTCAAAGTTTTCCCTGAAATAAATGACGGCTGATTTTGAGTAAAAATTTAGCAGACTAAAGTAAAATTTAATAATCATATTTTTTTGGTTCATATGTGTCTCAACAAATAAAAAATTACCTACGTTTTGATGTTTTGAAAGAAAAAAAAGATCAGTTGATTTATGAAATGTCGTCATATAACCGGAAAGAAATTGCATTATTTTTTGTTTATTGAAGAACAATATTTTGATGTTTGTAAAAAATCGTAATTTAACAGTTTCAAAAATTTACTTTGCAATTTTAAGAAGTACGATTTAAAGTGACTAATCTTATGACCTGTGCCCCCCCCTCCCCCACCCTTAAAAAACTTGAATAATATAATATAATATGCAAGATATAACTTGCATCCATATGACGTCATGGAAAATATTAAAAGCTATGTAATATATTCATATATGACTCCTCATTTTCTTCGAAAACAATAAACATAACTTGAGACCAGGAAATAACTGAAAAGAAAAACCTTAAATAAAATCAATTTGATAAATGTCATGAAATGAACCTCTTCATGCGAATCACAGACACCTCTCTAAGTTCTCATCCCGACAAACATACACAAAAAACAAACACACGCAATTTTTTTTTTTCTGTGAACTAAATTTTCTATGGTAAAATCTATCTTTATAGTTTTTTCCCCAATGGCAAGAATTACAGGACAACAGATATCAAAAAGACAAAAACACAAGATAGAAAAATGACATAAGTTAATCCATCAACTTATGTCTGGCAATCCAATAGCGTTCCCATGAAGAAACGGGAGGTAGAGCAACTAATGCCGTTTTTGTAGATCATTTTGCCGTAACAGCCGTTGTCCAAAGTGCACCACGATGAGATAGATCTATGTTGCAATCCTCTATCTTTACAGTAAAACTAGCTGAATACCCGTGCTTCGCTACGGAGTACATTCAAATTAAATACAACTGTCAATGTAAGCAATTAATGCCCCCCCCCCCCAATATATATATATATATATATATATATATATATATATATATATTTATTTATTTATTTATTTATAAAAAATTCGTATAGACAAATTAATGTAGACGAAAATATTCAAATTAAATCTAATAGAACATACTACAGAATATAGCACAGTTAACATAGTTCAGTTTGAGGAACATTTCTTTTACTGCATTTTAATATTTTTTTGGACAATGTCCAATCGTCTGCCGCATTAGAAAGAAAAAAAATATTTTTATATCAATTTATTTCGTTGTTATGCACGTGATGTAAAATTAATTTAAAGTACCACAAAAAGAAAAGAAACTAAGTGATCAACATTTAATAAATTAAATTCTAAAAATTAATATTTAAAAATTCACCAAAAATCAGAAAATGAAGGTAAAGATTTGGAAAAAGATTTCGTTTTAAAGGAATTTTTCTGATCTTTCTCGTGATATAAATTTTATAACCCTCAGATTATTATTTTAAATGCAAACTTAAAAAAAGTTACAAAAACAGCTTAAAAATTTAATTTTAAAAAAATCTAAGAATTTTTCCAAAATCTTTCTTAGTGCACCCCTACACTATAAGAAGAATCGCCATGCAAAATTTCAGCCCTTTAGGTCCAGCGATTTGGTCTGTGCGTTATCTGTCAGTCAGTCAGTCAGTCACTGAATCGTGTCCGGAGTCACCCGCGTGCCGATTTTGGTACCATTCGGCCCTATAGTCTCCCTGTCAGCGAGGACAGTCGCGGAAGCTGTCGAAATAAGCAACTTTTAGGGGCAAAATCATTAAAACATTAATTAAAAAATCTCCGGGGCCCGATTTTCAAAAAATAATATGTTTATGTTTTAATCTGAACTATCAATTATATTTCAGCTCAATGGAAGCAATACTTTTTCACTTATAAAGAAACAAACATAGGCCTTGTCGAAATAATCAATAAATTTCACAGTTTCAATAAAACACACTGATTTTTGAATAAAGTTCAATAATTCAAGTTCTATTTACGCAAATTGTGCATAAAATTGTACATAAATTCAAATACATAAAGTTTATAAGTTAAATAAAATTCTGTAATATTATACCATTAAATTTCCAGTTGATAGCTAATAAATAATAAATCTTTTTTTACCTTAAATGTCCAATAAAAAGCGTAGTTTCAAATGTAATTTTCTTCAATAAACCCTTAAACATTGCCAATTTCAAAGATCCTTTTTCTATTTATCAATACCTCCTCCACTTGAATCTTTAAAATATTAAATGTTTTACTGATAATAAATGAAAATGTAGTTTGATGTGTTGCTATGGTTACTTGACTATAGTCGACAAAGAAAATTCAAATGTTAAATGTTTTACTGATAATAAATGAAAATATCTTTTGATGTGTTGCTATGGTTACTTGACTATGGTTGACAAAAGAAAAGTTGTAAAGGTGAAGCATCAGCTCAACATTTAGGCCCCTAACTTTCTTTATACTGATCAGATATACATAATATATAGCCTATATCCATCTGGAATAATGTGCCTTTCAAATAGTGAAAGAATTTTTGAAATAGGTGCACTGGTTCCCGAGATTAACCTCCACATACAAATTCCGTTGTCTGTCTTTATATATTAGTATAGATTAGATAAAAACGGGGATCTTTATAAACAACTGCTTCTTACATATTTTTCTTAACAATGCAATAGTAAAGAACTAAAAATGTAAATAATTAAAATCAATTTAAAACACTGAATACTTCCCCATTAAAGGTTTTCATTATGAAATTGAGAGCAACAAATGAAACCATGTAGTTACTGCAAAAAACTCGGTTAATAACTGAAAAGAAAAACCTTAAATAATTCTCAATTTGAAAAAGCAGCACTCATGAAATGAACCTCTTCATGCGAATCAGACACCTCTCAAAGGGGTTATACGACTGTTAAAAGTCGAAAAAGTATAAAAATTTATCACTTTCGACATTCTATAACTTGAAAAGTATAAGATTTAAAATCATAATTTTTTTTGTGTGAATAGAACAATGTTTGATTTATGAATATATACCTGTTTCTTTTTTGATAGTTTAAAAATAATTTGTGTTAGATAGTCATAAATAATAAGCAGTTTGCTTTGGACAAAAGTGATATCAAAGCTAACGCACATAAATACTCCAAAAAAAAAATTGAGTTTAAGACAAAATTTCTGCTTTTAACACATACTGCAGAAACTAAAGTCTAATTTGAACCTAAATTTGTAATTAAGTATATTTCTATTTTTATTATGAAACTGAAAATAGTGCATTTTTTTCTTAATAAATTAAATTTTATCTATGCATGAAAAATGTATTCTCTAGAGATCTGTAAACTAATTTAGGTTCAGTTTCAAGCAAATGATAATATGTACCATCTGTGAAAATTTCATGCAAAAATATGAAATAGTTCTAGAGATAACAGGTGTGTTATGTGAAAAAAACACATTTTGAGATAAATCACTTTGAAGTATTCCCTTTAAATCTGTTTACAGTAAACACCTGACACGTTTTTATTCATAACTTCCTAAATTATGGGAGTTTTTTCAAGTGGATTGTCTTAAAAATACTCAGAAAAGGTTAATCTTTCATATATATTTTTTTTCACAAAATCGGATTTTTTTTACGGTTTAATAGTCGTACCCCTTATACCAGAGCTCCGCAACCTTTTATCTTCCACGGCACAACAACGTTTTTTCGATAATTCTGCGGCACACCGCAAGCAAAAGCTTGCAAATACATAAATTACAATAATACGTATATGTTCTTATTAGATAAAAACAATAAAATAGCTCTATGTATCAAGATAATTATAATCATTTAAATTTTATATAAATCATTTTGAATTGTACATCAACACAAGAACAAAAATATAAAGTTATAGTTTATAAGTAAAAAAAAAAAATTCTCTTTAAATTTTTATATTAAAATTTGTTTTTTGGTCTTTACTTAAGCCTAATAAATCGAAGTTAATATAAACATAACTAATTTATTAATGAGATATTTGAGCTTGTTTTGATGAACATATGCACGTTTTATATTTGACTCTATATTAGAAAGAGCTACCCGAAGTTCATGGTCAAGACCCTTTAAACACGTTCGTTTGTCATCTTTAATTAGAACAAGTGTCGAAAAGCTTTGTTCGTATAAGTATGTTGTAGAAAAAGGGAGAAAAATTGCAATGGCTTTGTCAGAAATTTGTGAATATTCTTTCTTAACTGAAATCTAGAAATATGACGCTTGAGCATACATACAATGTATGGTAACTACATGTTTTTGTTTTGTGTATAATTTCGACCCAGAGAAATTACATATTAGCAAAAAGTTAGAGGAATATTTTACATAGAAAAATTTCTGACTAATGCGGTGGTGAATTTTTTTATTATTACTATCGATAAAATCACCGCGGCACAGTCAAGATCACCTCGCGGCACACTAGTGTGCCACGGCACAGCGGTTGTGGAGCACTGCCTTATACTACCACTGCAAGTAAAAAATAAAAATAAATTTTTCATTTGAGTCCTATTAGATTATCTATATATTATTTCTTTAAGGTTCTTTATATTGAGACCGATTTTGAGAGAACGGCTGAACGAAAAAAAATATATATATATGGTTGGGGGGGGGGGAAGTGGTCAAAATAAAGGTCTTACCATGCAGATGTGTCAGTTGAAGAGAAAAATGATATTGGGAGAACGTTTCGGGCGTGGCGGAGCGGCAAAGTTCCCATGTAAAGTCTACTGTAAAAGCTTTTTCACGCTCGCCTCTTTACTTACATTTACTTTTATTGCTAGCACACTGTACTTTTAAATTTTAAAACACGCCATTTAAATTACATTTTTAATTGTGACTGTCCATATAATCTACAAAAGGCACTCAGTTCAGTGTCAGATTTGGTATGCACATGGTGTTCTATGATCAGTCTTATAGTAAGTGAATAATTTACCTACAGATTAATTCTATGATTTTTTTAAAAAATTTTGAGGCCTATTTTAAGAGAACAGCTGAACGTCAAAGTATGTTTAGGTTATGAAAACGAAGGCTTATGAATGAATTTGCAACCTTTTTTAACGTAGGATTACGTTCCTCAATAAAGGTCCTTCGGGGAGAAAAAAAATTGTTCTTAGTCGCGAGTTATAATTTTAGCAGCGCGCCAAACCCAGTAGCAGTAAACAGTTAAACAGAAAAGTACCAAAAACCGAGTAAAAAAAAGGTAAGCAAACAATAAGTAATCCTACGTTAATAACCCGCGGTAGTTTCGTTAGAGGAGACTACCTGAATTTTTTTTTTCCACTCAAATAAAATTCACATTATTTGCATGACATGAGTTTATCCTTTTCAAAAAAGTTAACCGTATATTTCGACGGGTTTCTACTACCATATTTAATAGCATTAAACGTCTATCAACGAAGTCAGGCTGATAATAGTCATTGCCCACGCCGTTGAGAAGGCTAACAAGGTGCCATCACAGTTCTGCCAACAACACGATTTGCCGTCAAATTGCTCCATTGAAACTAAACAAAATCTTTCTCCCTATATTGAGCAACCAGAAAGTCCAGTTTGAACTCCCGTGGCAATCAGTTTAAGTTGATAAACTAAATGCAAAGACTGAAATGTTCAAGTTCAACAAGCATTGCACTCTGTGAATGCTTTGTTATTCCTAAAATGAAATAAAATTCACTCGATTTTGAGCAACGGGGTTACTAGTAGTTTTAAATTAAGTAGAAAAAATAAATCGCTTATCAATATTTGAAATGACATTTTACAAACGTAAAGCTAATAAATATTGTTCGATTTACAGATATTTAATATTAGCTTGCAACTCTTCAATTAAAACACATAGGAAAACGTAGAAGAAGAGATGAGAAAACTATAGTTATTCACTCATATTGTTAACCAGAAAAGAAACAACTAAATATACTTTTTTACTCTGACTTGTATTAAAATTAGAAAAAATAAAGCTATTACAAAATTAATAATTAGTTACCTAAAATCAAAGTCAAACAAATAGCATTGGCAGCTATATTCGGTAACATACAGCTTCATTATTCTAAAACAAGTGATTATATGCGAACTATAAATTTAGATGTATATTGCTTCTCCGAAAAAATCGTCTGATTTGCTCGTTTACGAAAACCTTAACACGAATCGTTTTTTTTTTTTTATTTTCAATTTATCAGTAAAAATAAGAATTAAACCATGGTGCATGTCGGGGTCATCAAGCTTACTCAAAATAAAGGCTATAAAATATAAAATATTTCATTTTCATAATTTTTTACGATACAATTGTTTTGTTCTAACTTTAAAGTTTTATTAAAGTCTTGAAGAAGATCGACTGCGCTTTTATGTAGGCGAGAGATAGCCATCAGATCAATCACGGATGGGTTTTTGGTCCATCACATCCACACTGTTAAATCATAAAAATACAAAATCAATTGCGATTAAAATGCGCTAATTATTTAGGAAAATTAATTAGTGCTAATTATTTAGGAAATTATTTAGTTAATGCGAGTGCTACTACCTTTGAAAGAAAGTAGCACTCGCATTAAGATTTTGACAAAACCAGACAATTTCTTAAATACCTGTTCTTTAGGAGAATAATGAAAGCAAGGATGTCAAGAAAAATATGAGATTTTTTTTTTTATTTTTTTTTTTTATTTAATTCTTGGTAAGCGCACATTCCCGGTTTGGCTTCACTTATTGGAATCAGCATTACACATCTGAGAGGATTTCTTCAGAAACCACTGTCACTCTTTGTAACCAGATTCTCACGCAACAGATTTTTATTGTATCCATCAGGGTAAATAGCACATCATAAACAGATGGTTGAAGAAATGTAAAAACTCAAACTTCTCTGTAACTAACATTAAAAAATATTTATTGACTTGATGTTTTTAAAACATTATATTGTTCATTTCGTTAGCTTTGTTGAATATGAATGTATTTTTTTTTCGTTGAATGCAGTATGCTCTTAAAATCTTGAATGGTTTAAAAATCACAATAAATAAATAAATAAAAATTAAATAAATAACATAAATTAATGATCACTTGGTCGTGAAAATTTTCACCGAACTTAACCGAAATAAATATATTTTAAGAGTTCTTTTGGTTACATTTTATCCCCGTTATTGATCTATATTTTTAAATAAAGTTTTATGCTGCGTAAACTGTCAAGTTTTATAATTTTTCTTTTTGATTAAATATTTTTTTAACTTATTTTGACATCATTGGGCAATCGAAATAATGGGAACATGGAAATGAGAAATACAACACAAATCAGTACAATAACTAACTCTTAACATGCAGGTACAGTTGTCAACTTTAGTGTTAAAAAAAAAATGAAACTGATACAATTTTTTGCGACTTGCCTTGTTCTTTTTTAACAAATTTTCATCAAAAATAAGAGAGAAATCAAAAACATTTTATTTGGAAGTTGAAATTATCACATTAAAATATCAGGCTTTTAAAACGAAATCTTAAAAGAAAAAATTTTGGTTAATGAAAAGTGAAACAAATTATTAGCCATCAATTTTCATATATATTTATAAATAGAAAATTTATATTCTATATTTCGTATGTCAAATGTGGAAAATTCAAAATAAATATATCATGCTTACTCAAACTGTTCGAGTTAACAACCTCTGTTTTGTAGGATTTCGTAAGGAAACAACTATTTGATCAATTAATTCAGCTGACTATTTTCAAGAATAAAAATTAAAGGCATTTGTCAAGTATCACCTAAATAATTTATGAATTCATAATTATTTTCTCGGCCACAAATCTAATTCATTACTATCAAAGTATTATTTTTGGCAGCCGACACTTAAGCAACAGCAATTAAAATTGCTAATGCAAACTACCCACATCCTGTGAATACATTTGATTTGCAAAGTTTCCATGCACAAAATCACTTCTTTGAAAATTCATTAATTGTGAATTCATAATTATATGTATGTCAAGAAGCTTGAGCAAAGACATTAATTTTCTTTAACTGCTTTGAGGTTTGTTATTCCAAGTTAGTCCATATAGGCTAGAGGGCTGAGGGATGCGATTCCGGTTAATAATGACACCACAAGGGTCGGAGTCCGATTTAGTCCGGTGCCACCTCTATTTTGACAAGCACTCCCAGAGTCGACATCTGTGGGGGGGATCGCACCCTCTCCCACACTCTCTGATCTCATAGGACTTTCCGGTCTACGGATTCAACGCGCCAATATCCGGCCTAGGCACCGAGGTACTTAATGACGCTTATCGGAATTCGATCCAAGCACCATCAACAACAAAAGCCAACGATCTACCACTAAGCTACCTCGGGCCCGCTTTAAGGTTTATTTGTTTTTAAGTTCACCGACAGTATTTTAACATTTTCAAGCATTTTAATTCGGTGAAAAAAAAAACTGAAGACAAATTAACTACCTTCATAAAGTAAAATATTAACAAAATTCTGGGAAATAATGCATATGTTATTTACATAATGCTTTTATACCAGCCATTCTCACACGGTAACAGCAGTAAACTATAGAAACTTGAATACAACTAAAAAATCATCAGCTCTCTTATGCATCCAACATTTGTTATACAGTAAAAGCTCATTATATTCTTATCCAATGTAACACTAAATTTCGCTACAACAATCTTTGAATTATTTTAAAGGCCTCAAAAATTTACCTTTTTATTACACTGCCGGCCATTAAAATTGAAATACCAGAAAGGAAAGCAAATAACAAAACTTTACTTATTGCACGCATACAGCACAGTAGGAAGAAAACCTGATTAAATTTGTAGGCAATTTGGGGGTATACAGGGTCCGAAATTAGTACACACAGCTGCCTCTGACAACTAAAACGGCTTTAACCTGGTTAGGCATCGAGTCGAACTGGGCTTGGATGTCATATACGGGCAAGTCATTCCATGCTGCTTCAAGTCTATGCCACACTTCATCAATCGTAGTGGCTGGAGAGTGATGGCGGCCCAGTCTCTAAGCAACCCATGACCAGATGTTTTCAATGGGTGAGAGATCTGGAGAATGTGCTAGCCAGGGCAACAGTCGAACACCCTCTGTGTTGAGGTGGGTCAGGATAAGACGGAAAACATGCGATCTTGTCTCGTTAACTTGTTGAAAGATGACGTCACCGAGGCCTCGAAGATAGGGCACAGACACCGCCCTTAAGATCTGAGCATGAAGCTAAAGCTTCATGGATCTGAGAAATGTAACGCTGGCTATTCAGATTACCGACGACGCGAACAAGAGCTGTTCGAGTCGTGTACCCAATGGCTGCCCATACCATCACACCAGGTGCAAGGTCCGTATGACGATTTCGAATGAAAGCAGACCACGTGCGTTCTCTTCGGTGACTCCAGACACGGATACGTCCATCATGATGCTGCACGCAGAACTGGGACTCGTCTGAAAAGACGACGTGGTGCCACTCCTGTGTCCAATTTTGTCGTTGGGCGCACCACTGGCGCCGCGCGTCTATGCTGTAGTGCCAAGGGAAGCCGCAATAATGGTCGCCGTGAAAACAGTCCGTGCTGCTCCAAACGTCGTCGCACTGTCCGTGCGGATACTTGTCGTGCTACAAACAAGTCCATTTCCTGACTCAAGGTCCGTGATGTGGCTGTACGATTATATATACATATATATATATATATATATATATATATATATACATATATATATACATATATATATATATATACATATATATATACATATATATATATATATATATATATATATATATATATATATATATATATATATATATATATATATATATATATACACTGCTGGCCACTATAAATGCAACACCCTGAAGGAAACATGCAAATAACATGAAATTTACAACAAGCATTAGCGGAGGTGAGATATGCAAAAGATTCGAATTTCAGAGCAGACGCACATCACGCGCGCCTGTGGCGCCACTTCAAAGCGCTATTTAAGGCTTGGAGATTTCGACGATTTCAAGTTCGGCAATTGTGTTTTTCTTGTGGTTTTTTCAAAAAAAAACGATCAATTATGCCTCGTCGAAAACAGCGATCATCTTTTGATCAAGTATTCGAGTTCGACAGAGGAAGGATAGTGGCCTACCGAGAAGATAGTGGCCTACCGATTGTGAATTATCTTTCAGGGAAATCGGTAGTCGTGTTGGATGAAACCAAACAACTGTAATGCGGATATGTGATCGTTGGATGCAGGAGGGTACGACGGACCGGCGTGTTCGATCGCATCCACCTCAGCGCACCACTTCACGTGATGACAGGCAAATTGTGCGCATGGCAGTGACAGATCGCTCAGTCGCATCACGAACCATAGCACAGCACATGCAGTCTGTAACGCATCATCCATTGTCTGCGCGTACCATTCGACGCCGTTTACAGCAGAGTGGTCTGTCCGCAAGACGTCCATTGCTTTGTCTACCCTTGACGCAGAACCACAGACGTCTCCGCCGCCAATGGTGCGATGACAGAAAGATGTGGACGGCAGAATGGAATGAAATTGTCTTTACTGACGAGTCACGCTTCTGTCTGCAACACCACGATGGTCGCATTCGAGTCTGGAGACATCGTGAAGAGAGGATGCTGAACAGCTGCGTTATGCACCGCCACACAGGTCCTGCACCGGGTATTATGGTATGGGGCGGTATTGGATATCACTCTCGCACACCTCTAGTACGCATTGCCGGTACTTTAAACAGCCAGCGCTACATCTCCGAGGTGTCGGAGCCAGTTGTCCTTCCTTACCTTCAGGGCTTGCCCACAGCCATATTTCAACAGGATAATACGCGACCACACGTGGCACGCATTGTCCAACGGTTCTTCGTCAATCGCCAGATTGAATTGCTTCCCTGGCCGCCTCGCTCTCCGGATCTTTCACCGATAGAAAACATGTGGTCCATGGTTGCTCTACGATTGACCCAGATTGCCTCCCCAGCTGCCACAGCAGATCAACTTTGGCAACGTGTGGAAGCTGCTTGGTCTGCTGTACCCCAAGAACTCATCCAAAGTCTCTTTGAATCAATGCCGAGGCGTGTGGCAGCGGTGATCTCCAACAATGGCGGCTACTCTGGCTACTGATTTTGGCAGGAACCACACTTCACAGAAGTCTATAAATTTAATCATTTGATACTTGGTCAACATGTTATCTACAAAATAAATTTTGTTGTGATATCTCTTGTCTTTCTTGGTGTTGCAATTTGGGTGGCCAGCAGTGTATATATATATATATATACACACACACACACACACATATATATATATATATATATATATATATATACATATACAGTCGAACCTCCATATATCGAACTTCCACATATCGAAATTTTCTATATATCGAACTCTTAGCAAATCTCCATGTTCATTACATAGAAAAATTGTTTCTATATATCGAAATTTTTTTCAAGACAAATTGGAAGATTTTATTCCACTTTAGAATAAAATCTCCCAATTTTTGGCGTTTGAAACAATATGTCGGGGACTTCAATTCGTGGAAAATGTCCCCGATTAAGTTTTTAGTGGACTGAATAAATACGAACATTTCTTTGAACTTTCCGCCAAACTGGCTGTTCAGCAAGATATTCGTAGTTTTTTTTTTAAAGAACTAGGGGCTTCGCCCGTAGGCTCGCTCCTCTGGTGAATCAAGTGAATGAATGACTCAATACTTGTTTACAGCGATTGAGTCATTCATTTGTTTACAGTTGAAGCTTCCCCCCCCCCTCCCGGCGAAATGGATGAAGCCCGGGTAGATGGGGGGTATAAGCCCGGATGAAGATGGGTGAAAAATCGGATCTTCTTTCAATCCTTCTGCAAAGCAAGCGAATGAGAAGATTTTTTTGAAGTATTTCTTTAAAATTCAATTAAAAATCGAAATTTTAAGATAGAGACTTGAAATGAAGTTTATATGAATGAGAAAGCTTTCATCTTCCAGTTGATATAAATATTTTCTTTGTAACATAATAAGTCTGATAGCATCGAATTTATATATCTCGAAACGCATAAATTTTTCCAAAAAGTGGGTTTTCAATTTTAATAAAAATATCAGTCTGTTTTAAATTATTTTTAAACAAATGAGGTCTTGTTTGAAGGAGAAATGTCTGTAGTCTTAGATTGTAAAAAAAAAAAAAAAATTCTACGATCCTTTTTTGGCGAGTTATCGTAATCTGAACATGAAAAAGTCAATATTTCCCCACAAAACATAAAATAAAAAAAAACTTAAAGTCCGACGAATATGAGACATGTCTTACTTTCTTCCCCACATTATTCTGCATCGATTGGTATCGGTCTCGACCCCATACCCCCAGCGGTTTCGGAGGAGATAGCGTGACAAGCTTTTGACAGCGGCGGCGGCGGCTGCTGCAGCGGCAGTTAGTTTTTTTTAGAATAGAGAGATGTAACTGTGATCATTGTAACTACTGTCTGGATTATTGTTTTTTTAAAGGTATGTAGTACTCAATAAATCTTTCATATTAATTCGTTTTTTAGTTATTAACTTTCATTTAATGGGATTCGCATATAAATTAGAAATGGAGTTTCGTATACGAAAATTAGCTTTATTTATTTATTTATTTATTTTTGGAGAATTATGATAAAACTAAACTCAATTCTACATATCGAATTTTTTTCCGGCAATTTGCTACTTCGGTATATCGAGGTTCGACTGTATATATATATATACATACATATATATATATATATATATATATATATATATATATATATATATATATATATATATATATATATATATATATGCGTGTGTGTGATGTGGAGATGTCGCACGCGCCGACTTCAACCAAGGATAGCGCCCTCTGTGGCGAAGCGAGGAGTTAGCCAGCAGATGCGATGGAAGAACGCGGCTAAACGGATGAAAGGATATGACCGGGCAAGAGACGCGACCGCCATGAGGAACTTTCCCCCTTAAATTTCAAACTGTAAATACTGCCCCTCTGTAACTAATTGTCCCTAGAGTAGATTTAGATATCGTTAAATGTTTCATATCGAGCCTGTGTGCGTGTCTCTGAGCCAACAGATGTGTTCAGTATTCTACAGAGAACACCAATTCACACACACACACACACACACATATATATATATATATATATATATATATATTTTCAAGCTTTATCAGGATTTCAATAAACAACAGAGGAAGCTGTTGACTCTAATCTCTCTCTAAAATTTCAAGATAACTATATGAGTTCTTTAAATTGCATATATTCAATCTGTGTTAGCTCATCAAGTGAGAATAAGAGAAAACAAGAAGAAATATCTGACTTTTTTCTGTTTAAATAATTTAATTGTAATAAGTAAATGTTATTAATTCTACATTTTTTAAAAATTTTATTAATCTTCAAAAGAGTGTGCTAAATACTTCTAGTAATACAATTTTTTTACTTAATATTTATTTTTAAAAAAAGATTATTAACTTTGAAGACAATTAACTTTAAAATACTTAAAGATGTGTTCATGCTATGACGCCTATAACAAGAATTCTCTTTACATCATTTCTTTTGGGTTCTTACAGTGTAGTAGAGACTATATATATAATACTGTATGTATTACATATATAGTGGTAGAGAGGTTTTACTTAATTAGATAAATGTCTGATGAAAAATTTATGATAAGAGGGTTTTTTTTAATGCTTAATAAACTGTTTTAAAATGTATAAAATGTTTGATTAAAATATAACTAATCCTTTATAAACTGATCCATATTAATATTTGTACACATACAAGATAAATAGACAGAAAGAGCTGAATTTCAGTCTGTAATAATATTGCTAATTAGAACAAAGTTTCAATTTTATTATTTATAAAAAATTTATTTCAATACATACATAAATAACAATATCCATCTCTTATACCCAGTTTAGTCACCACTATCTGAAGATTCATCAAAATATTTTTCTTGCTCATCAATATCTCGCTGCTGAACTGAATCATATTCCACATTATTATCCACAGAGCTAGAAAAATAAATACTATTATGTTCTACAAGCAGCAGAAACAAAATGTTACGAGTATTTTGGTACTGAAAGTCTAATGACATCAAAAACATAATTTAAAAGAAAATTTTAGCACATTTTGAATATTGCATTTCTATTACAAGATAAATATAAACAAAATGTCCCACAGCATACAACTGTTTTCCTTTCTATCTCTTCTAAAGATAAAAGGAGTTTGGCAGTTCAAACAATAATATAAAAGATCCCTAAATTTAGAAATAGATAAAATATGATAGAACCCTCCAGCAATCTTATAAAGAGGCATACTTTTTGTTGGGAAATATGGTTTCTACATGTTTGAAATTGCGTGAACTGTAAACCAACTAGTCATGAAAACTAAGGTATCTCACATAAACTAATATTTAAATGGAACTTCTTTTTAGTTCAAAATATTAATCAGAAATTGTTTTGTTTTATGCTATTTACTCCTGATTACTTTTGAAGTAAATTACATGCCAATTTAGTATGTATTAACAGTAAATTGTTGAATAATGTAACCGATCATGGTCTGTTGGGGAAGTGGCTATTCGCATCATTTTCTGTATCTATATAATGCTTACCTAAAATGTACAGTGTAAATGGTTTTCCTAAGTTAGACGTTATGTTAAATCTTTCATTTTTTGGTGATGTTTTGTTTATATTAAACAAACTAATTTTATATTGAAGAAGATTTTAGTCTTATTTCATCTTCATACAAAGCTGTACAGAACTATGCTTTGAATGTTAATAGATGCTGGATAATGCGCAACTACATATCCAATACAACATTTTTTAACAAATAAAACCAATGGAAAGAAACATGCATTTATTTAATGTAGGACAGAAAAACTGAAGCATGTACAAATGAGTTAAAAATAAAACAAAAAAAGTCAATTGATACTTGATTTTGAAAGACATTTCAAGCAAACTTCAAAAGGAAATTCTAGCGTTCAAAGACATTAACAGTATTACCTGCTATATCTATATGAGTGAATAAATACTGCATAAAATAAATAAATAGGCCATGCTGAATTATTCTAGTTATGATAACTAAATTAAGTACATAACTTATATTAAAATAATATTTTGCAAATTGAATTACAAACTTGCAAATAGTTTTAATATTGATGATATATTATTTATGCATTTCAGCAGCCACTCACATTAAATCTAACCTGTTCTGCTTATTGTATTTGCCTTGATGAGCAAATTTTGGCAAAGAGAAAGTCAGATGCAGCAGTTGCTTTTGATCTTAGATATCAATTTTGATAATGGCAGGGAGAAGAAAAAAACTCTCAAAAGTAAATGCAGATTTTTTTTTTGGGTGAGATGCAATGGGAGACTGATTAAATTGAATCACTGTATATTTCCCAACAGAGAAAATTCTTTTTATTACAATGCACATCTATCAAACACAAAACACATTTAAAAGCATTTTATTAAACGACATGAGTAGATATAAAGTAATTTTTCTTTTTGATTTTTTTTTGGGGGGGGTGAGATGCAATGGGAGACGGATTAAATTGAATCACTGTATATTTCCCAACAGAGAAAATTATTTTTATTACAATGCACATCTATCAAACACATAACACATTTAAAAGCATTTTATTAAACGACATGAGTAGATATAAAGTAATTTTTCTTTTTGACCGATAAAGAATATCAATATAATTATAATAATCAGCAAAGCCATCCCACTGAACCAATTATTTGTGCTAATTAAAGCACAGGTGCTCACAGAAAACCAGAACGCATGGATAATCCAAATATGACACTGCATACCACAAAAATTGAACTAATCAGAAGTTTTATATGAACCATTAGAGATTAAATTAAAGTTTAAAAAATATTATACCAATGCAAAGATTTTCACTTTCCCATTTGAAGTTTGTTACATTCTTAATTCAACAAGCCATGCAGACATTTTGAAAGACAATTTTGCATTTAATTTTACACCTTTTTCTGAGGCATGTTTGCACAGATATTCCAAAAAGTTCTTCAAATTCTTTTAACTCTCTTTTATGTTTTAAAAACAATCTAATTAATGCTCGATAGTAAAATAAGTAACAATTGGAAACTGATATAGTAATACTCCAGGAACCTTAGTTTACTACAAAACAAATTGCATTGATAATTAGCTATCTTAAGAAAAATAAATAAATACAAACAGAAAAAAAATATGCATCCTTATATATATATTTTTTAATTTAAGCAAATCTATGGGATAATTATTTCCCCAACCATGCAAAAGTTTGGACAAATATTTTTGGAGAGCTGAATTTAATACAGAAATCCAGTATTAAAGCAACCAATCATATGAGAGATATGCTTCTGCAATGGACTAAAGAAAAATATACATCTTCTTTTTAATCAGTATTAAAAAGAATTGTTACACATACTGTGAAGATTTAACATTCAAGATGCTTTTAGCTGAGTTAAAATAACACATAATACTTACTTAAAATGTATATAATACTTTAAAGTTAAATACTAGAAAAACTGAGCAAACATATAATTCTAGAACAGAAACTGCTAGAATTAAAATCTCTACTCACAGTCACAACTTTTAGTGGCTGCTAGAAATGAAAATTTAACTAAGTCACAAAAGAATTTTGGAAACTATTTAGTAAAACAAAAACCAAAAGAAAAAATAAACTCAAAAGGACTGCTGAGAGAACCAACTAATGAAGACACACCAAAGTTAATGCATTTATATGTAACAAACCTTCCACTACTTCCAACATATATAAAATTCTTAAAATAAAATCTCTAATCATAAGTATTTTTAATTGCTTCTGCCACTTTACCAAAGTTGACAAAAATCTGAAACATTAGTAGCAAAACCTTTATTTTTTGCCAATATTTCTCTCACAGACCAGAAAACTTTTTTTAAAAATACATTACCCAGCCATTAATATCTAAACATGATCCTACCACATACAAGCAACTCATCACTCTACCACCTACAAATATACATGCAGGGCTTTGAACAAACAAACTGTGAAGCTTAAACATTCAAGATGCTTTTAGCTGAGTTACCTGGCCTTTAACACAGCATTATAGTAAAATGCCACACCAGAGAGTCCAGTTATAGACATTTTTAGTTCCTAGGGAAAATTCTATGACTACAATCAATGATTTCATAAGCAAGTTGAAGGGGAATGTAGCTGAATAAGAGACTCCCCAAAAGTAACATAAAACTATTGTCTAAACAATAATATTGGTAAAATTATTATTTCAATTTTTGTATAGGGTTACTTGACATAGTTTGGTTTTTGTGGCAATTAGATATACCAAGAAAACAATGTATGCTTCCCAGAACCATGATAGTTATAGACTTTGGGGCTGATCCTTAATTCTAACAGCTAGGAAATGCACCAAGCCACATTGCTCAGGTTGTTAAAGTGGTTGAAGACTATGTTTACCACTGTAAGAGACTATGTAAGAAACTTGAATTTGGAAGCTAGCATATTTATACATATATGAATAAAGCTATAAAGCTAACACAACAAAATTTAATATGCCTAATATCTTAACCCAAGGAATATAGTTGATATAAACTGCCTTGATTATTATACTGTCTCTAATAACATAGTCAAATTTTCTCCTTTTATGTCATCTATATTTTTTAATATAATTCACCTATTAATTTTAAATTGTTTGGGAATACTAACAGTACAGTAGCATGTATTTATGTATGTACAGATTCTGAATTTCGCCAAAAGGAAGTTTTACTAACATCAATTTTAAAACTAAAATCATTACCAAAGCATAAAACCCATCCATACAACATGTGCAAAAAGAAGACGTGAAAGTCAATAAGCAGTGTTGTGCAAGCACTAGACATCAAGCTTCATATAAAAGAGCTGAAAACCCCAGATGCCCACAGAGATAAATCTTAGCAGTTTTCAAAGTTAATGTTAAACAAGTATTTCATCAAAACTGACTAATTTTAAGTCATTACAGTTAGATATATATATATATATGGCAGGGTGTAAGATTTACATATTAAAGAATAATAAATAAATTTAACAAATTATATAAAGAAAAAAGTAGAAGGAAGTTTTAAACATAAAGGTTTGTATAAAAAAGTAGTATGTACATGGTGAAATTGGTAAAGAGGTATGTTTCCTAACATACCTCTTGAATGTTATCAGAGATAAAGGCCAAAATCAAAATAAAGGTGGACCTTTTTACTAAAAACAATTTATTCTGATTATTAATTATTTTAGATGGCCCATCACAAGACAGCACTTCCTTTTCAGATACTAAAATAAACTCTTGTAGATTGCCATAAAAAAATAACAGATTAAATACAATCATAACAGTTTTATGCTTGAAGTAATTCTTCATTTGGCATCATAAATTTAAAATTCTATGATAAATTAAGAAGAATTTTCCTAATTGTACTTTTTTAATATTATAGTATCACATGCATATTCTTTGATTCTGCTTTTGGCATGGCATCATGCATCTCTGTATATTAAAAAGAAATAAAGTATAGTAAAAAATTACAACTAAAATTTTTGAAAGAAATTATTTTAATTTTATTTACAAGATACACCAGTTGTTTGAAAGTTTCATGAAACTTAACCACTAAACGTTTCAATGTTTCAAAAAACCACAAGAATTTTATTCGAACACCTACTTTCAAATGACGACAAAAAATAAATAAAAATAAAATAATATACATTTACATGTGCATAATTAAAAGATTAACATTAAAAAAACTCTTGGAAGATAACACAAGAGTCTGAAGATCTATAAAATCAACTAAAGCACAGCTTAAATCAACTGACATAAGATTAATCAGATATTCATATTATTCTTAAGGTCATATCAAAGAAAATAGTAAAAATATTTATTAAATGTAAAGTAAAATTTTATGAAAAAGTTCGAAACAAATTGTATTTTCTGTTTAAAAGAGAATAACTGAATAATATACAAAACAAATGAAAAATAATTTAATTACCTGTAATCAAAATCTCTGTCTTTTCCAGCAAGAAAGTTTTCATACATTATAGTGGTGAATTCACTCCTAAGAAGCTTTTTTTCTTCTTCAGTAATCACTTTTCTGACTGGTTCATCATCTTCCAGTTCTGAAACATTAAAATCATAGAAATAAACACATTCATAAAACTCAACAAAATTTCTTTAATTATGTTGATAGGAGAGGTAATGAAACAAAAGAAGAAAAGCTTTGATAATAAAATAAAAAAACACTTCTCTTCGGAGAACTTGGATTCTGTTTACAGCTTTTTATAAATCACATAATACTGATTAAATTCAAAATTTTACATATCTGGGTAGTAGAAGCTAAATTTCTCAGATGTTATTCATAACATATCTTAAAAAAAAAAAAAAAAACTCAGAAAAAAACTGCAAACTTTCACAACATATTTGTGTTTTAGAGTTAATATAATCAATGACATCACTGTGTTAGTGAAATATAAGGTTTTTCAACACAAAATTAATAATTTACTTGAGGTATAATTAAAGCCCATAATGTTTTGTTTTGTTTTCTTTTTATAAATGTGTACATCTTTTATAAATTAAAAACTTATTTCACCTTTAAAACATTACTTCAGTACTAAAAAGAAAATTAATAAAGTAACATATGTAAAAAACATTAATGAGATATAATAAACAAAGAAATATTTAAAAAAGTGAAGTAAAAAACTTTAAAATACATAAGGATTTCTTATAATTTCAGTAACTTTCTCAGAGAGATATGTATATCCTGGTTTAAATATAATTTTCATAATTATTTCAAAGTAAGGATTAGGTAAAATATGCAATAGCTATTTATTTTGACCTATGAAAAAAATTTATGCCATATTTTGTCATTATAATATTGAAGGATCATAGAAAAACTACAGTTTAGATGCCATAAGTTACAAACAAATTGAGGGAGATATAAATGAAAAAAAAAAAAAAAAAGAGAACATTTTGAGGGTTTTAACCAAAGAAGTTAATTTTAATTTTTTTTAAAATCAGAAACTAAAAGATTTTCAAAATAAGATAAATGAAAATATCGGAAAACACATAAATAAAATATTTATGTATTTGACTTAAAGAAGTTTAGATGAAATATTTCAGTAATTCACATTAAATATGCATGCAAAATTTATAATTTTTGATCTTTTGAATTAATCTTTCAAAAATTCCTGCACAGATTAATTATGTTAAATATGATGAAATTTAAACTAACATTGATTAAACTAAAATTAACCTAAAAGAGAATTTCAAAGAACATGGAATAGGAGTTATTTTTTGCTTATGTTTATTAATTCTATTCATGTACATTTTATAATTGAAAATTTATTTTACAGAAAAAACTAACTGAAAGAAATATATACTAATGCTATACAACTACTAACCAGATTCTTCTTCTGATGTATCATCATCTTCTTCCTCTACAATAGCTTCATCTTCATCTTGTTGTTCTTTAAATAAACAGTTTTCTACATTCTTTTCTAATTGATTCATTAAAAATGCTGAAAATCTAAGAAAAAATTTGACAATATTTAATTATTATGAAATCAGAATAAATAGCCTAACTTTAAGTTTACATTATCAATAACAGCTCTCTCTCTAATACAAGGTTAACTATCAACAATCATGACATGAATGGAGATATTTTTTAAAATCTGATAGATATCACTTTAAAACCAGAAATTAACTAGTACTTGTAATAGTTAATTAATTATTATAGAGAAAAATAATTACATATTTTTTAATAAAATTTAAATTCATAAGCTAATTAATTAATACTTAAAATACTTTTTGAATTAGTTTACACAAAACTACAGTTTAATATATTAAAAAAAAACTGTATCAGATTACATTAGAACCTTGATCGATCATTCCCCAAATCTTCGTTTTTCTATATATATCATTTACTTCACCCAGTCCCAATAACAATCTTCCATTGTTGTGTTCCCTCATTTATCGTTCAGTGCAATAGGTCGCTTGAAAAACGATAGATTGAGGTTCCACTGTATTTAAAATTTTTGTTCTTCTAACATATGACTCAGAAACTATTTTGAATGCTTTAAAATGATTCACTAGGTAATAACTAATATGATTAACAATCATCTAAACTAATAAGTATCTACAAAACTATTTGCATTAGTATTAAAATTATTACTAATTGCATCATATCGGAAAAAATTGTACACATTTTTAAGGATGTTTTTTATTTAATTTCTTTTTAATAGATAAACTTATTAAAAATACGTAAGATGTAGTTAAGAAAATTCAAAAGGGCTTTAATTTTTTAGTAAAATGACTTAATTAGTTAAATATTCCAAATAATTGAAAAGTGGTTTCATGAGTACCAATTTTTAAAGATTTATCTAATATTTTGACAAGTATTGTGAGAGCAAATAAGTATTGTAATATTAAAAATTAGTACAATTTTCTACAAAGATACAACTATTAAGGAGTATTACTTTTCATCAGGATGCTGTTTTTTGTAAGCAGCAATTCTTTCGTTTTCAGTAAGATGCTGTCCAATCATCTGATCATACAAGAAAGGATTCCTACTTTTCATTTCAGCATCACTAAAATAAGAACCTTCATCAACCAATTTCTTCAAAGCTTCATATCGCCTGTTCTTTACTCTGATTTTATTAGTTTTGCTGTTATGACACTTAACTATTTCAGTTATATAAAAGTTCACATCATAATTTGAACGATGAGAATCGAAGTATGGTATGTCTTCTATTTTAACAAATTTCCAATAGCGTTGCAAAAACAATGGTTTACTCTCCATCAGCAGGTTACTAGCAATTTCACGCTTTTCTAAATATGTTAAATCTTTTTCCCCCACTTGCTGACTTTTGAAAAAACCATCACTTTTGGCAACACAATCTAGTAAACTATTCTTCATATCACCAATTTCAGACGCAAATTCTTCATCATCGATGTCCATGTCATATACCCTTTCAGTATCCGACGAGTTTGATCCTGCCTCATGGTTTGTTTCTTCAGGAAATGATTTAGTGTTTAATTTATTAGGTATTTCTTCCTTTGGTACATTAGTTATTACTTCGCTCTCTAATCCATCCATAGTTGACATGGCTACATATGTACGAATTTACTAACCTTCTGTTCCATATATACAATCTAAAGATCCAGTATATTATATTTCTCATTGAACGAACAACACATGGTCATTTGGACACAAGTGTAAAACTCATAGTTTCTCAACACTAATTAATATTGTTTAAAACACACAGAAATATTCATCGAGAAGTTTAAATCACTAGATTCATTACAAGTGGGAATATTTAAACTTGACTCTTTAGGATATGTACGATCTTTCACATCTCGACTATTAACTTATGATTCTTACATCAATACGGCTGAAATGATTTGAATATTCGAGAGAAAATAAAAATAATTTGCCCTCCTTCAATCTGCAGTATTTTTGTTTATAAGTTAGAGAGACTGATCTAGTCAATTATTATTTCCGCAGGCCAGCACTCAGAAACTACTGCGAATTAGCAAAAATTGTAATCAAAATAAACAAATCACCGCCACCATATTCTTGATAAGTTGTTTATGAGCTGCATATTTTTCCGACATTTTTAAAAGAAAAATCAGTGTTTCATTTTGGTGGCCTAAAATAATTTATTAGCGTGAAAGAGATCTCCAAAAAATATTCTTACTTTAAACTACATCAAAATAGCAGAGATTTTTAATCTGATCTGATGTTCAAGGTCACGTAACGGATCTTAAACCTGGCAACCGAACCATACGCGGAAAAAGTCCACCCCACTTGTTAATGTTTATAAGCGGTACGAAGGTAGGCCGGCAATCGTGGTGTATGATATTTAACTACTTCGAAAGTACTCAAAGATGTCAGCAGGAGACAGAAAATACGATATTGTTGTGTTCGGAGCTAGTGGTGTAACAGGTCAATATGTTGTTGAAGAACTAGCTAATTATCACAAAGATATTAAATGGAGTATCGCTGGTAGAAATAGTGATAAATTAAAATCTGTTTTAATCGATGTTGGGAAATATATCAGTAAGTTTCCTTAAATATTCCGTCCCATTTGTTAAATAATTTAATGCAATCCTCCACTATAGCTATTTTAAAAATTGCAGGATGGTTAATTAGTAGTATCTGTTTTATTCAATTTAATACTTTCTTAAAATATTGTAATTTTCCAAAATTATGGATGTATTTTATCGTTTCAGATAAAGAGCTTGACAGTATTGATATCTTAATAGCCGATGTAAATGATGACTCTTCCATGGAAGAGATGTGTAGGAGCACAGAACTTGTTATAAATTGTGTGGGGCCTGTAAGTTACATTTGTAGTTCAGTATAAAATTTATCAGTGATATAACAGAATTTCCCATTTTACATAGAAAATTTTTCCGTCGTCATTTGTGTGCCACTAAGAAATAACTCATAATTAAGATGCAACTCATTTTTACCTTTATCATATTATTTTTCCTTCAGTTTCATCCTTAAGCTTCTTCCTTCAGTTTCCTTCCTTCACATTACTTTCCTTATTTTTCTCGTACATTTTTACAGTTTTTCTTATTTATAGCTTATCTTCTTGGGGAATTAAAAGTAAAATGGGTAACAGCCCAGAAAGTAAAATGTATTTTAAAAATTATGGAGAATTAATTTATCATCTATGCTTCAGATTATGGTTTTGATATGTTTAAGGGATATACAGTTGTACAAACATCATTTACTTTATAACTTTATTCAACTCTTATTCAGCTCATTAATTCCTCTGTTTCTTAAGTTGACTTTAAAATACAACAATTCTATTTGAATATTGGTATTATTAAAGGATTCAGTTAAGTTGTAGATAACCAATCCTTGATTATTTCTCCTAGGGAATGTCCTTTTTCACAGTCCTATTAAGTGTTATTTTTAAGTTATGTAAAAGTATTGCATAAATTAAGATAAATATTATTAGCATTCAGAAACTCAGTAATATAAAGAATGAGTTGCATTTGGCTGAATAAAGGTTCTATTGATCTCAAAATGTCTCTGTTCTATAGCCAATTATTATTGTTTATTATTTGTAAGTTTTGTTGTCTTTCAATTGGAAAATAATATATGTAGAAGAATAATCAAATAATGAAAAATTTATTAAACTCTCTCTGTACTTAAGTAAATTTAATCAAATTTATTTTTATACCTTTATTTCAACTCTTAATAAATAAATAGGTATGCACGCACACACACACCTATTATATTTTTTATGTATATATATACAGGGCTAGATTTGAGGCGGAATGCGCTGGAACGGCGTTCTGGTACCTCTCTTTATCAATAATTTGGAATACCCCCCACACACCCCGGAAGGTTATCATTCCGGCACCTCTATTTCTAGAAATCTAGCACTGTGTATGTGTATATATATATATATATATATATATATAAATAGATAAATTAATAAATAAAATCTTCAGAAGAGATAGTTCCTGTTACTGTTTTATGATTTAATTATTAAAGAGGATTTATGTGTGAAATGAATATTTGAGTTTATATTAGAATTTTTAAAATATTTTCCTGTAAGAGCAGTGCATTAAATTGTGTTTGAAGAAAGTGAAATGTAAAAAAAATTACGCACTTCATAACATATGTTTAAAATAACAGATCTGTCGAAATCATTAGGATTCTGTTTAAAGAAATTAAAAAATATAGGCAGCTATATATATATACTTTTACTGTGTTTGCTTTAAGAATTACTGAAAAAAATCAATGTAAAATATCAGTAAAAAATTATTTTCATTATTGGCCTATCTGTAGAAATCTATATAAACCCACAAACATATTTTTGTTTAAATCATTCTCGGCATAAATTTTTGTTGTGATGTTTTTTAAAGCATTTTTTTTTTTTTTTTTTAGTTTCAACTCATTTATATTAGGTATAAATATACATAAAGCATGACTGGTTTTCTATTTCTCTTCACAGTATCGTTTTTCTGGAGAAAAAGTCATACAACACTGTGTAAAGAACAAAACTCACCATATAGATGTTAGTGGAGAACCACAGGTTTGAAGATTTAATTTTTTCAAAGAATCAAAATTCTTTTTGTTGCCAAAAGCTTATTATAATGTTAAACTATAAATTTTTCTCTTTTCATTTGTGACTTTTAGTTTTTAGAGACAGTTCAACTGAAATATTTTGATGAAGCTAAAGAAAAAAAAGTTTATGTTGTTGGTTCTTGTGGATTTGATAGCATTCCATGTGATGTTGGTGTAGAGTTCGTAAAGAAGAAGTTTGATGGTAAATAAAACTACTTTATAAATTTGTTTTGAAATAATGATTTGTTATTTTAGGGCTTTTTTTTTTTAAAGTTCTTTGTTTTATATGCTTATCTATAGCTGAGAGACCTTTTTTTTCTGTTACAAATGATGAATTTTAAAAAAATTCCTCAGCTGTAAATATGAGTCATAATATGTGATAAACTTTATCCTAATTTCTAATAGCTTATTTTGTCTTATTGAATTTTATTTTTTTCCATTCTCATACATTGCTAATAAATCGCTAACCATTCTGTTGTGTATATACTTGACCATTTTCTTTTATTATATTTTATATTGGTTATTTTTTTTATTTATTTCTACTTCTATTTTCTATTAATTTTACTATGATTTATTTTAGTTTTATTTAAGAACATCTTCCTTTTCTCCACCTCATTTTGTCCTTGAATAGTGTGTTACTCATTCCAGAAAAGAAGGAATATAAATATAAAATAATTAAATAAATAAATAAAATCCTCATAAATATGTTACAGTTGTCAAATTTTCTACTACCCTGAATCTGTGAAATCCTGTAACTGTCTCCTTATATGCTTTTGTTGAGTCCCTTCTGCAATTAAAAAAAAAACAAAAAATTCAACCAAAGAATTAAAGTATCTGTTGAAAGGTGTTGTTGATGTGGTGCTTAGCATTAAATAGAAAACTGAGATAAAATAGGAAAATCTACATTAACAGAAACTATTTATAATAAGTATTGAGTTTACGTTATCACAGGAAAATATTGCGATAAAAGAAAATGCTACTGGAACACTGCACGAGTTGCTTCTAGAGACATGGGAGTCTGCCAGTGTAGTGTTCCAATGAATAGGACTGAAGATAACAAGTCTGCGAGCGGCATCTGCTGGTAGCACAGAGAAGTGTGTATGTGTGTGGGGGGGACAGTAACTTTTTCATTCGGGGATTATGTACTCCAACATTAACTGATAAATAAATGCTCCTTTTCTTGTACGTGAAGAAACAAGTTGTGTTGTATTGCATTTTCATGGATTATTAAGAATATTTATCATGGTTAATTTATAGTAATTTTAGTAAAATTTAATTCTATATTTTAAAAAAATTTACATCTTATTAAAAACTATACTGTGAAACTTTAAAGTTTTTAATTTTATTCTACAGTATAAAAAAAGTGAAAATGCTGTTAAAAATGTGGTTAAAATATTATAATGCATTTTACATAGGTATTTGTGGGAGAAATTTTTGCATTCAACTAAAATATGAAGTTAAAATGATATTGTATTTAAAAAACTTTCTGGATATTTATCTATTTAATACTAAAACTCTTCTGCTGCTTTTGCAGTGTTGAATTAAAAATTAATAGAGACATAGTTGTAAAATTTCAGCACCACTGAAATATGTAGAATCAAAATATCACAAGTCTAATTAAAATCATATGATTTTAATTAAATGTTATTGGTCTCTGAGTTATAGGTTATTTTAAATTATATTTCAAAGTTTTTGCAAAATTATTAAGTTTAAATCTTAATGACAAAGAATGACTTTTTGTAGAACTCAACTGTTTTCTAGAAAACCTTCTCAGCTCAACATTACTCCATATTTAAAATTTGAAACTAAAATTGTATATTTTTTTCCTTAAAGGAATACATAAAATTTACTTTACTAATTAGTTTTTGTCCTTAATGATTCTAAATAAGCTAATTATGGCATGCTTTTATATTAAATTTGATCATTTAATTACCACCTTCAAACATTTTTAATGTATAAAAAATAATTATCACTTTTATGAAACTGTGTAATATGAACAGCCTCTTAATATCCATCATAAAAATTAAGGTGGCAACAAACAAGTTGCAAAGTAATTAACACAGTCTTTATGGACAATTCACAAAATTTTTTTGAATTATTCATAGACAATCACAATTTTTATGGTGAATATTAAGAAGTTGTGTTTCTGTTATATGTATTTTTTATTTGGAATTTTTATGGAAAAAGTAAAATTTTTCTTCTTTAAACCAAGGTAAACGGGGAAATGTTTGAATATTTTTGAAAAGTTGGTAAATATAGCGGAAAAGATATCATTGAAAGCATTCTTAAATGGGTACAGAAGAATTATTTTTCTCAAAACAATAATAATCAATTCAAACTCTTGAATTACCAATAGCCCAAATGGATTAAAATATTTAAATGTATTAGCTCAAAACAAACTTTCATTTCTAGGTCACATTGAAACAGATTGAATTCTTCTTAAGTTATTCGTATTGGGTAACATAATAAAAACAAAGTGAAACAAGTTTTATTAAAATCTAGCCATCAGTTACTGAATGTAGTTTTAATGCATATATATTTATATTTATTGAATGGGGTTTAATGTGTATGTATATGTTTGTGTTTTTGTTAAATGTATGTATATTTAATAGTGCATATATATCCTTATCTTAAGGATAATCAAAATCCTTCAGTGTAATAACTGAGTTCATTTTTAGTTTCATTGATGCTAGCTGTCAAAAAGAATCTCCTCTTTTTTTTTTCTTTTTTTTTTCCAGAATATTAAAAATTGGAATAAAAAATGCGAGTCACTATTAAGTTAAGGAGTGTTTACTAAATTCAGTATTGTTTAATTTAATGTTTTAATATTCTGGAGGTTTCTTGAAAAGTTAATTATATTTATTGATGGCTTGAAATTAGAGCATTAATTAATCTCTTTCATTGGTTTATTAATGTCAAAACCTAATATTGTTTTATTATATAATTATCATTAATTTTATATTTAGGTGACATATGATTTTTTTCTGCTTTTTTCCCCCTTTATAAATAGTAGATGACTAAATGAGTCATGAGTGGTTTAGTGTTTTTCTTTAGTAGTTTCTAGCAGAACTAAATCCCTTGTTATGTTATTTTACCATAATTTATTTGAATTCAGTATAGTTTGAAATTCATTTTTATTTTGTTCCTGAAATTTATTTTTTATTTTTAGGTGATATGAATTCTGTTGAGACTTATGTAAAAGCACAAAGAAAACCTGTTAGTATGCATTTTTAGTGTATTTTCTTGTTGCATCAAAAGAACCCCGTGTAAATGTGAAACAAAATTATTTTACTCTATTTACAGGGCAGTACAGTCAATTTTGGAACCTGGCAGTCTGCTGTTTATGGACTTGCCCATGCTGATGAATTAAAACCTCTGAGAAAAGAATTAAAGGAAAAGTTGTTCACAAAGAGTCTCCCAAAACAAGATTACCGGCTAAAGAAAAGGTTAGGCATTTATTTTTTCATTATTAATTTAGTTACTTTTACTGATTGATTTTAGACTTTTAGAAAATTTAGTTATAGATCTTCTATTAGTTTTATTATGGTATGATTTTATCTCATATATATAGTACAAATTGTTTATAAGAACATCTGGGGGATTTTAAAAACTGGTTTTTATAATCAATAGTTTTTATATCTGATAGATAACTTAAAACTGCTGGAAATACCAAATTCATTGTCATAATTTCTATTTACACCTGAAACATGATGTTAAAAAAATGGGTAAAAGGTTCAAGTTCAATCAAGGAAAAATACACTGTTTATTTTCATATAAGTATATATTTTAAACTTTCAAATGCATAGTTCTAAAAATTTAAAAAAGAAAAATTAATAAAATGATGCTATTATGAATGTACATACATAATACAATATTTTGTTTTTACATGTTTATTGATTTTCTGGAAAATAGTCAGAAATATTTGTTTAATTTTTCTTTTTTTTTGTAAATAAATAAATTTTTGGTTATCGCAACAAGTTCTTTGATAGCTTTTTTTTTTATCGGATCCTTCACAAAATCGTTACTGCAAGCTAAAAATTTATTTAAGAGTATTGATAGCTGAAAACATTTCTTTTAAACTCAGGCAAGAATACTCATTCAAAAGATCTTCTGAACTGGCACTGTTGTCAATATCATCATCTATGCATTTATGCCTGCAACAATATCTTCATCCATTACATTCCTATGAGTTGCAAGAGCCAAATCTATGTCTTCATATTCCTGAAGTGAATCTTGTTTAGTTGGCAAATCTCAAGCTCAGTCTTGAAGCATTTCATCTCTAACGTCTTGAGTTTGAAAGATGGGAGGATTTTTAACCCTAAGAAAGCCAGCATGCCAGAAACAATTCAAAATTGTTAAAGGTTTAACATTATTCCACGCCTTTTCTAGCATGATGATAGTGTCCAGTACTGAAATCTTTGGTTCTTTCTTATTTTCAATATCGTTAATGATCTGCAGAATCAAGTTCTTCCTGAATAGAACTTTTATGGACACCTTGGTCCATAGGCTATATTACGGAGGTTGTGTTGGGAGGAAGAAAAGTTAATTTAATGGCATGAAGACCTTGAACCCCATGGTAGGCTAGGCAACGTCTACAATAAGAATTTCTTATTTTGTTTATTATACGTTCTTGGTCCTACTTCCTCAACCAGTTTCAAAGATTTCTCCTGTCATCCAAGCTTTAGAATTCAAATGATAATCAGCTGGCAACGATTTTATATTTTTAAATGCCCTTTTTTTTTTTTTTGTATTTTCTGATGACTAAAAGCTTCAATTTTTCACTTCCATTTAAATTTGCAGCAACCATAACTGTTATCCTTTCTTTTGAAAGTGTATCACCACTGCAGTTTTCATGTTTGAAATGCAACATCCTATCCAGGGTCATCCTATAAAATAGGCCAGTTTCATCAGTGTTGAAAATTTCATGGTCTTCATCACTTTCTCTTAACGTTGTCAAAATGGTTTTCAGCCAGTTATCAGAAACTCCTGGTGGTATGGCCTTCACTGGTTCTCATGAACACAATGGAATGCCTATCCTGAAATCTCTGGATCCACAAAACTGAACAAACAAAATCATGTTTTTTAAAGAGCTTCGCCAATTCATTCATTTTTGCTTGCAAAATCAGTCTGCTTAGGGGAATGTTGACACTCCTTTGAATCTTAAACCATTGCAAAAGAGCTTCTACTATGTCAGCATGTGGACTTTTTTTAAGTTTCTTACTTTTCGTCCGGTCTTTTATTGTGATTACCCTTTTTTGTAGGTAGGGCTGCTCCTCTTCCAATAGTTTTTAAAAAAATTATTAAGGTCTCTAATCAGAAGTTTTCTCGATTAGTGCATTAGTACCATGGACACATTACTTAATTTCGTTATTTTTATTTCAACATAAAAGTATAAAAACTTTCAAAAATTCTTATCTTTTACATTTATAATTTTTATTGAAATGTTATTTAATTCCTGATAACAAGTAAGTATTAATTTATATTTTTCAGACCTCTTTTATTTAAGAGTAATGTAGCCAATGGATGGTGCATACCTTTTATTGGCAGTGACAGATCTGTTGTACTTAGAACTCAGATGTACAATTATCAGTTCAAGAATGAAAAACCTGTAAGCTTTCCCTAATTCATTTCATAAGTTTAAAATTTATATAGTGATTGTTTGATTATATTTATCTTTTTTGAATATTACTGGTTTAATCAAAGCTGAACAATAGCAAAATAGGAATAGCCAAAGAGCTGGCCTGCTATTCAAGCTTCAGAATTGACATGAGTGTTTTTAGTCACATTTAGAATCACTTTTTAACTAAAAGCATCTGTCTGTTTAGCCCATGTGTTACAGGAGATGATAGTAGCTTTCTTAAATCAGCCAAGCCTTCATGATCAATTTGAGGTTACTGTATTAAATAATGTTATTAGGAAGTATTTCAAAATACTAAATGTTAATATTTATTTATAAACTTTTGTCATCATAAATTCCATGAAATAATTTTGTTAAATAAAAATTGTTTGTTTATAATTTTTGCTTAGGTAAATGTACGTAGAATAATTAACTCATGGCACAACAGTTGAAATTGCTTTTCAGCACTGTGGACCAAGACCTGCGGTGCCCATCTCCACTTTCATGACCATGGGCTTGGGGTGCCATACAGTATATGTCTCGGTCAGGTGGTCAACTTGATGCAGGACCCTCAGAGTTAGTTCCCAAGCATGCTTGGTCCTCATTTTATCGACCCACTCAAGGGTGAAAGACATGAGTCGACCTTGCCCAGTCGCAGGGTCGAACCCTGTACCTGTGGTGTGGCAGCTTGATGCTTTTAACCACTATGTCACCAGGTGTCACATAGAAGAAAGTTGAAATGAATTTAAATTGTGTTTTGGTGAGGTGGTGACAAAATGCCGATTACAAATATTTCAGGGTAGTTCTAGAATTTTTTGTTTGTTGGATAGGCTGAATCCACCTGTTAGTGATTTACTAAAAAAAGATATGTTTTTAAAGCAAGCAGTTTAAAGTTTAAGTTATTTCTATGCAAAGTTGCTGGGTTTTTTTTTCCAACATGGCAGGTATTTTGTCTTAAAGACATTGGCCCATTCATACCACAAATTTGTTGTTTGCTCCTTTATTATGGGAACACCATTATAAGTTAGCCAACAATGTTCTCTATGAGGGGACAGCATGGAAACATCCATGCCTTATCAGGGTTCCAAACCATTGCCCACACAGTGAAAGCCTGAGACGCTAACCACTGTACAATGTAGGCAGCTTTTCCATGTAAAGTTTTTGGATGTATCTTGATTTTTCTCTGATAAGATGGTTTGAGAATTTCTATTGTTGAAATAAAATTTCTGTACTAAAATTTGAAGTTGTTTCTAGTTTGAATTTTTGATTTGAGAGATATTTATTCTATTTTTTTGTCGAAGGATAAGGAAAAAACTTTAGTAAAATTGTATGGATAATAAGTATTTTGAACTTTTAAAAATTCATTTGCTTTTTTTTACTTCTTAATTCAGTTGAAGTGCCATCTTCTTGGTTCTCTAATTCTAAATATTATCAAATCATATTAGGTTTCCTAATCCCCTGATACACCTTTTTTTCCTAAGAGCATTATGAATGTGTAGAAAAACTTATTTATATGTTTGACAAACAACAAAAAAAAAAATACATGAATTGTATGATAAAAATAAATTATGTAACCATTAGAAGTATAATTTCTTCAGGACATAACTGTTGTCTCAATAATAGGCTAAAAAATATGCAGAAAGATTTAAATAGGGCATAGCTCAATTGTAATATTTCCATCTGCCAATCTATCAATAGTGTTCATTTCATATATATATGGGTTCTTCTTTTCTTTTTTAGGCTTTAATATACTTTATTTCTAATGCATTTAAGTGACATATGAATTTATAGAAGTTTTCAGTTGTTTGAAAAACTCAATAAATTTAGGTTCAGATGCAAGCGTACATGAAAACATACTCTCTACTCTATGCTGTTGCCACATTGTTAATGGGAGGAATTTTTATGATAATGACTAAATTTGTCATGGGCCGTTACTTACTTGAAAAGGTAAGATTTAAATATTAAAAAGAAATTTAATTTAATTATTTGAACAAAATTTACTATTATATATATATATATATATATATATATATATATATATATATATATATATATATATATATATATATATACATATAATTTTAAGATTATGTAAACTATTCTATCACCATACTAAATGGTAGTTTTAAGAAGTATGTTCAACATAAGCTTACTTATTGTTAGAACTTAAAAAGATAGCAGATCTTGAAATATCAGCTGTAATGAGAGTATAATCTTATAGCAGTAATAAAAGTTTTATATCATCTTGTCAAATTGAGTTTCTAGCAAAAAAAATTTAATCATGCTTTTTTTGTGTTAACCCTGGAACATTTGCATGGCAGAATAATTCATGAAAATTGATGCTTTGTCTTACTGACAACAAAGCCTTTTGTAATCTTCGTTCATGTATTGCTATCAATCTGTCCCAAATGATAATGTTTGATTTAAGAATAGGTATCTAAGTGCTTTCTGTTATTGAGCGATATAAATGATGAAATCTGTGAATAATTTTTAAAAAGATTATTTTGATTTTCAAAGAATACATAAACATGAGAAGGAAAATAAAGTTTTGAAAAATACATTCTTGCAGTATTTTTATTTTATTTTTTTAAGTAATAAACCCTCAGAAAAATGAAAAAGAAGTTGAAAAAAAGTAATTCAAGAATTTTAAGGCTGAATTTGTAATTTAATTTGTAATTGAAAAAAAAGACTTTTCTCTTTGTTTTTGATATAGAACAGAGGAGGGTGTATATGCTTATAATATAAATACCAAGACTGTATTATGAAACTGTGAACCACTTAAAAGAAATAGCATCAATAAAATTTATGGTTAATAAACTTATGATTTAGAAAATTTCAAAAGAGTGGGAAGTAGTTGTTTATCACAAAATTTTAGATCATATCATTTCATTATTTTGAATTTTAAAAAAAATATTGTAAATAACTTCTGTGCTCAGTGTTTTTATTCATAACTTATATGCTGTCTGAAGTTCTATTGTGTTATAGTAAAGATAACATAGCATCATTCTCTTAGGCATTTGTCCTTTGATAGTCATGCATAGAAAATCTTCCTTTTTCTGAAAACAAATCACCATTGCTATGTTTTGCCATGTATAAAAAAAATGAAGCATTATACATATGCTAGGAAATATAAATAGGATTTTTATGAAATTAAATATATATATATATATATATATATATATATACACACACACACACACACACAGTCGATTCCGGTTTATTGGACCATCGGTTAATTGGACCAGCCGCTTATTCGAACTGTGTGTGTGTGTATATATATAATATATATGTAATATGACATGGCTAGGTTAGTATCATGAATAAAACTCTGTCATACAATAACTGTACTAATATAGTAAATTGTAGTGACTAAGTAGTGAATCATTTTTTCTTGTGTTTATAAATGGTAAATATATATATCCAAAACTTTTATTTATGTTGAAAAATAGCATGTTTTAGTGGGGGATTATTAGTTTTATTTCTTACTTTTTTATTCTCTACAGTAATTTATGATTAGAAATTTGAAAATTTTCTCTTTAATTTTAGTTTCCTGAAATATTTTCTCTGGGAGTTTTTAGCAGAACCCCTCCCACCAGGGAACAAGTAAGGAATTTTGTATACTTTAAGTTAAATAAGTCACAAAAAATAATTGCATCATTTTAATAAATAATGGTTTCTTTCAGTCTGAAGACGGATATTTCAAAATGATTTTTAAAGCAAAAGGTTGGTCCGAGAAGCTTCTTGACCAAACTGATAAGCATACAGATCCCCCTAATAAAACTGTTAAAGCTGTAATGTCAGGCCCAGGTAACTGCAATATTTTTTTCATTAGTTATGTACCACTTCTTTTTAATGAAGTAGAAGTTTAAAAGTATAAACCTTACATCATTTTTAAGTTGATCTGTTTCATTTTGAGATCTTTGAATACTTTCTATCATATAATGTTATATGTTATGTATTTTTCTGTTATTATTTGATAACTTTTAATTATGTTACAGATTACAATAGTATTTAGTGAAATGCATAAATCTCCATCTGAGATATAAATTCGATATTTCAGTGTATTGTTCTATAATAAATATGGGTTCTTTGATATTTATGATAATTATGAGCCTTTAATTTTTTAATTTAATTACCTGTATGTTTTGAAGAATTTCTTTCTGTCATAGGTATTCTGTGTAATGTGCTTTTCTGTAATATTTATAATTTAATCTAATAAGCAATTATAAAATTTGAGGTAAAATTTCAAGCCTGTTGAATAACATGAAAATGCTTAATGTACAGTTCCGTGACATATACAGGTGACATTTTCTTACAGAATTGTGCAGCTCCATGAACATCATGGCACTTTTATGTTCATTCAAATATTACAGCTGAATTTGAGTCACATTTAATATTAAATTGTTTTTATCCAAATATCTTAAGTCCGTTTATGTCACTTTTAATGTTAGATTACTTTTATCCTAGGAATTTAGATCTGCACACATCATGGGAATCTTTATCATTTTGTTTGCTTATAACTCAATAATATATTATTATGGTGTGCTGTAAAAACACATCAGCAATAATCAGCTAATTTTGGTTTTATTATTGCATTTCCTTCTTTATCTTTCTTCACAGTAGGTACTTTTTTGGGGTTATGCACTGACAAGAGACAAATTTCTTTCTTGTCATGCCACTTCTTTATAATAACTTTTTTTCTTTGAAATGCTAAAGATTCTCCTTTTTTGATTTTTTTGGTAGTAAATTCTCATGGCAAATCATTTCTGTTTGATTACAAAGTACAGTATATATATATTGCCCAATACATTTTTTTTTTTTTTTTTTTTGGGGGGGGGGGTTGCACAAATTGATACAAAAATTGGGCCTTAAGGGGTTAAGAAATATTTAGCTATTTGCATACTGTGATTTAAGTTGACTATTGTAAATGTATTTGCTCTATAACAGCATTTAACCCATATTAATTGTCAAACACTGATTGCAGTTAATTATATGTATATGTCAGATTCTAATTTATTTGCTTGTTCCTTTAAAGATAATTTTTTGTACAGAAATTACTCACAAATTTAGAATTTTGTACAAAGAAGTGGATAACTCATTATAGTCATGAGGGAAACATTAAGTTCTTACAATGCTCAAAAAAGCTCAGAATAGCCTCTTGAATTTGTTTTATTTTTGAGAGCCTTTTATATGTATATATTTCCAATTCTTTTACACTAGTCTTTAATTTGAGTATAACATCTTGTAATATGAGAATTTTATGTTGGTTCTGTCTGACTTATTACATTATCATTCTATAATTTACTAACATTTGGTGTGTGACTGCAGTGTTGCAGTTAGTAAGTTATTTGCGGCAAAGTTTAATATGCAACTGATGATTTAAATGCTTGAAATACATTAGAGAAAGGAATTAAAATAGTTTTACATTGTATGATTAAAAATATATCCCCGCCACCACCACCATACCACCACCAAAAAAAAACAAACTGAAAACTCCTTAATTTGAATGTCACTGTTTTGAAAAAGACAAACATTAAAGCTCTAAAATCCAGTCAACAAACAATCCTTAATTTTAATTTCAAAAATTTTGTAAGAGTCTTTAAATTACAAGTGAAAGCAACTAAGAACTCAAAAGTATTACCACCCACTTTGAGTTTTCATTGTATTTTTTGAAAATTTCACTTTCAGTATACCTATGAGGGGCAAGAGATCTTATCTTCACCTGATTGCAAGAACTAGGTAACTTGATTCTTCAAGTTCTTGAAGATCTGAAATGTCTACTTCTTCCAGTAAGAAAATACTCATCGTTTTGTTTGTATAATTATTACACTAGCAAACAGATGGCATTAGGTTAGCAGCAAAGTGAGTTGTCTAGTTATTGCATTCAATTCTTATGTAATTTAGCTATAAACAGCCAGATATCTCAAAAATAATTTTTTTTTGAGTTACCTAGTTCTTGCATTCCGGTGCCGATATTTAAAAACCTACTCAAAAGTTGTTTTTACATTATTTTAATGTCACTGTCGCTAGACACAAATTACAAAATTTGACTCTTACCATTCCAGTAAAGGGCATGTTTGACCACTTAGTTGTCTTTTATAGAAATAATTATAACGTTTGGTGTTTTTAAGTATATTTGTATAATTTAATTCATATTATATATTTCAAAACTATTCTTCTGCTCTTAGATTAATGTTAATTTGAGATCAGAATCTATAAGGAAGACTGGTCCTAAAGTAATTACATAAAAATGTACTACTTGTTATATGTAGTTTGAAAAAAATTATATAAAATATAAAATCTGTGTTGTGAAAATAGAAAATCTTGACAAAATTTTCTCCTGGAACTTTACTTTTGTACCTAATTACATCAGCTGTTTTACATTTAGATCCTGGGTACATCACCACTGCAATATGCCTTGTAAGTTCTGCTCTAGTTATTTTGCAAGAAAAAGAGAAGCTGCCTGAAAGGTGAGTGTAAATGAAATCAGATGAAAAGTAAAATAGTCATTTTTTGAGCAACAACAAAAATTATAAAATTATTGAACATTTTTCTATTTTGAAAAATGCATCAGTTTTAAAGTACTTGAATAAGAATTAAACATGAAAGTAAATTATAGTCCTATATCTTTGTGTAGGTATATAGATATTGTGTAAAAATATGCTAATTGATCTCCATGCTTTTTATGTTGTTAATAAATTTTTTGCTAAAAACACTTTGCTCAGACATTTATCATTAGCTTTGTGCCCAACATAGCCTATCAGTAGCACGTCAGCTTTTGGTACTGAGGGTACTTGGATTAAATTCCAATACCTTAGTGTCTAAGCCGTATATTGGCACGTCAAATTTGTAGACCGGAAAGTCCTTCTATAATGTCAATGGCTGGGGAAGGTATGATCCCCCAGATGTCACCCCCAGGAGTGCTCAGTCAAAATTGTAATGGCACCTAGCCAAGTTGGACTCCGGCCCTTGTGATGCTTTTATAAACTGCTGCCGCACTACTTAGCCAGAAGCCTATATGGACCTGATCTGGAACTTCTGGCCAAGGAGCATTAGGAACAACATCATCATTGGCTTTAAACTGACACAACAGAGTTAGAGTTGTGTCTTTGGAAATTATAATATTTCCTCATGTTTATATGTTTTGTGATTGTTGGTTGGTTTATTTTTCCCTTTATTGCTGTGTAGGCGTCTAAATTTTTTAATTTAGAATTCTTAGATTTTTTATTCATAATTACTAAGAATTTTTATCAGCATTTAAAAAGAGCTTACTTTTGCAAAAAATTAGATGTATGGAACTTTTGATGTGCCCAAAAACAGATTGTAGAAAAATTCTTTTAAATCTTTTAGTTACCTCTTCCTTTAATAGTATGGTATGTTATCTTTTGTTTTTGGGGATAATATGGTAGTTCATTATATTTAAACAAAATGATAAAAAAAAATGTTGTATACTTTCAAATTGAATTTTGAATGTGCTTAGTTGAATGAGTGAAATCTTTAAATTAGTTCTTAAGCCATTATGAAGCACTAAGGTATATGATTATATTTTAATATACCGGGTGGTTATAATTAAACTTCGCCAATAAACGGCATCCTACAGTGCAAACAGGTGAACGGAATGCAACAAAATTTCGTATATGGGCTATACACAAGATGCGCTCACGGAATTTAGAAGAAAAAAATTTTAGTTCCAAAATGTCCACTAGAGGGTGCCTTTTGGGGGAAAACCATGAAATTTAACAAAATAAACAGCCAAAACAGAATACATAAACAATTTGAACATTTATTGACTAGTTTTTGATCACCTTGTCATCAAACCACATTAAATAAAGGCAAGGAAATAAATAACAGTGTGCCATTGCTGTTTGAGAGAGAAAAAAAAACCAGTTGAGTTTGCAGAAACAGGTACAGATTACGACAAAATTTCACAAGAGGAGCAGTTGTTAATCATGTCCAGGATGATGTAAGGAAAGGTGCTCAATGTGACCACTGTCAGTCACCTGCAAAGTTTCAAGCCGATGGACAGTGTGTTCAACAGCAGATCGTAACTGATCAGTTGTGATGGTAAATGTTTGCAGGTAACTGACGGTGGTCACATTGAGCACCTTTCCCTACATAGTCTTGGACACGATTAACAACTGCTCCTCTTGTGCAATTTTGTCCTAATCTGTTCTTGTTTCTGCAAACTGAACTGTTTTTGTTTCTCCCTTACCTTTACTTAATGTGGTTCGATGACAACATGATCAGAAACTAGTCAATAAATGTTAATATTGTTTCTTTATTCCGTTTTGGTCGTTTATTGTGTTAAATTTCATGTTTTTCCGAAAAGGCACCCTCTAGTGGGCATTTTGGAACTAAATTTTGTTTTCGAAATTCCGTGAGCGCATCTCGTGTTTAACCCGTATACAAAATTTCGTTGCATTCCGTTCACCCATTTGCACTGTAGGATGCCGTTTATATGGGAAGTTTAATTATAACCACCCAGTATAAGGTTTAAATATTTTCACCATAAAGAATTACCTTAGGAACAAATATCATTCTGCTATTACATACTGTAAGAGATAAAAATATAAATATCTGTTTTAAAATAATAGTAGTCAAAGATAAGGAATTTTTCAATGAGTTTTCACTGTAGAATCAAGCAAATTCAGCAGATTTTTTTAAAGTATTTTGATATATTTTTTTAATTGTTCTCATTTATCTGTGTTGGTTAGAAGAGAGAGTTCATTGGTATTAACAACCACTAAATTAGATGCTTGAAAGTTTCCACATGTTCATATAAGTTCTTAAAAGGATTGAATTTTAGCGGAAGAGACTTAGAACCACTTAGTAATTTTCGTGTTGCTAATAAGTATTAATTTAACTGTCTGATAAACAGTGTGCCTCAGCATTAGTTTTATAACATTGCAGCAACTATACAGTTTTATAGTTGAACCCAAGACCTCTTGTTCTTTAGACAAGTGCATTTTCGAATTAAACTGGATCACAATCCCTGAAAACAGAAGTCTAGTGTTCTTATCATCAAATTGTTGATGAAAGAAATTTATAAACAATGGCTGTAAATAATCACCCATGCATAATGGCACAAAAGACAAGGTATCTCATTTCCACTTAAATATAGACAGTCAAACAATCAGAATAGCATATTCTTAGCATGGAGCTAAAACAAACACAACCATCTTACTTCATTCCAAAATAATTCTAAATTCATTTCAATCACATTGATTGGTGCTGACATCTGTTGGTGAAAGATTAAAACTACAAGCATTTTCAAACAGTCCTTTTGGATTAACATCAGATTATTTACGTTCACTCAAAGGAAAATTAAACCCATGAGTAAAGATTTGCTGAATTTATTTTATTTTACTGACTTGTGACTGTACAAGAAGGTAGTTTTAAAATGTTGTCTGTTTCATATAAGGGATCAACATATCTTTATATGTGTGCAATTTTTTTAAATTACTATTCTACTTTTTGTTTAATGATGATTTCATGCTGTCATAATATAAAATTGTGTAATACTAAATTAATGATTAAACCTCAACAAGCATTATTGATACTGATAAGTCTTTTTGATGTATTACCTACATACATATGTGTATAATTAATCTTTTGGAATATAAAATACTCTCCATGTAGAAATTTAGGTGTCTAACTAAAACAGGAATTTTGAAGCTTTAAAATGATTCATTATAGCTTTTCTTCACATGGAAACGGTTACAGTTTCCCTGAGGGCTTAAGAAATTTATGTTACAATGTCTAGAGAGACACTACTATTCTATTTAAAAATATTAATTAGAAACTGAAAAAGGTGGAAATTTTCTGTGTTGAAGAAATGAAAACTGTTGAGGTTAACAGTAATATTATTTACATCTGAAATCCTATTTTGCTTTTTAGCTTCATGGGTGTTAAAAGACTGCAGATTATTGTGTTTAAAAGTTATCAACTGAAAAAACAACCAAAGTGTTTATTACCCTTTTAGAATGTCTGGTGATGGTAACAAAACTGAGACTTTAATAGAGTGTAAATATATGAGCTTCATATATGGTCCTGGTAAAAATGTGGTTTTATGTTATGAAGAGGGAATTGATTTAGTAAAATTATAAAGTCTTTTTCTCAAAAAATGTCATGCATTTTGAAATAATTTTCTGTGTTCTTTTGAGTGCTGTTGTTACTTAAAGACTGATTTCATAGTTTATGGTAAACTTTGCTCCCTAGAGATAATTTTTTTAAAATGATTTATTTTAATAAGAATTTTTTTTTCACCTTTTCTACCTATAATAAGCAAGATTATAGCAAATGAATAGGAAACTTCATCTTTTACAATTCATTTTGTTTATGTTATGTTTGTATTTCCTTTTACAATGAGTAAGCCTTGATTATTTTTTTTTTCAACTTTTCCTTACTAGTGGTGGAGTATTTACACCTGGAGCAGCATTTACTGATACCAGTCTTGTGGAGAAACTTGATGCTAGAGGAATCAAAATTGAAATTGTATCTTAAATTGTATGTTTTTCAAATTAATATTATAAAGGGTGGAGGTTACTAATTTGGAATCCAAATTAAAAATTCTTACTAAGAGTATTATGTATGAATTTTTTACTTTTCATTAAAATATTTTTCTGAACTTTCCTAATTTTTTTTCATGTATTGCATATATTATTTTAAAAAGAAATTGGTACACATAACTCACAATTTGTGATGTGGCCTGCTGAAGGGGAAGACTGGTCCTTAACTACATGAGTCCTGGGAATCCAGCTTGAGTCTTCAGAGATCTTTTCTCCTCTGCTTGTATCAAAATTATGCTGTTTTAGCACGCATTTTAAAATAGCTATATATAGGAGGGGTACTGAAGCTGCAGCCAACCTAGCTTGTATGTGCAGCCTGAAACATTCACATTCATTATCAGGCATGTGCTTTTGTAAATAATTTTGGAAATTAGTGTCTGAAAAATACAAAAATGTACGCTCTGCTGCCCATGTTGTTCACATCAATGTGAATCATCCTATTCCGAAATAAAATGTGCAAAGAACATATATAGAAATCTGCTTACTGATTCTTACCTTGATGATGTACAGAAATGAGAATGAAATGAATCTTCATTGAATCTTCCTCTTGCATGGAGCAAGTATAAACATGATTTGTCTAAAATAGTCAAAAGTTCGTCTCAACATAAAAAAAAAAAAAATCACACTCATTTTTAAATAAACGTTTGAATACAGTTAGGTTTTGAGTTTTATTTTCTATGTTATTGTATTATGAGGTATAGTGTACTAAGTTGTGGCCTGCATAACGTATGCATGTGACCCGAGGGAGTATGACTGATCTGTAGTATTGGTTCTTAAGCTGTATTTACTTAACTGACAAGTCAAATTTTATTCAGTTAATCGTTGAGTCATTTTAAATTGTAGGCCAAAAACAAAAAAAAGCAGCATGATATCTAGTATTCTGTAATGAATAATAGTTAAACTTTAACAAGTTGTAATACACCATTAAAGCTTCTGTTATTCTGAAGTTCATAGTGCCTGTAGTAGAGAAGTGAGTATCTACATACTAGAATTAGCAACTGAAGTCCATGCGCATGCGTGTTTTATACCTCTTGGTATGAACGTATGCGCATCGACTTATAACTAGGTTTCATTAAATTTTGTGCTGCTCCTCACGCTGTTCAAAGTACTACCACATTCAACGCTTGAGATGTAACTTGTCTAAGTGAAAGAAAGTATGAATCCGGTAATAGAAATAAGATTCTTGTTTATTACTGAAAACGCGTTACAGCACATAACTGTAATTTACGATGGGCTCACAAACAGCATCTTCAGATTTCCCGGCAGTCTTCGGCTTCAATGGATTTATCCTTACTCCAGCTAGATCCTCTCCATGTTACCCCAGGGGACATCTGCTGGACAACGAGTAAGAAGTGAGTCAAATCTTGGACTATAAAGCATGATGTTCATCTCTGTAGTGGTGGAGAACTGATATCTGCACATGTCTTCCTGGAAAAGGGGCGAATTAAGAGCAGCTTATTTGTAATGGAATGAAAAAAACGCACTGACACAAATGTCTCTGTCATTAAAAGAGACACCTGTAGCTATGAATAAAGGTCACATTTCCAATACACTAGCTCCATTTCACATTCTCTTCCCTTCCAAAGCGGGAACTGGCTATATGCGCTTTGTAAAGACCATTCCAATGCACGAAATAGGACCTGCCATGGCTACATATGCGGCCTTCCAGGTATGGATTCCCATCCGTGGGGATAGACCGCAGACGATGGCTGCTCCGTGGACGCGCCGTAACAAGCCTACACGTCAGGGCCACAAAGACGGCGGGGCAGAAGCGTGCATCACCCAGATCCGCTGGTTGAAATGCCATTTAGGATGGCTGGAAAAGAGTTTAGAATAAAACAATTTAGAAAAGGGGAGGGGAAAGGGTCACTATACGCACGAGGAGAACAAGTACGAGCCTGAACAGTATAGCACATACACATCCGCGAACAAGGGGTCGGCTCAAGGTCGAGCCAGAACAAGTAATTCCACACGCATGTGGAAGGGTAGTCATTTCATCTCGTTCACCCATTTGAGTGTTTATCACAAATTAAAAATTCGCTTTTAAGAAATCATTAGGTTCATCATGTCGAGCAAGCGTAAAGCATTCTTCATCGACGTAAAAGTGAACATCATAAGAGAAATACAAAATGGAGGTAGCCAAGTTGACATTTGCCGTAAAAAACATTTATCCAAATCTACAGTTGGAACAATATGGAAAAACAGAGAAAGCGTACTCTCTGCTTTCGAGACAAACTTGAACTCTCCAAAAAATTGAGAAAAGCTGAACATCAAGAAGTTGAAGAGGCTTTATTAAAATGGTTCAGCATTCAAAGAAGCTGAAATGTAACAATTTCTGGGCAAATGCTTCAGTCAAGAGCTGGTAAATTTGGAATTCCATTGTCGTGTTCTAATGGATGGTTAGGCAGATTCAAAATTGCGGAACAACATATCTTCCTGAAAAATTGTTGGAGAATCGGGAGGTGTTTCAACATCCGACATCGATACGTAGAAAGAAAATATTTGGAATGACATCTCTAGTGAATGACGAGAATGACATATGTAATGCTGGTGAAGCAGCATTGTTTTACAAGATGACACCAAACCAGACATTTATATTTAATGGCGGAAAATTGTCGAAACACAGAATCGCATTTCTTGTGTGTTCCAATATGAGTGGAACTAAACTTCTAGTGATTGGAACATCTAAACATCCCAGATGCTTCAAAAATATCAAACGGCTTCCTGTTTCTTATGAAGCTAACCATAAGTCGTGGATGATTACGGAACTGTTTGAAAAAGAGCTTCGAAAGTGGAATCGTGAACTATCAGCTAAAAAGCGGAAGATTCTACTTCTGCTTGACAATTGTAGTGCACACAACAACAATAAACAGTTACGGTCGATTAGAATTGTACTCTTTCCCCCGAATGCAACTTCTGTAGTACAGCCTATGACCAGGGTGTCCTCAGAATCCTTAAATATCATTACAAGAAGCAGCTAATTTTACGAATTTTAGAGGGATATGATAAAAATGTAAAATTTGACGTTTCTCTTCATGCAAATGCTCGAAAAATCTTGCAGACTTGTTACGGATTCTACAATTAGAAAATGTTTTCGACATGCTGGCCTAGCAAAGAATGTTGAAGATACAACGAATGTTGAAGAAGATGATGATAATTTACCTATCGCATCGTGGATAGAAAAGCACAAAATTTCATCATTCTCAGATTGTGGCATGCAATTGTTCGAAACATGTGATGATGAAATCATTACATGTGAAAATCCGACTGATGAAGATATTGTGGAAGAAAATAAAATGAATCATTCAGAAATCGAAGATTCTGCATCTGATGCTGATGAAGAGGAGCACATAAATGACGAAATTCCCACCATCTCAGATGCTACAGCAGCGATACGTGTAGTTAATAAGTTTTTGTCTACACAAACAGTGGAAGACAGAGTGTTGGAGTCATTTGATGTATTTGACAAAGAAATTCATAAAATGTTTTTGAAATCGGCATCACGTCAGCAGAAGATTACCGATTATTTCTGTATCAAAACAGTGAGCAACAATTAAAGGTAAAAAGAATTTATTTCCATTTGTCTTCCATTTTTAGTTAATTTAGTTAGTATTGTGTTGGTTTAATGTAATCGATTTTAATCAATTTAATTCATTAAGGATCATTATTGAATGCACATAGCAACTAATGAGTTATAGATTTTGTGAACTCTTAAGTTTTTCTTAACGGTTCGGATATAGTGAATAAAACCTTTTGGTCCCTTGAAGTTCGTTATAACGGGGTTCGACTATGTATGTATATATATATATACATACATACATAGGCTCCCAAAAGTGTTCGTACACTTACGAATTTCAATGAAATAGGGGTCTATCCATTAATTAAAATGAATATTTCAGAATGGGTATTTAATAATAAGATCTATAATCTATTCTAAACAAAACTACATGAAATATTTTGAAAACAAAGTGAAACTTTATTTTTAAGAAACCAGTAATCAAAAAGTAACAAAAACTTTATCTCACAAAAGTCATCGTACACTGAAATATTTTCGGATAAATTCATAATTAAAATTATCGTCTGGCGCTTTATTTTTATTTTTGAATTGTGGTGGCATTAAAAATATCGTTTGGCTTTAATTTTTGCTTGCCTACTCTGTAATATTGTATTTATTTAAAAATGGCTCGTAGTCGTAAAGAAACAACAAACAGCATTCGAAAATTATTTTTCATCATAGTAATGGTAAATCAGTTCGGAATATTGCTAAATTACTTAATATATCCCATTCTACTGTGCAGTATGTGATAAAACGCTTAAAAAAAGAAAATCGGATCGAAAACAAGGTAAGAAAAGGTCCTCCAGCAAAGTTAACAAAACGTGATCAGAGATTTATAATTAGAAAATTTGTGGAAAATCCACGTTTGAGTGCTGTAAAAGTTTCGGCAGAATTTAATGAAACATTTTCTACTTCGATTTCACCTGAAACTGTTCGACAAGTTCTCAGAGCAGCTGGATTACATGGGCGTTGCCCGTAGAAAATATTTTGTGAGTGAGAAAAACAGAAAGCTTAGGCTTTCCTTCGCACTATCAATGATAAATAAGCCCCAAACGTATTGGAATAATGTCTTATTTGCCGATGAAAGCAAGTTTAACATTTTTGGTTCTGATGGGCGTATAATTGTATGAAGAAGAAAAAATCAGGAACTTAATCCCAAGAACTTAGTAGGAACAGTTAAGCATGGCGGTTAGAGATGTCCTTGTGTGCGGGTGCATGTCAGCATCAGGGCTAGGTAATTTGGTATTTATTGATAACATAATGAATCATGCTGTTTATATAAATATTTTAAGAGACAATTTAAAATTATCAGCCCAAAATTTGGGCATTGGAAACAACTTTTTTTTTATCAAGATAACGATCCTGAGCACACGGCTCTCAACGTTCGCCTCTGGTGACTCTATAATTGTCCACAAGTTTTGAAAAAACTACCTCATTCGCCAGATTTAAACCCAATAGAACATATTTGGAGAGAATTGGAGGTTCGAGTATGAAAACACGACATTCACACGAAAATCGAACTAAAAACAATTATGATGGAAGAATGGATGAACATTGATGCAAAAATTACAAAAGAACTAAAGCAATCTATTCCCAGACGTTTAAAAGCTGTTGTGGATGCTAAAGGATATTTAGGCCTACTAAATATTAATTTAACGAAAAATTAGAATATTTACTAATATGTAGAGATTTTTTACAAGTGTACGATGACTTTTGTGAGATAAAGTTTTTCTTACTTTTTGATTATTGGTTTCTTAAAAATAAAGTTTTACTATGTTTTTAAAATATTTCATGTAGTTTTTTTAAGAATAGATTATAGATCTTATTATTAAATACCCATTCTGAAATATTCATTTTAATTGGATAGACCCCATTTTGGATAGACCCCTATCTCATTGAAAATCGTAAGTGTACGAACACTTTTGGGAGCCACTGTATATACATATACTAGTGTATATATATATATATATATATATATATATATATATATATATATATATATAAATTTCTTAAAACACATCCGGAGGAATAAAATATTTCTTTAGTTTATATTTCAAAAATAAGTACTTTTATCAATTTCTTTCAGATGCATTATATTTAAGTTTTAAGTTATCATATTGTGTGGGTGCTATGTTCAAATTATTACTTTGATTAATTTAACTTAAAATGCTGCTAAAGATTTGCGCTTATTGAAATATTCAGTCTTTTGAAAATGTTATTAGAGACGATACTATTGACTTACAAGTGCCTATAAATATATGTAATAGTATTTAATTTTGTTGTAATTGTGTAAACAGAGAATGAGAGGGCAGCAACATTTTTATTAGTCTTGCCCTATTTAATTCTCGATAGCCAAAGGTTTTTCTTTTTCCATGATCTTAAACTAGAAAAATAAAGCTTATGATATACATTATTTTAAACCATGTTTCGAATTTTTTTTTAATGTTAAAATAGGTAGTGTTTACTTTTTTCTTCTTTTTTTTAAAATCAAAATGTGCTGTGTATTATCTGTATAAAAACTGTTGCGAACAAACTTTAAGAATTTCTCTGAATGACGAAGAAAAGTATTATTACAGATTTTCCCTTAACTTCATTTTATCTTCATAAAAAAATCCGAATTTTTCTGTTAATTTCCACCCCCAAATTAAGCCTGATAAATAATTAAGAAAAATTTGCCTATGAAAACGCTTACACTTTTACTCTGTTTGCAATACCTTCACGGTAACAGTTGCAGTTAGACGATTTAAAAAAAAAAAATCTATTGTACGTGCATTCGTTGGCAAAGAAAAATATTTTCAAGGAGAATTATTAAGGAATATGTGTATATTTTATTTATTTAATGAAGTTATGCCGAAGTAAAAAATTTGCGTCGGCCGGGAGTCGAACCCGGGTCAACTGCTTGGAAGGCAGCTATGCTAACCGTTATACCACCGACGCTTGCTTTACCTATTTAAAACTATAAATATACAGTATATAAAAATTTGTTTTCACTATTGGCTGAAATTTATATTTCAAACTTGATTGAAAATTTTTGAATATTTAGAGTAAGTTTTAATTTCATAAATGCATAATATATTAAACTTCACGTACATACAAAACTCTTATTTATTCCAGGACCGTAATAAAATCACGTAAATAATCCTATTTGTGTATTGTAAAAAAAATAAAATAAAAATTACATTTTCGTGTCTCATTGCTACCATTATGTATAAATCATGAAGCTACAGAGCTCTGTAGCTTCATGGTATAAATATTTTCGCCCTCGTGCAATGTTTTAATACCTTTGTAAAGGATTTAAAAACGATTCCCAATCCTTCCCGGTTCTCATTAGTTTAAAAAATAAATACCTTATTCAGCTTATCCTAAAGTCTTTATATTCCGAAAATATGTATTTATTAAATTTTTTTTTATCATATTTTAAAAGCTCTAAAGAAGCAAGATTTTATCAAATTTATAAGGAAAATTACTCAATTCTTTATTTAATCTTTCTTTTAAATAGAAAGATTAAATAAAGAATGGTGACAGGGGAGATAAAAATAATTACAGTAACAAGAAAATTACTCGTTTCCCCCCTATAAGAAAGAAGTGTAATGTTTACGAAATACAAAAATTAAAAATTTGAACTGAAGTGTTAATATTTTAATATTTTTCTCATTTTTCAATTCCTTTTGTACAAATGCAGTTATTATGATTTATCTAAACGTTTATTTTTCGTTTCCTTCAATTGATTTTTAAAATATTTGTATCCAGTTTATGCATGTAATCAAATATCTTGTAAACTGTCAAAGTAGTCGGCAAATGTATTTGTACGAAGCAATGTTTAGGGTATCTAAAATTATCAACAGATGGCAGCACTATTCAACTGCACTATTTTAGTTCCATTTTCCATGGCAGCGCTACAAACTGCTAGTCGCGACCCACAAAGGGGTTGCGAAAAAAATTGGAGGGGTTGCGGATAATCTGAAGTAAAGTTATATCAAATTGAATTATTTAGTTAAAAAATATGCTTTCAATTTTCTATAATTACATATTTTAATATTTTTATTTGTTTCATATTATATATTTTATGTTAAAAAAATTTATTATATTGTTAAATAAGGCATCGAACAGTTTTACAATGAAATCTCCATCAGCAAAAGGTTGTACTTCCATGGTTTCCGTTTGCTTCTATCTATCTGTGTGAGACTCGCGATTCAAAATTATTAGCCATAAAAACCGAACAATGATCAAGACTTACCCCGGTAGGATGATACGAGAACAACACTAAAATATTTCACCAAATATTATATGGGGTCCAGGCTCACCCTTCTCATTCATTTTTTTCTCTGTTTTAATTTTATATAAATAAATGAAGTTTATAATTTTCAACAGAGACGGGTCGATCTATCGTGGCGCCTGAAGCCAGTTTGAAAAAGGCGCCTTTTCGAATTTTCGGAGAGACTCTTAAGTAATGGATATATCACTATGGAAAACAGTCTACTTAATAAAAGTACATTTTGGAAAAAGTATGTATTAAATAGAATTTTTTTATTTATTTTAAAGGAACATAGAAATTTTAATAATTACAGAACTTTAAATAGGCTGAAAAAGTGTATAAATTTGGTTATAATTCGTTATGTAATAGAGTAATTATAAATTGCTCGATAACAACTCTATAATTTATTTAGATGCCGTTTTTTCTATAGAAATGATTGCTAGATCATTAAATCGCACTTAATTTTTTTTTGTTGTGCGTATATAACTCCTTAAAATTTTCAGCTATAACAAACTGCGTTCAGCTGCTGCTACATCTACACATAGAATTCTTACAACATTTGAAAAAATGCATTCAAAATTTATTTCTCATAATCTCAAATTCAGCCGTTTATAATATATAGTCTAAATGTTCGCTTCTATTTCATTATTTTTACAAATTTTGTCACATATTATGTTAAACTACGAATATTTTTTCTTTATTAGTTAAAAATTTCTTATTTTTACTCGGTCTCATTTTGGCGCCTATTTCAATTCTGCGCCTGAGACCGTCGCCTCACCTACAATGTTTTAATACGACGCTTATGATTTTGAAATCATGCTCTTTCATAATCAGTGGCGTAGCGAGGGGGGTCAAGGGGGTCTATCATGCCCCGGGCGCCAATATAAGATCTATATATTATATTACTATATGTTTTTCGCGGGGGGCGCCAATATAAGGTCTATATATTATATTACTATATGTTTTTCGGAGGGGATGACAATGTAAGGTCTATATATTATATTATGTTTATCGGGTGGGGACGCCAATATAAGGTGTATATATTATATTACTGTATGTTTTTCGGGAGTGGCGCCACAAAGGTATCGTCGCCCGTTATACTTGCTACGCCACTGTTCATAATTTTAATTTTTGTTAATTTTTACCTAGTTGAAATGCACATTAATATTGAAATATGAAATTTGTGTCACATGGGATTTGCCATAAACAAATGCCGAAGGTAAACAAGACATTTTTTAAAAACTGTTATTATGCAAAGTAAATATGTACCCAAAATCTATAGTTCATTGATTTTTGAAATAGTCAGTCAAAATTTTATTTCCTTTTTCTATTTGTAATTACCCTTTTTCTAGTTTGAATTTTTTTTTAAAATTCTAATTTAATTTTATATTTATTTTAAAAATTTAAATGCAATATAAAATAATTACAAGATAAAAATAACTTTTTATACACCACGTTTTTAAATTTTCTGTTGAATCATATAAACTTGACAATTCTATGTATTAATAAATACTTTTAAAAAAATTTTTGATGAATTATCCCATCAACTTGAAAGAAAATGATCAAATGCGTAATAAAGAGAGGAATTATAAGAAATTTTCAAACAACAAAATTAACTGAAAATTAATTAAATTCTGCTTAAAGATGGCTAAAAGTATTAAAATAATTCATTGTCATCGTGTTCTGAGCTATTCTAAAAGTTTCAAATGTCTAGCTAGTTGGGAAGTTGGTTAAAAAGCGATTGCAAGATTTGTACTGGACAAACACACAAAGATATTTACCATGTTAATAAAAACATGGTAATAATAAAAAAATTACCATCGAAAGAGGTAATCGGGCTACGTCCGAGGTCTCGAATTGGGACCGTTTTGGCGAGATTTTAGTGAAATTTCGCTCCCGAACGCCAAAATTGGCGTGGAAAGCATTACCCCATTCAAAAGGACGTTCATTCGGAGATTTTATTTCCAGGTGGGATTTTTTTTTCCGGGTCTTTCCCGCTTCTTAATAAATAATTATATTCATGCATTATTTGTGCGTTTCAAAGATTATATCTATATTTTTCTGTTTATACAATATTTTTCAGAAGAAAAAAAAAAGCTAATAAATTATATTCATGCATTATTCCTGCATGGATGTTTGTTGCTAATTAAATAACTTAAAGGTGAATATAAATTAAAGGTGAAATTTTTTTGGTAGTACCAAACATTTTTTATCGGGTCGAGTGACTATTTATGTAAAAAAAGGGGGTCGTGGTCGTAAAAAGTTTGCGCACCATTGTTACATGGCATTGGGTACACAAGGATTGTTTTCTAAGGGCCTGTTCACATAGGATCTGTTAGCGTTACTTGTATTGACATATTTTAAACCAATCGCAAGCCTTAACAATTTCGTTGCTAAGTTTGGAGGTTTGTGATTGGTTTAAAGTATATCAATACGGCTGACGCTGACGGATTCTATGTGAACAGGCCCTATTTCTTCTACGCTGTACATCATTACAGATTAATGCTATATTTCTGAGTATAAATAAAGTAGTTTGAGATAATACAATGGTTAAAATAAATAACCATCAGTGTTTATAAAATTCGTGAAAAACCATCTTTAGTCTGAACAATACATTATATTATTAAAAATACTTATAACTCTGTAATGCTTGATCTTTTAAAAAGACTTTTTCAGTTTCTATTATCTTTGGGTACCGTGTATTGAAAAATAAGCCTGTTGAACAGCGTAAGAAATAACATACAAATAAATGACTTTGAAGTTTTATAATGTTATCAGATTACAACGAAAAAAAAAAACAACTGTAATACTTATTGAAATTTGGTAATGAATTAACTGTATTCTTTACATTCTAGCTTCTATTAACATTAACAGTGTTGAAGCGTGTGGTAAAGACATTAATGAATTTAAAATATGTATATATACAGAATTTTTATTCTTTATTTTTTTATAACTTAGAAAATATCACAGTAGTATAAAATATATACAAGTCCAAAAGAATACATGTAACCCACACATTTAAAATTGATGCTGATTCAATTCCTTGTTGACTGCAGTTCATCGTTGGAATACATTCAAAATGTTTTGCCACATTCTCAGATATTTTGGTGGTTCACGTAATCTGTGAAATAAGAAAAACAATATAAATTCCATTATGCTGGAAACAATCCATAGCATCAGTTCGATAATCCATGTACGTATAAGGTAATTAAAAAGCAAATTACTTTTCTGCATCGCAATTTCTTTTAAATAACTGTTACAAATTTGAAATTCCTTAGCTCTTTAGAACATTTACAAAAACGGTCTCTAACTCTACAATACATGGTTTTCTTTTTCTTAATTACTTATTTAAATCATGGACACGTGAAAAATATTGATAAAATTAGAATCAACGACAAAAACATTTCGTATTTTATGTATCTTTTTTAAACACGTCCGGAAACTATTCTTTTATAGACGAGTCTTTGGTTACATTTATAAAAATCAGAATAAAGCTTTTCTCTGTAGCCAAATGGCAACGCTGTGTAGTGTAGGGTTCATGTGAAAAATTCCTCAAGCTGTTTCAAAGGATGAAACACCTTGGTACAGCTTTGAATGATAAAAGAAGGTATATGGCAATATATTAACGATGTTGATTACCGTATAAATGTAGTTTTGATGATTCCATTCAGACAGTTAAAGTGTGATACGACTTTCCTCCAGTAATTTTTCATACGTCCCTTCCGAAACCAAATATTTAACCACACTGGTGGAAATTTGATTTCGGTTGGAGAGCTAACTTGGCGTAACTTCAGTACTGGCGGCAAGATGAAAAAAAGTCTCTTAAACCCTTCAATATACGGCTTTTTTCTTTATTTAGTTATTCAGATTTTAAATCGCAAAAACGCTATTCTGGAGCGTAGTTCCTCAAAACTTGCGGGAGAAAATCTCAAATGGCTTTAAATTTTTGTCTGGTTCAGTTTCACCATGCGCACGATAGATTGAGGCACGATGATTGGGCTTACGTCGAAGACTTTGGGGGCATCCATTAATTACGTGAGGCGATTTTTTGATCCCCTCCCCCCCCCCTGGTGAGATGTGAGATTTTGCTTGACCCCCCCCCCCCCCCCTAATCTCACGTGAGATTTTTCAAAATGCGCATTTTTAGTGTAAATACGTTAATCTGTGCGTGATTGCGTTGGATTTATTTAGAAAAACATAATTTGCTTAATTACTTTTATTTAAGACTAGTTAAGACTAGTATTTAAGACTACTAAGAACGTAGTGTAGAATCACAGTGAGAAAATCGAACAATAAAATACTTAAATATGAACTACTAAAATTCGCAAAAGAATATTCATTCTAATTCAGTCCTCGGGGACTCATGTGTGGTCTCAAGAGTGACTACTGGAACTATTGTGTAGGATTTAGCCATAATTTAGTGTAGAAACATGTTTTATTTAATATAACCCAGTTTTCTCGCGATTTTATACCGTTTCTTGCGGAAAAAAATTATGTGATATTTGCCGAGACCCCCCCCCTCTCCCCCACGTGAGACTGGGTGAGATTCGGCTCGACTCCCTCCCCCCCACTAAAAGCCTCACGTAATTAATGGACGCCCCCTTTACCGAGGACTTCTCGTGCACCGTAGATCTAGTCAGAAATGCCCGTCTCCGCAAATTCCCAATAGCACGTGGAAAGCGGGTGCCTTCAAGAGTTTCTCCAAAAGCAGAAATTTAAACCTGCAGCAGTAGTGTGCGGGAAAAGTAGAAGGTAAAATCTGCAACCACACGATCATATAGCCTATAGTGAACGGAATCACTGCGTGTATAATTTAAAATTTTACATTCACTATAGCGAGGATGAGATCGAGAAAAATGGAAAGATGAGAGATGGTAGTAGTCACGATGGTGTATTAAGGATGAGTCATTAGAAGTTACTCGAGGGGAACAGTGAGAAAGAAAGTTAATCATCTCTCTATCGCTTAATGTATCAGGGCAGGCAGGGGTCCAAACGTCTTCATAAAATTTCGGCACATTTTGCCCAAGCCAAAGTCGTCTTTGAATATCGGGGAACCAAATGTTGAGACAAAGTAGATATTAGTAGAGGCGAAATGACGTAAAGAGAACTTAAGGTTGCTATGTACTAAGAAAAAAATCGTATTTCCCTTTTCCTCTTCTGGTAGACTCTTGTGCTGGGAGGAGTTCATTTGACAGTTCGAGAATTCCATCCCCCTTAGGATTGACATTTTGAGGGATTGTAATCTCTATAGGGGGGTTAAGCGCTGCCCCCAAATTTTCTATTTCAAATATATTTTTGTCAACTATTTACAGGTAAAATAAATGCTGATAATCAAATAAAATTGGTATTGTCAGATAACCTGAACTTTTCTGCAAAGCGCTACAGGATTCATTTTATAAATTTCGTCCACCGAAGGAATTTATGAGCGTTTAAAACACACTATACCAGATTTTTCCCCGAATAATTTAAATTTTAAAATATTAATTGCATTTAAAAAAAAAACGAAAAATGTACACAAATGTAAAATTTCTTTCTCTATGACGGAGTACAAATTTTTTTAAAAAATCTTTGAATCCAAGTTGGCAATCCGTGGACAAATTTTCTCCAGAGGTTAACATTGAGGTGAGCGAATCCAATGGGGTTAGTACATAGCAGCCTTAAGGAGAGAGAAGGACTCCTAGATTAATATCTCCCGGATATTTTTCCCCCTTCAAAAAACCCAGTTTCTGTCGACAGTGTTTAGTTGGTATACACATTCTGAAGCGAATGGTAAATGTGGTGCTTTAATTAGCAAAGCAGAGTTCATTATGAGAAATATCAATGAGAAACGAAACAGAGTCCTTACGTACCTTGTATTTATTTTTGCCCCCGGTAAAATGTAGATCTTTCCACCCCCTAACCATACATTTCTTGCGCAGAATAGGTCATGTAGAGGAAGCCGTCCACGTCTTTGTACTCCCAGTACACATCGGCAATAGTTCGGGTGAGTGTAAGGCTGCGATTTCGCACCATCAGGTAAAACGCTTGGCTCGGCTTCAGGCTCAGTCGGTTCCTAGACGAAATAAAAAAATTATTTACTATATACTTAGTAGAAAATTGTCTGGGGATGAAATGCATTCAGTCTGCAAAGGCGTCTACCGGGAATTTTTATTTCTATTACACGTAAATAAATATTTTTTTTTTTTTTTTTTTTCTATCTTGATAAATTTTCTGTGAATTCGCGTCGGAAAGATTTTTGCGATGGATGCTTTAAAGTTTCCAACTTGAATATAAGTGCGAGATCTTAAAAACCGCTGTAAGTTTCTCCTGTTAGTCCGATAAGGAAAACCGGATACAAATATCACCCAGTAACTTAGTAACTGTTTTGCTGAAAAAAAATGTGATGTAACTGTAATGCAGATTTATAAAAAGACAAGTGACGACTGACATATGGTCTTATTATAGAGTTTTCAAAGCAGTGACTTTATATCGGTTAGAGAGTCTGGTGAATTTTTATATGCCATACAGGAAATGAAAGTTCCTAATGTAAAGAATTAGGCAATTTGTCTGTGGAATTACCTTCTCTAGAAGCGTAACGCAGTACTTTTTTTCGCTCTTAATAAATTAAAATATTAGTGGTCTGTAAGTAAAACTGTAGAGCAGGGGTGTCAAACTCAAAGGCTAACTTGGGCCAAACAAACAAGGTTTAACGATAGGTGGGCCTAAAAAAAAAATCAATATTAATAGAAACGTATGTTTATTTACCTAATTACAGTATATTCAACATACATATACGCATTTTGTTTAATAATAGCAAAAAAGAGTATAATTAAAAAAACATTTATCGAATTCTTCCTATATATATTATTGTGTGCCAATATATTGGCCGGGCCGCAAAATGTTCGTCGCGGGCCGCAAGTTTGACACCCCTACTGTAGAGTGTCTGTACTTCTGAGACTACGGGTTTAAGACGGGGGGGGGGGGCATCATGAAAATGTCACTATATGGAATAAACTTTTTTTTTTCTTTTTGGCACACTCCGATATGAATGTTGTTGATCCGGATAAAAAATGAATCACTGTGACATCATTTTCGAAATGTGGAGTTTTCGTCTTCCACAATAACAAAGAAATAGGTGCGTGCCAGATTGTCTTGCATGTTTAAAGTTACCCAATTTCATTGACACCGGATCTTTCAAAACTCATTCAAAATAGCTATTATTGAATTGAATTACTCTTCTTGCCCGCAAAATCAATACTAAAAAAATGCCATTGAATTTCTATCAAACCTTAAAAATCATTCATGCAAAAAATGAACATATAACTGTATGAAAAGCGTATAGTTAGTAAATTTTTTGTGAAAGTGTATTACAGAAGATAAAATACAGGCGCGGAATTTATATAAGCGAGAGAAAGCTTTTAGGTTATATTGACGGTGGAATATAGTACATAATAGCGCAGAAAAGATGTGAGCATGTGGTAATCATGCATTTTGACAAAGAAATTAAATATTTTCAGTTTTGCAATCATTCGCCAATGCTTTTGCAAAACCTCATTTACTGTCAGTTATTAACAATGGATTAATCTTTCTTATCGTTGGTTTCTTGAGAATTTCAATTTAGATTTCTGTGGATTCAGGCGAGCAGATGTCGACGCGCACCGTCTGATGACGAATGATCTACGTCGACAATTTACCAGCGTAAAACCTTGAGATCAGCGTTTATGACAGCGGACGACAGTAAATGTATTTCTAGCAAATTTAACACAGTACTCAATCACGACACCTGGGTGAGATGCATCTGCCTGACGTCATCCGCAAAAGAACTTACCAGCATTCTGATACAAGAACGTAATTAATATCTCGCGTATTTCTTATGTCCAATAAAAAACGTGTTTACTCATGGCGTGAATGCCATCAGTGAATCATCCGTAACAGTGAATCAGAAAGGAAGAAAAATAGTTTGTGAACACAGCTGTCACTTCAGAGTAGTAGACTGCGTGGCTTTTTCGAAGATCACTAACCCTCTGCATCGCGTGATCGAGTCTGTTTTAGGAAGTAACGGAAATCTGCCGAACGTGTTTGCACATCACGAGATAATCTCACGATATCTTATTGGCTGAGGAGGACAAACGTATTATGCCAAAAAAACGTCGTAATTTTTACATAGTTGAAAACTTTTTTTTATTGAAGAAACGGAATACCAAATTGTTGTAACAATTTCTATTTGCAAAGTACGAGGGTGTCAGATCAGCCCCACTTTGATCACGAGAAAATTTTCACAAAACGAAGCTACTAGATGAAAGTCATTATCAGCGAAATACCATAAAATATTTTTGAAGAAACTCGAATTAACTGAAGTTGTATGGTCTGAATGTAATGGCAAGACGTATACACCACTTCCTCATAAGTGTTCTCAGTCATGACATTCGTTATAAATGGTAAGTCATTCTTTCCTGTACAGAAGTGACTGCTCTACCAGCCTCCGATTTCAAGCTTAAATTCAACACGAGAGAGTTGTAAATGAGATACGAGTTGAAGAGATGATCAAATTTCGTGTATTGCATTTTTGACTGTTAATGTTTTGCACTGTTTTAAAACAAACTTAACCAAACTCATGGCGCATCAGTCCGCTGTGGACCAGGGCCGGCGGTGCCCATCTCCGCTTTCTTGACCGTGGGCTTGGGGTGCCATACAGCATATGCCTCAGTCAGGTGGTCAACCTGACTTTAAAACATAAACAGTATTCATATAAAATGTCATGCTAAACTGGACGTAGAAAATTATCATAAGCTAGCTCTTTTTTTTTCTTTTCTTTTGAGAAAAAAAAGGGGGGAAACACTATTGTTCAAGTAGTGAACCTATGCAAAATTTTCCAAGTGTACAAACTTTATCCCATCTATCTTTTCTCGTGATCAAAAATAAAAGCAATTAATCCAATTAACTTCGAACAACTACGCCAGTCAAATTGACGGTTTTCTAAATTTTTGAATAAGTTTATTTAACTTGTCGGTAGCTGTGTTTCAAAATCATATTAAACATTGAAAAGTTTTGTTATACAATTTTTTTTCAATGTGCAGACAGATGTCAAAATATTAAGGCAATATTAACCTGCTCATAAAAAAATCAAATATAAAAATATCAATTTACCCATAAAGATGTATCTTTATACAGTGGCTCCCAAAAGTGTTCGTACACTTACGAATTTCAATGAAATAGGGGTCTATCCATTAATTAAAATGAATATTTCAGAATGGGTATTCAATAAAAAGATCTATAATCTATTCTTAACAAAACTACATGAAATATTTTGGAAACATAGTGAAACTTTATTTTTAAGAAACCAGTAATCAAAAAGTAACAAAAACTTTATCTCACAAAAGTCATCGTACACCGATATATTTTCGGATAAATTCATAATTAAAATTATCGTCTGGCGCTTTATTTTTATTTTTGAATTGTGGTGGCATTTAAAATGTCGTTTGGCTTTAATTTTTGCTTGCCTACTCTGTAATATTCTATTTAGGGTAGGTGGGGGCAAAGGTTTGCAGTTTTGAGTTTTGGGTTTCTTACGGGCCTCCGTTAGATCCTATCGCCCCAAAAAGTCACTTGTATTGTAGTTGGGTATCCCCTCTACCTTCTATAAAATAATGAATTTTTTCCCGAAATATTTAGTCACCGAATTTTTAATTTTACCAAAAGACCTGTTTGCGAACCTTTGCCCCAATCGGTGGGGCAAAGGTTCGCACTGCAAACCTTTACCCCACTCGTTGGTTTCTTACTGGATAGGCATCGAAAATCACAAAAAGAGTTGTCTAAATAATTTTATTTCACATTTTGTAATCTTTTTAAAGGTGTTACATATATAGAAAATCACAAATTGAACAGGTTAATCTCAATAAATTTTTTCTTAAACTAAATAACTTCAAAATGATATATCAACTATTAACACAGAAAGTTGAATCTAACAAAGAAATTCACAAAATGAAAAGGGGTTAATCTCAATAATTTTTTTCTTAAACTAAAGAACTTCCAATTAAAATATCAACTATTAACACTATCGCTATATTATATCTTAGGCTTTACTCATTCTTTTAAAACCCGTAAAAATTAAGCAAATTAAGGGGATGGGGGACATTACAAAGCAATTTTTGAAATTTTTACCTCAGAGATATGAAATTGGGCATAAATATTCATTAAAGTAAAACTATTTCAAACACCTTATAAAATTTTATAAATATTTAAAATTTTATTTTTTATATTTAAAAAATTGAAATTTTTATTATGTTTTTTAAAATGCTCGTTGCGATCCAATTTTCAACCTTATCCTTAATTTTGCATTTAGATTGCTTATACATTTTGATCAGGGTTATGTTTTGATTTGTGCTTTCGTTGAATAATTAATTTTTAGGAAATATTTTTATGCTTGTACTCTGAATTCTCGTGAAATTTTTGTACTTTTCGACGCTTAAGTTAAACTTTGATAATCTGAATGATGTCTAAACCTGAAATGGATACATAACTTTATTTTAATGTATAAGAGGAGTCTTTGTAATAAATTTTATAAAATTTCGTCAAAAATTGTAACGCAAGGAGCCTTTCAAAGACTTGCAAATCTGGAAATTACTCATTTAGAGTTTTTTTCCCTAACCAGACCTTCGAAGCTTATAATGAATGTCTTGTAACAACATTTAATTCCTTCATCTTGTAAAATAGGTCTTTGTTCAGAGCTATTTTATTTTTGTGTTGTACTAATTTATTTTATTTTTAATTTATGGATTTTCAAGCATTTTACAAAAAAATTTCTGATTAAAAACAGGCAGTTTTTATTAAAAACCATAATTTTTTTTCAAATTACAAAAATGTGAATTCCAATTATTAATAAAAGACGTTGTTAATAAGGATTCCTAATGAAAAGAGGACATGAAACAAATGTTAATAGTTAGAGCGGCAAAGGTTTGCAGATGGGGCAAAGGTTTGCACTGCGAACCTTTACCCCATGACTCCTGCAAACCTTTACCCCATTTCGTGCTGGTTCTGTTTCTGCAGAATGGACGCCACTGTATTTGAGTTAACCCAAAACTTAAGGTAGGATTTGAAAGGTTATTTACCACCCTAACATGCGAAAATAAGCCCAAAACAGTTCGTGAGTTTGAGTGATGCTCAAAATTACTCAAAAGTTGCAAAAAATTACATTAAAAGAGACGAAAATAAACTTACCTCATTTTCTCTGCAAAAGGGGGTCTTAACTCCAACATTTTTTACGAGGCAACTGACTGCAAGTAGAGGAATGCATTGCCTACCCTATTCTTCCTAAAGCTCTTCCTGGTCATTTTAAAATGTATGTGCGAACCTTTGCCCCATGCGAACCTTTGCCCCCACCTACCCTATTATTTAAAAATGGCTCGTAGTCGTAAAGAAGCAACAGACATCATTCGAAAATTGATTATTTTTCATCATAGTAGTGGTAAATCAGTTCGGAATATTGCTAAATTACTTAATTTATCCCATTCTACTGTGCAGTATGTGAAAAAACGCTTTAAAGAAGAAATTTGGATCGAAAACAAGGTAAGAAAAGGCCGTCCGGCAAAGTTAACAAAACGTGATCAGAAATTTATAATTAGAAAATTTGTGAAAAATTCACGTTTGAGTGCTGTAAAAGTTTCTGCAGAATTCAATGAAACAATTTCTACTTCAATTTCACCTGAAATTTTTTGATAAGTTCTCAGAACAGTTGGATTACATGGGCGTCCTGCCCATAGAAAATTTTTTGTGAGTGAGAAAAACAGACAGTTTAGGCTTTCCTTCGCACTATCAATGATAAATAAGCCCCAAACCTATTGGAATAATGTCTTATTTGCCGATGAACATTTTTGGTGCTGATGGGCGTATAATTGTATGGAGAAGAAAAAAATGAGGAACTCAATCCCAAGAACTTAGTAAGAACAGTTAAGCATGCCGGTGGAGGTATCCTTGTGTGGGGGTGTATGCCAGCATCAGGACTAGGAAATTTGGTATTTATTGATGGCATAATGAATCATTCTGTTTTTATAAATATTTTAAGAGAAAATTTAAAATTATCAGCTCAAAATTTTGGTATTGGAAACAACTTTGTTTTTTATCAAGATAACGATCCTAAGCACACGGCTCTCAACGTTCGCATCTGGTGTCTCTATAATTGTTCACAAGTTTTGAATACACCACCTCAATCGCCAGATTTAAACCCAATAGAACATATTTGGAGAGAACTGGAGGTTCGAGTACGAAAACACGACATTCGCACGAAAAGCGAACTAAAAACAATTGTGATTGAAGAATGGATGAACATTGATGCAAAAATTACAAAAGAACTAAAGTAATCTATTCCCAGACGTTTAAAAGCTGTTGTGGATGCTAAAGGATATCCTACTAAATATTAATTTAACGAAAAATTAGAATATTTACTAATATGTAGAGATTTTTTACAAGTGTACGATGACTTTTGTGAGATAAAGTTTTATTACTTTTGGATTTTTGGTTTCTTAAAAATAAAGTTTTACTATGTTTTCAAAATATTTCATGTAGTTTTGTTAAGAATAGATTATAGTTCTTATTATTAAATACCCATTCTGAAATATTCATTTTAATCAATGGATAGACCCCTATTTCATTGAAATTCGTAAGTGTACGAACACTTTTGGGAGCTACTGTATGTAAATTGATATTTTTTACTTTATATTGATATTTTTATACATACGTTGCATGCAATGTATGTATTTAAAGTTTTTAGATTAAATTTTCAATAAAATATGCAAGTTTACTCAAGACCATCTTATTTTGCCGTGGAACATACCCACGAAACGCCATATCGTAATCCATTATAGTCATTCCGATGAACATACGAATTAAATTTCAAACTTTTAGTCCGATTTCTTCGAATAATAACGTGCGGCAAAACGATAACGGGAAGCCAAACGGTTTATCGCGACTTCTAACACTCATTCCGGAAAAGAAAAAATATTTACATCTTGGTTACAGTAACAAATATAGATTTTTTTCCGTTTGAGGAAAATAAAAAGAAAAGCATAAAAAAAACTTTAAGGGTCAAATGCCAGTTGGATTTTTGACAGTTCTTACTGTACATTCAAAACAATGAACACGCAATTTTAAACGTGACTCAGCTCCACGCTGTCTCTGCGTGTAGCACCGTCTGTCAAACTTAAGGAACAAACGAAAGATAACTGAACAGATATGATTCGAGACTTCATTTCGATCCAGTAGTAGTGTATCATCAACAGACTATTATTACACGTGACAGCCAAGAGGCTGATGAATTTTCAAGAGATTTTAAAACGAAAGCATTTTAACATTCAGCGGTACAGGTCAAGGGTGGTGAACCTGCCTTAGTATTTTGCGACGAAAGATAAAAAATAAAAAATAAAAACTATGAGGTGTTGGCGCACCAGCTAGGTTATAAATAGAAAAAAGGCAAAGTTTCAATACAAGGTTAGCTCTGATTGTAACAAATATTGGTTCTAATTTAATAGTAAATTTTAATTTTTGAAGTAACAAGAACCCAGGGCCCTGGCATTCGGTAACAGTCTGCGGGTTTGAGTGCCATTTTTGGCATAGATGTTTGTAGCCGTTTGGAATCGGCTTGAAGCAGTAGGTCCAGGTGTAACGAGCCCTCGCGTAGCAAAAAAAATATCGTATCGCTCTCAACCAAATCAAACTGTAGTAAAGATTATTAGAAGCGGAATAAAGGCAAAACGAGTGACTTATTCCGGGAATAAACACAATCGTATATATCAGGGGTTCCCAACCTTTTTATAGTACCGTACCTGTACGTTGTAAACAATTTGATGACGTACCGGTAGACCAAAAATTTTGAAATGGGGAATAAAATGCAATGGAGAACATTTGTAATAAAGACAAGTAACTTAAATTGATAAATTTTTAATGCTAAACATATACATAAAATATAATAATCACTTTAAAAAATATATAATTAGTGAGAAAGTTGGGCCTGTTTATTATTAACTAAAGAAGTAATATTGGGCTCAATGTTTATCAATTTAAAGCGTAGATCCGATTCAATGTCCAGCAAAGCTCTATATTTGGTTTTCATCGGAGAAAATCCTTTTTCACATAAATATGTGGTCGCAAATGGCATTAAAAATTTTACTGCTTGGCAAGAAATTTTTATGGGGCGGTCATAGATAACACATTCAGGAGTAGACGGCATCTTTTGAGATTAGGTAAATCCCAATAAAGTATTACAACACAAACAATGGATAAGAAATTCCAAACTAAAATATTAAAATGTATGGATTATTAGTTATTATAGTCATTTCTTTTCTTTTTTTTTTTGTAATACAGATTTTTAATAGATTTTTGTTTTAAATTGCAAAATCATTCGCGCACCGGTAGCTGCTTGTCCGCGTACCAGTACTGGTACTCGTACCCAAGGTTAGGAACCACTGGTATATATCGTGAAGAGTTCAGATATGTCATGGAGCTGGCCTTTGCAAAGCTTTATATCGGCAAGTTTGTTCGTATTTCTAAGATTTTTTAAAAAAAAGTTTTAAAATATATTCCGTCTGAAATTCATCGAAGTGACAACAAAACTGCTTCATGTGCCACCGCTGGCATGCGGACTATACGTTCTCCATGTATGGTGTAAACAAACTTTGGATTATCCGAATTTGGATTTTCTGGGCATGTTCGAGCACGGGAACTCGGAGGCTTAGAGCAATAAGGTATAGCCAAAACTGCAAACAAAGTGATCTAAGAGATGCCAAAGAGAAGGGTGGTTAGAATCTGCCGTAATGCGGAAAATACCGGGTGAGCCAAAAGTTCGTAAAAACTTTAAAAGGAAGAAATTGTGATAAAGAAGTCGAATTATTCTTTAGTAGCAAAATAAAAATTAGTTTAAAAAGTCACCGGTAGAAGGCGCTGACGACCCGAAACACAATGAACAGGACAATAGTACGTTCCATTCATTTGTTCTTCCTATAACAATTGTTCATCATGACCTCCAGAACATAGTACGACACAACTAAGGCGACTCTTAACAGCTTGGCCAACAATGCTCGATCGTGTAATGGTAACATTCTGAAAGCGAATGAGAAATCCTCGTGTATCACGGTCTTTTATTGGAAGATTAATTTGCATATTCCTGCTGAATTTCTCGCATGTCAGCGCCGTCTACCCGTGACTTTTTTTCTGCTAAAAATAAAAAAAAATAAAAATCTGACTTTCTTGTGAGCCCTTTCTTGCAAACCGCACTTCTTTAAAGGTTCATAAAAAAGGAAGAAATTATGATAAAGTTTTTACATACTTTTGGCTCACCCAGTATTTACACCCTAATTGGATGTTTAAAAGATTGTCAAAGCAGACGAACGATTTTTTTTGTTCAAGGAAAGCTAAGGAAGAAAATTTAAGTTTGATAAATAAACTAAATTGCTCTTAAAAAAACAAACAACTACAAAATTTTACGCACGGTAGCAATCGCATACGAAAAATTCAAAGTGTTCCCCTTTCATTTCGTATATAATTGAGATGAAGAATAACGAAGAAGTATAATACCTGATGATAGCAGAGAACTGAGTCATAGACATGTCCTCCGGTACGATGAATTTGGTTCGATCCAAATTTGGGAGAGCCTTTTCGGTTTCAGATTTCTCAACAATAATCTGAAATATATAACATTGTGAACACAAAATTAAAAACATGTTGTGCATAAAAATAATAATTTCTAGTGTTTGAGAACGGCATTCTTCAATTCTACAGCGTCACACCCATACTGAATATACTGCTATACTTTTTTTTTATTTTATTTTTATTATTTCTAATGCAGTAGGCGATACAGACAACATCCTAACGCCGTACAGAGATCAATACACAAAAGACAAATAAGCATATAAAGTATACTGCTATACTGCGAATATACATTCGCGAAACAGAGAGCGAAGTGTAAGGGAAAGCAGTGATTTATTGGTCCCCTCGCCTTGAGGAGGTTTTATGGCGTCCCTCGTCCCTTTGATGATTCGTACTCAGACCGCCCTGGAGAGCGGTTTTAAGACGAATGATCAAAGCGACGAAATACTTCCCCCACGTTGGGGGGGGGGGGGGATTAATCGACACCAAAATGTGTCATGAGGCGACGGGGGAGCTTATTCGCAGCTAATTCGCGTACGTGTAGTTGTAGCTTTACGGAGATGCGTTAAATATATTAAAAATATTTTACCCATGTCCTTTATCATTCCAATGAAAGTATTTTTCTAGGAAATATAACCAAACCTAATGTTATCCCGGGATTATATTACAAAATATTTTTCTGCGAGTTCTTTAGGGGGAAAAAAGAACTTAACTATTTATAACCTATTGAATTCTCCCCATAATGAATGGTTAGGATGAATTTCGGCTAATTTCATTCCCCCGAGAGAGGTTGGGGGGGGGGGTTATTTTGAGATCGATATACCAATCCCTTCTTGTTATCAATAATTCAAAAATCGTAATTAATTATTCCTCCTAATTTTTGAGAAATAACTGTTCTGAGCTTAACCAAAGAAATTCTTCATGGCACTTTTAGTTTATGTACTATTTTTAAAAAAAGTATTTTACCATCTTTTTCTAACGACTTAGCACTAGACAACCAGGCCATTTTTCTGCAATTTTTTTTCCATGATGAAAAGGTTTCTCGTTTAGCAGACACTTAGCAGACAAACTTTGAAAATAACCCATCCTTCGTCCAAATTTAATGACCTATTATGCGAAATATGAGTAAATAAAAATGAAGATCCGGTTTGTTATCATTCATGTTTTAATTACTGCTTGAAAGGATTACTCACACAATGAAACAACTTCTTTTTTTTTTTTAAGGATGCAGCGTGACGCAAGTATGGAGGTGTTTTCACAAGACCCCACAGTGTGCACGAACTCTGCTGCGTGCTTATTGAAATACCATTTTCCAGATCCCACCGTTCTGACCACTATGTGGATTCCGAGCGGATCCGAAGCGATACCAGCAACTGCCGCCAGAATTTTTAGCCTGGAAAGTTAAGCCAGGCATATCGGTTTCCCGAACAAGATGTGAGAATATCTGTTTTGAAAAGCGGAAGCGTCTCCCATCGGCCCGCAAAACTGTCTTTCGTGGCAATAGCTCAATGCGAGTTTGACAATACAGCGCAATAAAGATGGCCGAAATATTCGTCGATATGAAAGCCTGTCACCAGCTAATCCGCACGGCCCCGGTTTTCGAACGGAGCTGCCTTCTGAGGAATTCCAAGACATGCCGACAAAAGAAAAGGGCCACGAAATATAGTCAGAGACTTGGTGTTTTTCGAGAGATTCCCATGTAACATCTAGGCGAGACGGTCGCATTTTTTTAAGCTTCTGTGGGAGGCTAAACTAGTCTCGGAGCGTACTGTTAATTTACTTCGGCACCGAACCCTTCTATACTGCAACTGTTAAAAATCTATTGCACCAGTCTGGTTATGTTGTAGTCTACTCCGACCAATCTTTTAAATTGTTAAGTTTGCTGTAAATAAAAGTTTTAGTAAACTTTTGGCCTTATTATTTACTACTCGGTTTTCTAATTTTATCTTGCTACAGAATTTTACGAAAGCCTAAGGCCATCTGCACACGGGGCAACTCAAAAGAAACTGATAACTGACTCGAATCACAAACCAGCCCGTGATGAGTCGTAACCTATGTAATTGAATGGAGCCACGCACACGGCGCAACTGGTTACAAACCCGGTCGACCGGGTTTGTAACCAGTTACGACTCATCACGGACTGGTTTGTGATTCGAGTCAGTTATCAGTTTCTTTTGAGTTGCTCCGTGTGCAGACGGCCTTAGAATTAGCCTTCATGACGCCACAAGGACGACCAACAAATGGCATTTTTACATCGGGCGCTGAAAATTGGTGAAAACTGCCAAATGACAGCTAATTGAAACTACGTCCTTGGAAATATCAACGAGTAAATAATCCCTGGCCGAACTGGAACGAAACTTCCTTCATTCTGCATCTGTTTATTTTAAGGGTTTTGTATGCTCATCAATAGAGCGCTATTGTGCTCGGATGTAATAAATTGCAGCCAAACAAAATTTACTTATGTTGTATTAAATAACTTACAGTTTAATATTTGAAGATTGTCAGTAGATGCCTAATCATAATGCTCACCGTACTGGTGTAGAACTATCATTTCGAAAATAGCTGAAGTTTCTGTCGCGGATTTTAAGAAGCTGTGTGTTCCTGTTTACCGTTTTCAGCAACAGTCATGAATTTAAAACAAATCTGTATCATACTGAGAGTCTGAATATCTTTTATTTTCAATTCACCCTTGAAACTGAATAGGTAAAATTAACTATTATATACATATTTATTAGAAAAATTTGGAACTGTTTGCAGATAATACGATGGGCAATATTCTTTTTAGTGCTTCTTACGACAACATAGTGTTCCCGGCAGCTTCCAATTAAGGCTGCTGTGTATTAACCTTTTGGATTCGCTCACCTCAATGTTAACGTATGGAGAAAATGTACTATCTACTATTTACAGCTACATAAATGCTGATCATCCAATAAAAATGGTATTTTCAGATAGCCTGAACTTTCCTGCACCCTGCAAGAGGATTCATTTTATAAATTGCGTCCAACAAAAGAATTTAGGAGCGTTTAAAACACTATGCCAGATTTTTCCCCCGAATAATTTAAATTTTAAAATTTTATTTGCATTTAAAAAAAAAAAGAAAAAAGCCCCAAGGTGTAAAATTTCTTTCTGTATTACGGAGTACAATTAAAACAAAAATCTTTCAATCCAAGTCCGCAATCTTTGGACACATTTTCTGCACAGGTTACACTGAGGTTAGTGAATCCAATAGGGTTATTACACAGCACTCTTAAGAGTTGCTAGTTTATAGAGAGAAAGACTGGTATATGAGAAGCCAGTGATTAAAATTGCCTGCTCAAATATACTGATAAATATAGCTGTTCCTGCTTAAAACTGCTTTCAATGGTCTACAAACATATCTTTGAAATAAATAATGATTTAAACTGCTTCCGTTTAAAATAGCCTTATATGGTCTACCAACAAATGTTTACCATTAACGCAATTTTTCCCCAGCTGATTTTTCCTGAGGAAGATCGCAACACCTGGAATTCAATAAAAACTACTAAAATGCAGGTATTTCTCGACAAACGGAATACGACAGAATCTACCATTTAAGGAAACCGTGTGTGCAGTAAATACAACAAGAGGTTTTTCTGAGACACAGGAATGCGCTAACAGATGTTTCTATTTCCTCGGAAAAACCGTTTTATGGTTCTCAAAGCTGGGAAACTAAATGCCTTTCACAAAAAAAGTAAATTAGAGTTTATGTCATTTCAAAATGGCTTTGAATTTTACAGCAGCGGATTAAAATATCACATTCTCGTGTTATGTAATGCCAAGGTACGGCATTTAACTTTCTAGATGAGCAAGCATTTTATCTCATTTCACGTGAAAATCCAGGAATGAAAACAATCTTTGTGGGCATCGGCTGAATTTCTTATTGTAATATAGTTCAACGTTTAGCAGTTGTGAAAATTTTAAATTGCCGTATTTTTCGGACCATAAGACGCACCTCAAATTTATGGGAGGATTTTTAGAAAAGAATATTTTGTAATTTGTTAGGTGTATAAAGATATTTTCAATTTCTTTCTTTAAATTAATTCTGGTTAACAAACATTCAATTTGACAATTTTATTTTCAGGTTTTAGTGGTTTACTATAAATATATATATTTTGTTTTATTTTTCAGGTTTTTTTTCTCCAATGATGAAAGGCTAAATCTAGCTGAATTCTGAGGAGTTTATTATAAATTTATATATTTTTATATTGGATTTTCTTTTTATTCATGTGTATCACATTTCACATGCTTTTTTTTTCTATGTTGTACTGTGTTTAGTTATTAAATTGACTTTGGTTAACAAACATTCCACAATTTGACATTTTTACTTTAAGGCTTTTAGTGGTACAATGATGAAAGGCTGCATCTACCTAAATTCTGAGAAGTGTATAACATTTCACATGTTTTTTTTTACTATGTAATTTATACTGTGTTTAGTTTTTAAATTGATTTTGGTTAACAAACATTCTTAAAATCCCGGAGCAACGCTGGGTACTTCAGCTAGTATGTATTATATATATATATATAATAAAATATTCATTTTATTTTAATGTTACCTTCGGACCATAAGACGCGCCCGAATTTTAAGTTGATTTTTTTAATGTAAAAGTGTGCGTCTTATGGTCCAAAAAATATGGAATGTTGCAATTTTAACAATCAACAATAGCCCATATGAGTACATATAGTAAGAAAGACCACTAATTAGTAGTCGCGACAATAACACAGAAATATCCCCTCCAATGAAAAAATGCAATTTTTATTGGTGCAGATTTATAGTACAGAAGCTCGGATTAGTTCTTATCTCTCGATTATCAGAGGTCCGCGGGTTCGAATCATGTAGGTGTGATTGTTTGTTGCCGTTTCAGGCTGTAGGTCCCAGTTCATTAAAAAGGTGACCGTAGCGCTTTAATCCAGCTAATCAACCCCCCCCCCCCCGCATCATGGTAAAATAAAATCGGGGAAAATGTACTTCATTGTTAGAAGGACTTTCAGCATGGCCCGTAAACACATAAATATAACAATTTTCAAATGGAGAACCGTATGTCTATATGCTGGTTTTGTTATTTTAAGTAAACCATATTTAAATTACTGCTATGTTGGTTCATTTAAAACCTATGAACAATTCATTTTTAGTGATATGCAGGGTCATTTTTGGATGTGATGTGCACACTGAAACATTAATAATACAAATAATCGGGAATTCAGGGTTAAACAAATTTTTACAGTGCGTCCATGAATTTTTTTTTCAGTTACTAGCTAAAGTAAATTATTTCAGGCCTCCTAAGGTATATTTATATGAAGGCCTTATTCGTATAGTGGTCCAACCCCACTTTTTAAAAAAAATGGAGTTAACCTCACTTTCATGTTCATACCAAGTCATTTCTATCTATTTTCAAACTGGCACACCTCCAGCTTATTTCTGCTGCCAGCAGAGGGCATTACAATTCAGACTTCAGCAGTCATTTCTCAGCACTCATTAGACTTCAAGGCTCTGTATCTCAAAATGAACAAGAATGGAGTTGGACCACTATTCAAATAAGGTCTTCATATCATATTTTCTCAATTGAAGAGTTCATTCCAATTTAAACCTTACACCGTTACTAAATATGTCCGATCACCATTATTTTCCGAAAGAACATTTACATATTTCATCGAGATCAATACAGTCACCCTTGGCTTGTCTTCGGAGTGGCCATACAAGAAGTATATTTTTCGAGAACTCTTCAAAGGTATCCCCCCCCCCCCTGTGCCCGTTCTGCTGCTCCTGCGAATCCTTCCCACATTTCGACTATCCCGTCAGCTTGCTTGCAGAAGATCAGGATACTGCTGCGTCCCATTTGCTCACACGACAGAGCCTCATGAACCTGGTCTAGCATTTTCTAGCACAGGGGGCCCAGCAACATCAACATCATTGTGGTAGGCTATTTTCCCCAGTTTATTCGCCCTTGCACACCGCGACATTTGTGGATTTTTTTTTAAGTCATGGGAGCACCCGGTAGGTGGAACCAGCGTTGCTCTCTGTAACACCGCGAATACACATTCGCGAAAGGGAAGCGATTTGTAGGGGGAAACAGTGATTTATGGGTCCCCTCGTCGTTAACCCGAGGGTTCGCTCGGGCGCTCCCTTCGCAGGGCGGTTTTCTGACGAATGATCAAAAGGACGAGGGACCTTCTCCCCACGTCAAGGGGGAGTCCCCGAATCGCGCTTTTCGTAAACGGATGACGGGGAAGGGGGTAAAAGGTCAAAGGAGTAATGACGTCGGGAAGTTGCGATCGGCGGAAAAGTGAAAACGGTCGATCGGGTCGATGAGTCACGCTCCTGGAGCGTGACTAATGTCTCGCGAGGGGACGGGGGGGGGCTGATTCGCACAGGCCCTGATTTTCCATTAGGCCCGGTAGTCCTGGGCCTAGGGCCCCCCGAATGTTTGGGGAGGGGGCCCTCAAAAAATTTATTCCAAAGAGAAAAAAATTCTCAATTCAAATTTTTTTTATTTTACTTTTTTATAGCAATTTTTTATATATCCTTTCAAATTTGATTGATTTGTTCACCATATGTATATATATATATATATAGTTCATATGTATATTAAAGTGTATATAAGGGATTAATAAGTTTTTCTGGTTGCATTGTATGGGTGTTTTAATGATGAAGTTTATATATTGTATTGCTTTTTGTTATTTGATAATGTTCTAGGCTTCTACACTTCAGATAACACAAATACACTTCAAATACACTTCATGGTAAAATGGTACTTTCACAATGATTCATGATTTTTTTTTTTTTTTTTTTTTTTTGTGTGTGTGTCAATTTTGGAAATGTTACGCCCACATCAGTGTTAGGAGGGCCCCCATCCCGAGTTGTGCCTATAGTCAAGAATTTTCTAAATCGGGCCCTGGATTAGCGTGTGGGGAGCTGGAGCCTGAGGTATCCGGAAGGCATATTACCATTCCTTACATGAATTCACGCCATTACATCTTTTGGCGGCTGCTGATTGGTCAATTGAGTTTGCATCGGTAATTGCCATAATATTTGATCCTAAGCGCATTTTAAATGATAAATGCTAAAATACATTTCTTAGTTGCTTTCTTTTCGATAATCGCATAATATTTGATCCTAAGCGTATTTTAAATGAGATAAAATCTATTTCTTAGTTGCTTTCATCTTTATTTTTTTTTACGCCATATTTTACAAGGAACGTGAATTTTTTTTAAGTGGCGCCATCTATTAATGTAAAAGTAATTTAAAGTGACAAGGTATTTCTAAAAGAAATTTTCGTCATAAATGCCTTCATATTTCTTTTTTGTGTATAGAAAATTTTAAGAAATTACCAATTTCCGTAGTAATTTCACTGTAAAATTTTAGAAGTAAAATAAAATAGAGTAAATATTACTCAAAATTGAATTTTTCCTTAAAGTTAAATGTTGAATTAAAAAGAAGGAAAGATATTTTCTTTTTTTTTATTTAAATGTTGAATTAAAATTTTAAAAAATTCTTTTTTAATTAAAATCTTAATTGCAAGATGCAAATTATGTATTTTTTGCTGTTTTGCACACTTTAGTTTTTTAACCTTAGTCTTAAAAAATAAAAATTACAAATACTCTTCTAAAAATTACCAAAAATAGTGATGGAAGTTTTGATTCTTGAAAAACAGACATGCTTTCATAAGCATCAGCTCACCAAATACACAAATACCGATGTAAACTCAATTGACCAATCAGCAGCCGCTAAAAGATGTAATGGCGTGAATTCATGTAAGGAATGGTAATATGCATCTGGAAGGAAACGTCTTTTCCCCACCCTTCATTCCTTTCAATGTTCAAGTGAGGGTAGCCTTCGAAGTCATTGCACCATAATGAGGTGGCATCCTGCCATGCAGCATGTTGGCAATTTTTTTGCAAGACCATGCGGGCGGCATAGAGAAGGTAGCACGCTATTTCTGGGCTAAGTGTTATCCTTAAGGGCCTGTTCACATAGGAGTCCGGTAGCGGAAGCGTTGAAGTATTGAAATATATCTAACCAACGACAAACCTACAAACGATTAGCAACGAAATTTTTAATGCCTATGATTGGTTTATTACTGTCAGAGCTATTTTTCCTTTTACGCTTCCGCTACCGGACTCCCATTGGAACAGACCCTTACTTTGATGGAGAACAACACGATACGATCTGAGCGAAATCACATGCCCTCGTCTCTATGTAATAATTTTATGAAACTTCCAGCAAATTACGATGGAAGTCAGTTAATTTCGTACTCTATATCAGGCAGTAAAAGTAGCGTGGAAAAGCTAGCAATGCAATGCATAGCATAGCAAATGCGTCGGGAATAGTAATTCCTGTGTTCTATAACTGATGTAACACTTTGTCTAGTAACCGCCACATGGCACTGGGAATAGGCTGTCTGTGTCTTTTGTTCACACTCACTTCTCTGCTAACTAGTTGTATTGTTGTTGTCCGTCCTAGTACTATAATGTTAATTGTTTAAGTTTTGTTTTGTGTTTCAATAGTGATATAAAGTCAATTAAAATTTTGATTTGAATACTCAGTTATTCACTGCATTAGATGTTAGAAGAAATAGTTTCTCCAATCGGATTTCTCCATGTATCAGCAGATATTGGGTAAGCGAACTTCACTTTTTGCAGGGTTGGAAGAACGCAAAGCTACAACAAAAAGCAGAAACATGCATCAATCTGTCAAAATATAAAAAGGTGTTCAATGACCGTTCCTCCTCTTTTTACCATGTTTTTATTAACTTGCTTTCTTGTTTGTTTGTGTGTTTGTCAAGTTCAAATCTCGCAATCGATTTTTAACTAACTTCCCGACTAGCTAGACATTTGAAACTTTTAGAATAGATCAGGACACCATGACAATGCATTTTTAAATACTTTTAGCCTTCTTTAAACAGAATTAAATTAATTTTCAGTTAATTTTGTTTTGTAGACTGGTGCAGCCATCTATCGACCGGGAAGGGAACGAAAATTTAAACGCAAGTTAACTTCCAATTAACTTCATTTTCTTTCAAGTTGATGGGATAATTCATCAAAAAAATTTTAAAAAGTATTTATTAATACATAGAATTGTCAAGTTTATATGATTCAATGGAAAATTTAAAAACATGGTATATAAAAAGTTCTTTTTATCTTGTAATTATTCAAAGCTAAGCATGCACGGTCGAAAAAAAAAACCCTGCAGTCTTTAAATTATCCTAAATACAAAAACCGCATTTTAAAATGTGTTAAAATCATTTATCCACTCGGACTGTAGATTAAGTTATGATTCAAGGTCCCGATAAGGCTTTGAACCGGGAAACACGCTGCCAGCACGCCGATAGGATAATTTTAGTCTGTTTAATCAGGACAACGAAATGGAGACAAAAGGAAAGTGGATGCCCGCCGCTTTCCAACAATCTAATCATTTTCGATTCAAGGACAGATTGTTTTCTAGCCTGAATATTTTACCACCACCCCCACCTCATGTTTATTGGAAAGCTATATATATATATTAAAAAGTTCAGTGATTCATTATCCGAGGTCAGATGGACAGGAAATGCACAGGATATTGAAAAGGTTTCAAAACGGAAGGATAGTTAAGGTCTGAAAATTCCTTCCTTGTAATCGTGGATACGTGAAAAGCTACAAAATATTCACCAAACACTTTGTCTTTCAGTTACAAGCGACTGTTTTTTTTCAAATCTCGGTTGTTAAACGCACAGAAAACTAAACTGGCTCCAAATAAATTTTCCAATTAAGGTTGCTGTGTACTAACCTGGAATCGCTCACCTAAATGTTAACCTATGTAGAAAATTTGTCTGCTATTTACAGCTACATAAATGCTGATTATATATATCGCTCACTCCTTTTAATAACGTCATATCTCAAAAAAGGTGATTTTTCAGGAGAGTGATTTTAAAGGTTGAAAGTAGAATCAAATGTATTAAAAATCAATATTACTTCTGCTCTATAGCGGCTAAATATTGAGCGGTGAGATATATTGAAGGGTCTTTCTCTTTCAGGGCATTCTGAAAACTGGCATAACTAAAAATCGCCGATTTTTTAGATATGACGTCGTTGAAAGGAGTGAGCGATATATAAAACAGTTCCGTAACTGATTGACTGACTGACATATAACGCAAAGGCCAAACCGCTGGACCAAAAGGGCTGAAATTTTGCATGGCAATTCTTCTTATAGTGTAGGGGTGCACTAAGAAAGATTTCTGAAAAATTCTTCTTAGATTTCTTAAAATAAATTTTTTAAGCTGTTTTTATAACATTCTTTAAAGTTTGCATTTAAAATAATAATTTGAGGGTTATAAAATTTATATCACGACTAAGATCCTAAAAATTCTTTTGAAATGAAATCTTTTTCGAATCTTAACCTCCATTTTCTGATTTTTGGTGAATTTTTAAAGATAAATTTTTAGAATTTAATTTATTAAATGCTGATCAAGTGATTTCTTTTTCTGGTACTGTAAATTAATTTATCGTCACGTGCATAACAACGAAATAGACAAAAAAAAATTTTCTTGCTAATGCGGCAGACGATTGGACATTATCCAAAAGAATATTAAAATACAGTAAAAGAAATGTTCTTCAAACTGTACCATATTAACTGTACTATATTCTTTAGTATGTTCTACTAGATTTAATTTGAATATTTTCTTCTACATTATTTTGTCTAAAAATATCCCTTACGATTTTGTTATAAATACATTTTTTTTGTTTTTTTTTACGTAATTTGCATACATTGATCGTTGTATTTATTATAAATATGTATATATATATATATTTTTTTTTTGGGATTAATTGCATATGTTGGCAGTTGTATTTAATTTGAATGTACTTCGTAGCGAAGTGCGGGTTTTCAGCTAGTAATCCAATAAAAATGGTATTTTCAGATAGCCCGAACTTTTCTGCACCTTGCAACAGGATTCATTTTATAAATTTCGTCCGGGTAAAATTAGGTACAGCTTAATTGTTGGCAGTTTTTGTTTAGCAAATATCAACAAAATTTAGAAGGCCCTTTTCATTAAAATAGCCTTTTTTTTTTTTTTTTTGCAACTATAGGGCTGTTTTATGAATGAGCACCTTATCTTTTTACATTCTGATGAAACATTACTAAAATATGTTTCTGATACTCGTGTACTAAAATCTCTTCTATTATAATAAACAAAATTATTTCCTCGTAGTAGTACTCAAAATATTTTTAAGACATCTTTATGAGATTAGGATCTCTACAGATGTCTTTGCAACTTTGCAAAGATGCAGTATTGCAGTTACATCATTACCCTTTATAACTGCAATAATGAACTATTATCTTTTAACACCGAGGAACATAAATTCATTTTTTACAAATATGAATTTTACTAGCTGAAAACCCGCACTTCGTTACGGAGTACATTCAAATTAAATACAACGGTCAATGTATGCAATTAATGCCAAATAAAAAATAAAATATATATATATATTTATAATAAATACGACGATCGATGTATACAATTGATGTAAAAAAATATATATATTTATAAAAAAATCGTAAGGGATATTTTTATAGACAAAATAATGTAGAAGAAAATATTCAAATTAAATGTAATAGGACATACTAAAGAATATAGTACAGTTTGAGGAACATAATATTTTTTATTGTATTTTAATATTTTTTTAGATAAGTTCCAATCGTCTGTCGCATTAGCAAGAAAAAAAAATTTTTTTTGTCTATTTAGTTGTTATGCACGTGACGATAAATTTATTTAAAGTACCAGAAAAAGAAATCACGTGATCAACATTTAATAAATTAAATTCTAAAAATTAATCTTTAAAAATTCACCAAAAATCAGAAAATGGAGGTAAAGATTCGAAAAAGATCTCATTTTAAAGGAATTTTTATGATCTTTCTCGTGATATAAATTTTATAACCCTCAAATTATTATTTTAAATGCAAACTTAAAAAAAAGTTACTAAAACAGCTTAAAAAATTTAAAAAAATCTAAGAATTTTTCAAAAATCTTTCTTCAGTGCACCCCTACACTATAAGAAGAATCGCCACGCAAAATTTCAGCCCTTTAGGTCCAGCGGTTTGGTCTGTGCGTTGTATGTCAGTGAGTCAGTCAGTTACGGAACTGTTTTATATATATAGATTATTAACTTTAAAATCAAAATATCTTACCGGTAATTTTGAACGAAATCGCTGCATTATGTCCGAGGACTCTTGCTTCCTCAATGCTGTAGAAAGAAATATACACTTGTTAGAGGCAATCTAGTACGCAAAACTATAAACTATTTCATAAACTAAACACTGTAACCTGTTTCAATCTTAGATTCAGTCGATGAAATTATTCACTATCTTTCGTTCATTTTTTAGCTTCTTGAAGTTCTTATAAAAATGAATGATTTTTTTTTTGGTTATCATTGTTTCATGGAGCGATAACAATTTTTCACAATTTCAGTAAAAAAAAAATTAGAAGTTCAAAAAGAGCGAGTTCCTTTATTAAAAACACGAGATTTGTCTCGACTTTATTTTTATCTAACGCACTAAGCTATCTCAGATTTGTGGTAGAAATAAAAAGCCTCCAGACTGCTTGCAGCCAGTTTTTAATCTAACGACCAATTGCATGTAAAAAAGAGTTTAATTTTAGAACGATGAGTAATTGAAACAAAGCAAACTGGTGGGGAACTCAAAAGAATATTCAAACTATTAAGGGAATGCTTGAAATACTTCTTTTGAAAGCTAAATGCATATTTCTTTCGCTCTACACTCCCAAAACTTATGTATTATCAGGAGACAACATATTTGCTTTCGATATCGTATTACTAATATTACTTTTTTTTTTTTTTTTTACTTACACATGCAAAATATATTTACGAAGAAAATGACAGTCTTCAAAACTAATAAATCACTCAATGCTTGAATCTTTTCACGAGTTAACGAGACAAACGATATTGCTTGACTCACGCATTAATGATTGTATCGTTCTTAGACAAATGCTGCCTTGCAAAGGAAGAAAAAATTTCACAAGTTTTGTTTTTTACAATCATTAAACTAAAATTATTTTTCATTAGATTCAGTAAGTAAATCTGATATTTGTTTTGTAAACTACTGAAATCGAGATAATATCAATTAAGTATAATCAAAATAATAATAATAGTAATATTATTCTTATTCTTATTATTATTATGTACACTAAAATCAAGGTAATCGAATTTTATAATAGAAATCAAGAAATATTTAACTTTCATCAAGCATGGGAGATTCATTTGCTATTTGTATTTTGCTGTAGTTCATTCAGACAGTAAAATGAAGGGGTGTTTGTAAATTAAGATGGCATCAGAGAATGACACAGAGGCGAAAGGCTCCTTTTCGGAAAAATTGAGCCCTCTTAGTTTTTTAAGAGGCATATCTAGAATGGAGAAATGCAAGTTTATTCAACTTTTATTGTGGATTAATAGAAAAGGCTTGCACTCATAACGTAACTACTTTTATAAAATCTTTGTCTCTTCCACGGAAACGGATGTTCAAGGGTGTTTTAACCCTTAGAGGGGCGCCGTTTGCACAGTGCAAACGCCTAAATCTAATCTTTTTTCTACTTGCATTCAATATATTCCAATTAAATGAGCAGAAAAAGGGCTATTACTGCCATCTGTAATCAGTTTAAAGAAGTAAAAACATTTTGCAACCTTTAATTGGAAAAATTTTCAAGATTCTTTAGGTTAAAAAAAATTTTCACCGTGCAAACGGTGGAAGTTGATGCCCCTGAAAGTGTTAAATCAAATTAATATGCTTTTACTGCGTATCCACCCATTGAGGCATTAATTATTTTGATTTCGTTTTTCCTCGATAGAAATTCTTGATCATATTTTAGACTCGTCACTTGCCAAGTCGAGCATCGTGGTACGACGATCATATGATGCCTGGATAGCGTATTAATAATTTTTCTGTTTGACACTGCTTTCGTTCTGACTTCTTACTTAGTTTTTAGTTTGATGAAAGGTTTAACCTATATTAATCAAAATAAACAGGCTTTAGATAATTTTCATGAAGATATAATTAATAATTAATAATTCATAAATTATTAATATTTCATCTTTAAATTTTAACCATTTTTACATATCTATCTATGGTACTAATCACATATTCAAATTTCAAGTAAATATATTCAAAACAAAAAATGTTAGGTTTGAAGGTCCACTGTCCCCTTAAAATATTTATTAGCAATAGGAAAAAAATCATGTATTTGGTAGAGAAAATCTACGTATTCTCGAATAGCAAACTGTAGGGGAAATGTTAATGTTTGTTACATAGTTTTTGTTTTCAAGCGTCATCTACAGTTAAGATCGATAATGATGTCCCATTGAAGGATGTCAAGAAGTTGCTAACGTTCGCAATGACGAACAAAACTGACATTTATGTAAACTATTTTGCGGAAAAGAGAAAACACTTTTTACTAGCAATGTATTAAGTTCAAAACTATGGTAAATCTCATTCATTAAGACCTGGTAAACATTAGTGGTACCGTATCACACACAATAAGTTTTCGATACACAGTTTCGACAATTCTTCAACAAATTCAAACATGTTTGTTAAATATTAAGCAGTGATTCCATCAAACAAGTAAACCTATTACAAACAATAGAATCAGAATATTGCCGTGTGGAAGGGCACAGAACTAACGAAAAAGCATTAGGATTATATGCTTATAGGCGGCGTGATCTATTTAGTGGATAATATATCTATTGAAATGAACAATCGAAAGGATAGGGCAAGTTTAAGCGTAAAAATCCGAATCTGAAATATCCAGTTTCAAAGAAATTAACTAAGCAAGTCATGCACTTCGATTCAAATTCAAAATTGCGTAGAGCCATTAAACAATTTACGAAGTTTATCCCCCCCCCCCTACATATACAATCTTTCCTATAAGTAATACAATATCGTTACTCCACTATCGAAAATAATCCATTGTTTACAGAAAAAAATGTTTATAAAAATGCAGGAAGTCATTTTAAACAACAAAAATATCCAGTTAGTAGAAATGTTTACAGACTCTTTTATTGAGCAAATTTTTCCTGTTAAGATTTTTTTTTTTAAATTCACACTAATATAAAAATTCAATGTTCATGAAATATGATATACAAAGTGTTGCAATAATTTTTAAAACTTTGTTTACGTGCAAACGAAGTTTACCAATTCATAAAATGGATATCTTTGAAAATCAAATAAATATATATCAAAGTATAGACATCTAACTACCAAAATCCTAAATTACACTTGTAAAAGTGAGTATCAAAGGCTAAAAAAATATGCTTCGTATGTAAAAATATATAAAAGAAGGTATGCCCGTTGTAGGTACACAAAAAACATAAATGCAAACTGTGTATTATTTTTGTGACGACAGCAATCGTGTAGTCATACAAACATGTCGTTTAAAGTGTTAATTACTCCAAGGAATTGGATAAACTGAAAGACGGAATATCTGAGATGCGTTTGATGTATACAAGAGAATAAAATAACTGCTGATTCTTGCTGCAGATTTTGTAAAGATTTTAATATTATTTTAGTGAAATTAAATTTCATTTATAGTCTCTGTATGAGATCTATGTATTAAGAAATTGACTGAACTTTTTAAAGCAAATTAAACTTATAAATCTTAGAATATTTGAGAAACATTTAAAAGAAAATTCTAGAATATTCAAATTGCAAGAGTCATTTTATATAATGAATACATTTAATTTTTAATTAAAGAATGGAAATATTATAGTACTTTATTTAGCTTATAATAAGAAAACAATCCAAATATTCTGAAAAATTTAAACATTTATCATACATCAGTATTTTATATAGGTTATAAAACTTCGCAGTACTGATATACAGGAAACATTAAAACCGTCCGAAAAGTATCAAAATATTATTACAAGTAAATATTCAAACTTACGCAGGGAATGCCGTTCTTTGAACCGTCTATGGTTCAGCTTTGGAGGGGCCATAAACTTCACCGAGACAACTTTCGGCAAGTGCATCGGTTCATGACAGTAGAAACTGGTGTGCTGGACGGTGAACATTTTTAAAATCGAACTAAAAGTGCTGGTAAATCTAAATACTGAACACAAATAATACACACTATCAGCTTTCAAGAAGAGGATTTTGAAAAGCTTCACGTAGACATTCGAGCATTAGCACGGGACCAAAACATCTGGACATGAACGAACTGCTCTAAAAAACATCACTGCTTCAAAGTTTTGAAAATCGCTCGCTTAGATCGGGAATTTTAACGGGCGCTACGATCGATGGATGATCTGGCCGATAGCCCAGCCAATGGGAACGCTCCGTTGCTATCGTCATCGCAGTATTGCTGTTTGCTTACGGAGGAAACTTTGATCAGGCGGTATTTTCCTGTTTTTCCCGAAATTATTTTTGTTTCTACATGTTTATTCCGACAAATCATAACTTGGGGCAAATTGTGCCCTTCCTCTTTATCTATGTGATATGAATGTATTTTTTTTTTTTGTCCCTCTGCATTTTCACAAGAAAAATAAAAAGAATTGAATCACCTTTGCTTAAGAACGCATAGTGCAATAGTCTGGTTTGGATGCAGTTGAAGGCTCCTTTCATTGTAAATATCTAATAATAGGGCAGAAAGGTAAGCGATAAGGAAGATTATCAAAAAGGATTACTTCAAAAAGTAAAAGTTGTTTCAATTTCTACAGGTTTTGGTCTCCGTTTAAGTCAGCTGTCTACAAACCCTATTGGATTCTCTCACCTCGATAACTACGTGTGTCCAAGGATTGCCGACTTGGATTTAAAGATTTTTTTCTTTCAAATAATTGTACTCCGTAATAGAGGAGGAAAATTTTACACATCGGGGCATTTTTCGGTTTTTTTTAATGCAAATAATATTTTAAAATTTAAATTATTCGCCCAGTGGCGTAGCGAGCATAACTGGCGCCCGGGGCACGATACCTTTGTGGCGCCCCCCCCCCCGCAAAACATATAGTAATATATTATATAGACCTTATATTGGCGCCCCCTCGAAAAACATATAATAATATAATATATAGACCTTATATTGGCGCCCCCCGTAAAACATATATTAATATAATATATAGACCTTATATTGGCACCCCCACCCCGAAAAACATATAGTAATGTAATATATAGACCTTATATTGGCGCCCCTCTGCAAGTGGCGCCCGGGGCATGATAGACCCCCTTGCCCCTCCCCTCGCTACGCCACTGTATTCGCTGGAAAAAAAAAAATCTGGTATAGTGTGTTTTAAACGCTTCTAAATTCTTTTTGTGGGCGAAATTTATAAAATGAGTCCCTTTGCCAGGTGCAGAAAGGTTCAGGCTATCTGAAAATACCATTTTTATTGGATTATCAGCATATATGTAGCTGTAAATAGTAGCACATTTTCTCCATAAGTTAACATAAGGTGAGCGAATCCAATAGGGTTAGTAGACAGCAGCCTTAATTGGAAGATGCCAGGAACACTATGTTGTCGTAAGAAGCACTGCCCATCGTATTCTCTGCAAACACTTCCAAACTTTTCTAATAAATATGTACCGTAAAATCTCGACTATAGTACGCATTCGAGTATAATACGCATGCTTGGTTTTGCGTGAAATTTTCGGAAAGAATTAAAATTCGACTATAGTACGCGCCCATAACTTTTCAATATTTTATTTAAAAATTGCACAAACACTTATTAACATAAATAAAATTTGCAATAAAAAGAAACGAAACAGTCAAATACGGTAGAAAAAAACTTAAATTGTTAATTCAAAACAAACAATACTGTCAAATTATCAGTCTTAATCGCTTTCAATAGAATACAGCTCATCTATTGTTGTTGCGTCCATGTCACAATTATTGTCGCCGTCGTAATATATATCGCCACCATCATCCTCACTTGAAGATACGAACTGTGAGTTCGGTTTGTTTAAAAGGAATACCTGCTTAGTAAAAGGGTGGATGAATCACAGAATGCAGATGCGCACGCACCCAAGTTGCGGCAATGTCTTACACCGGCGTTACACATTCGCGAAAGAGGAGAGTAGAGTAGGGGGAAAGAGGGGGATAAAGGGTTGTGTAAACGTGCCCTCGCCGATAACCCCACTATTCTCCCCGCAATCGTGGCGCTCGCTTCGGGATTGGTCTTGTGAGCCCGAGTCAAAGGGACGAGGCCAACGTCCCCCACGTTGTGGGGGGGAGGGTCAAAGGGGGAATGGGGACCGGATCGCAAAGGGATGAATGGCGACGGGAAGGGAGGTCAAAGGAGCGAATGTCGGGAAGTTGCACAAATGACAAGAGGCGGGAAAGTGAGAACGGTCAGTCGGGTCGACGGATGTCTCGCGAGGGGTCTGATTCGCGGTTGTGTAACGCCGCCTTTACAACAGCTGCACGTTCGTTTATCCAATGTTTGAAACTACGTTTTTTTTTGTGTGTACATGATTATAATACGCACCCTCAATTCTGCGGATTAAAATGTGAAAAAAAAGTGCGTATTATACTCGAGATTTTACTGTAAATAATAGTTAATAACTACAAGATAATTACAAGATAATAGTAAATAATTACAAGATAAAAAGAACTTTTTATATACCATGTTTTTAAATTTTCTGTTGAATCATATAAACTTGACAATTCTATGTATTAATAAATACTTTTTAAAAAATTTTTTGATGAATTATCCCATCAGCTTGAAAGAAAATGAAGTTAATTGGAAGTTAACTTGCGCTTAACTTTTCGTTCCCGTCCCGGCCGATAGATGGCTGCACCATTCTACAAAACAAAATTAACTGAAAATAACTGAAAATGAATTCAAAACTGTTTAAAGATGGCTAAAAGTATAAAAATAATGCATTGTCATCGTGTTCTGAGCTATTCTAAAAGTTTCAAATTTCTAGCTAGTCGGGAAGTTAAAATCGATTGCAAGATTTGTACTGGACAAACACGCAAACAAACAAACAAGAAAGCGAGTTAATACAAACATGGAAAAAATAAAATTATCTACGAACATCAACAACTCAGGAGCGATTGAATGATCTACCAATCATTTCTACAGAAAAAAACGGCGTGAAAAACAATACATTATAGAGTTGAAATCAAACAACTTTCTGCAATAAAGACTCGAAGAATGATTAAGAATTTGTTTTTTTTTTACATAACAAATTATATTCAAATTTCTTTACATTTTCTACTTTTTTAAAGTTCTGTAATTTTTTTAAAATTTTTATGCTTTTTTAATAAATAAATAAATATTTTTCCAAAAATGTCCGTTATTCTTTTAAGTAGACTATATTTCTAATAGAGATGCATTCATTGCTTAAGAGTCTCCCCAAAAATTTGAAAAGGCACCGTTTTTAAAACTTTCTTCAGGTACCACGATGGTTTTTGCCCGGTTCTGACGAAGACCATGTTTATTGGAGATAGAAACCAGATGGAATTATTGACTTTTAACAAAATGCTATTTCTTTTTTTAATTATTTTTTTATTTAATATTATAAATTTATTTATTTATTTTAGATACCGCAGTTTTTCTCTTACAACACTGGTCCCAAAAATAAATCTCTGCAGAGATTTATAAATCACTGAATTTTAGTATAGTTCAATCTACCTGGAGTCAAATTACGTGTTTGTATCAACTGAAATCGCAAACAGTTAATAACTGCATTGAGGTATGGGAAATTTTTTCTCGGAATCCTTTCTGATCGCAGATTCCCAGGCGCGTGTTTTTGCGGAGGTTTATCCATAAAAATTCGTTAAATGTCGAAAATTCGTAACGTCAAGGTGTACGCAACGAATAAAATAGGACTAATCAGTCTCTTGCAATGAAAAGCAGTAAAGGGTAATGCACTTATAATAATAAAAGTAATGGTGATGATGATGATGATGATAATAATAATAATAATAATAATAATAGTAGTGATACTATTAAGTACTATTTATAATATACAGTCGAACCTCCATATATCGAAATAGCAAATTGCGCGAAAAAATTTCGATATATAGAAATTTCGATATATAGAATTGAGCTTAGTCTTATCATAATTCTCCTTAAAAAAAAACTAAAGCTAATTTTCGTATACGAAACTTCATTTCTAATTTATATGCGAATCCCATTAAATGAAAGTTAACAACTAAAAAATGAATTAATATGAAAGATTTATTGATTACTACATGTCTTTAAAAAAACAATAATGCAGACAGTGGTTACAATGATCACTGTTACATTCTTTTTAAAAAAAAAAACTACGAATATCTTGCTGAACAGCCAGTTTTGCGGAAAGTTCAAAATGTTCGTATTTATTCAGTCCACTAAAAACTTAATCAGGGACATTTTCCTCGAATTGAAGTCCACGACATAATGTTTCAAATGCCAAAAATTGAGAGATTTTATTCTAAAGTGGAATAAAATCTCCCAATTTGTCTTGAAAAAAATTTTGATATATAGAGATTTTTTTGATATATAGAAACAATTTTTCTATGTAATGAACATGGAGATTTGCTAAGAGTTCGATATATAGAAAATTTCGATATAGAGAAGTTCGATATATGGAGGTTCGACTGTACTATAAAGTACTATTTATAATAAAAATATTTCCAAGGGGAGACACCTGTTTGTCTCGTACCCTCCTCCCACCCACATGCCACAGGGAGAGGCTTTCCGGCCTACGGATTTAATGCGCCTATGTCCGACGTAGACACGAGGACATTCAGTGGCACTTATTCGGTATTCGATCTGAGCATCGTGAGTTTATAACAGGTGTTAACTTTGTAGATAAGAGTTTCATAGCCGTTTATAGCCGACACAGAGATGACTACAACTTATGGAATTACGCTACATTGAATGGTTACTGACCTCTACATCTAAATTCGTCTAGATCATATACAGAGCCTCCTTTAAACCAAATCATATCGTATCAGAATTTTGACTTTGAACGACATTTACTTGAAAATCGATCCCATATTACTAAAACAATTCCTTCATAACGAAGTTTTTCTTTACTCATCTTTACAAATATGTAGAAAGATTTTATGAATAAAACACTTTTTGATGGCAAACCTGTTTTTAGCTTCCGACACCTAAATTTTGGCCATCGTCTACCCCAAGAAGCAAACCCTATGATTATCTCAACGCCCAATTGTCCGTAGATGCATTAATTATACCACCGTTTGATAACTACCTGCTTCAGATGATGCTGTGGCTAGAGAGAAATTCTGGATATACAGTGGTACCTCGGCACTCGTTGTTAATTGGTTCTGTAGATGGCACTGAACGAATTTTTCCCATAATGAATAAAGAAAATTGGATTAATTCGTTCCTAAAAACCAGAAATTTCTCATTTTTTCCCATGTTTTTATTAACTCGCTTTCTTGTTTGTTTGTTTGTTTGTGTGTGTGTGTGTTTGTGTTTGTCCGGTACAAATCTTGCGATCGATTTTTAACTAACTTCCCGACTAGCTAGACATTTGAAACTTTTAGAATAGCTCAGAACACGATGACAATGCATTATTTTAATACTTTTAGCCATCTTTAAGAAGAATTGAATTCATTTTCAGTTAATTTAGTTTTGTAGACTGGTGCAGCCATCTATCGACCGGGACGGGAACGAAAAGTTAAACGCAAGTTAACTTCCAATTAACTTCATTTTCTTTCAAGTTGATGGGATAATTCATCAAAAAAAATTTTTTAAAAGTAATTATTAATACATTAAATCGTCAAGTTTGTATCATTGAACAGAAAATTTAAAAACATGGTACAGTCAAACCTCGATATCTCGAACTTGAAGGAAGAGACAAAAAAATTTGAAATATCGAAAATTCGAACTATCGAAAATCACATGTCATTAATAGTAATAGGGAAAATATAAACTTTTTAGATACCTTTTTAAAAAGTAATCCATATTTTTATTTTAATAAACACTATTTACAAAATTCTTTGAAAAAATATTCAATTGCTGCTTGTTTCAGAGAAGAGTCTGAAATTTTATCTATTACACTTTCTAAGTGGACAATGGCTTTAAATGTGTCCTCTTACCTATTTGGTTGACTTTCAACATATCTCCCCAAAGCGTCCACTGCAAAAAGTCCTTTGTTTGTCACATTTGGTGGCAAATGGCGGATTTCGTCCTCCTCTTCTTCTGATAATACACAAGAAGCTTTCGCCTGACCGATGATGTCACTGACCACATACTATTACCGTATCATCTACGACAAAGTCATTAAATTCCATGGCATCGAGGCACTAGCTTGAATGCAAGACAGCACAGGCATGCATTCACACCTGTAGTTTTTTCTTTCACTCCTTGTTGCAAAGATAAGAAATTCTACAATCTTCTTGGAAGCCACCCACCTCTTGATTTTTGTCCATGCCTTAATTTCCTGTTTTGTTAAAACCACCCCAACCCCTCTAGAAAGTAACCTTGGAGAATAAAAGGAGAAAAAATAAAAGAAAGGATCGATGGTCACTGCATATGCATGGCAGCTAACTGAAACGAGATAAGAAAACAATAAACAAGAATTTCAACTCCCATCTTGGAGGGTCAAGAGAAGTTGTCATTTCATTGTTATCTTCCGTCTTTATATCCCTTCTTTTTAAAGTTTATGCAGGGTTTTACCACTGTAATGTTTGAATAGCTTTTCTATTTTTTAGAAATTTCTATTTTTTGGATATTATTTTTTTGTTTTGGGAAAAAGTTTTCTTCTCCATTTACGGAAAAAAATTCAAGTTATCGAGGGATGAGCCAAAAAAATTTCGCCAAATCAAGGTTTTTTTAACATTGAGTGCATAGGAAATTTGAAAGGAATTTTTATTTCTTCGAGATATCGAAAAATTCGCGAAATCGAGGTTCGAGTTAGCGAGGTTTAACTGTATATAAAATGTTCTTTTTATCTTCTATTTATTACTGGGCAAATGATAGGGTTGGTTTTTTTTTTTTTTGTATACAAAATCTTAAAACAATAATTAGATAAAATAAAATTTATTTTCACTGAACTTGTACTGAAAGAAGTTGATGGACTCGTGGGATAATGGGGGAAGTAGAGGAGGAAAGGTGTTATTGCTCGGAAGGGTAGTCTCCTTCCAATAAAACATCAGGCGCTCGCACAGAGATTCTTTCCCTTTTATGTCTCTTGACCATACCGATCCTTGTTGTAGAGTCAGATTTAGAGAAAGCCACTACACACCTATCAAGAAAAACTTGCATCTGCCTATGTTTCAAAATGTTTCTGAAGCGAGATATTGTTTGATCATTAAACTCCATTTCGGGTTGCTAGAGCTTTGTGAGGGTGATACTTTTGAAACGTGTGACGACTAAACGCTGTGTATCGAAGCATTTTTAACGCAGGATTACGTTCCTCTATAACGGTCCTTCGAAAATTCCAGATGTCCTGCGTCGCGAGTTATAATTTTGGCAGAGCTCCAAACTCAGTCCGTATCGCTTGGGCAAGTAGTAAACAGTTAAACAGAAAAGTACCAAAATGCGTCAAAATTTTTTGACACACACACACACACACATATATATATATATATATACACTCATGGACAAAAAAATTAGCGCACCAAGAAATAATTGCGGGATCGTAACGAAACTTGCAATGAAGGTACATGTCGGGGAGATATGCAAATGATTAGAAATGCAGCGTGATTGCGCATTACGTACAGCCGGTAGAGGGCGTTGAACATCGTACTCTGTGGAGTATAAAACAGGTAACCAAAGCTTGTTTGAGTGTGCTGAATCATTTACAAAGGAAGAGCTGAGATAGACATGCCATTACGCCGTGTTCGAAGACAATATAAGCAGTTGTCGCAGTTTGAGAGGGGGAGAATCGTCGGGATGATGGAAGCTGGGTGGTCAGCTAGGCGAGTAGCTCGTCAATTAGGCCCCTCTGATTGTGTTGTGAGGAGGTGTTGGGACCAGTGGACTCGAGAGATGTCATGTACACGAAGACCAAGCTCAGGACGCCCTCGACAGACCAGTCGTCGAGAAGACCGCCACATCGTAAGAAATGCACGAGTACAGTCAACTGCTTCATCGGCCGCCATCCAGGCACAGGTAGCACCTTCACTAGGGGCATCTGTGTCTTCTCGAACCATACGAAGGCGCCTGGCTGAAGGACAGTTGGTATCGCGGCACCCATTACGTGTACTGCCCTTGACGCCCACACATCGACGCCTCTGTTTGGAGTTTTGCCGCGCACGAGGAAACTGGACTGCAGCGGAATGGAACCAGGTCGTCTTTAGCGACGAATCCAGATTCAATCTCGGCAGTGATGACAATCGTGTTCGTGTGTGGAGAGCCCGTGGTGAACGCTTCAATGCTGCCTTTGCTGTACAGCGACACATCGCTCCCACAGCTGGTGTGATGGTATGGGGTGACATTGCCTACAATACACGGTCACCCCTAGTATTGTTCCGTGGCACCATGACAGCCCAGCGGTATGTTCATGGAATCCTGCAACCACATGTGTTGCCACTCATGCAACGGCTCCCATGAGCCTTTTTTCAACAAGACAATGCTCGGCCTCATACGGCAAGGGTGTCACAAGACTGTCTCCGCACTGTTACTACCCTTCCTTGGCCTGCCCGATCCCCAGATTTGTCTCCAATCGAGCATATCTGGGATGATTTGGGACGACGAGTTGGGCATCCCACGAGTTTGAACGAACTAGAGGCAAGGTTACAGCAAATATGGATCAAAATGTCTCAAGACATCATACAGAACTTGTATGACTCAATGCCCGATCGTATCGCATTGTGCATTCGCGCTAGAGGGGTTCCAACGGAGTATTAACTCCTCCGTTCTTTTGCCTTTTTCTCTGAAATAAATTATCCTTTTTCTTTGATTTTCTTATCATTTACTTATATCAAAGTAGTCATTACGTATGTAAAATTTCGTTTCATTTTGACGACTCATTCTTGGTGCGCTAATTTTTTTGTCCATGAGTGTATATATATATACAGTGGCTCCCAAAAGTGTTCGTACACTTACGATTTTCAGTGAAATAGGGGCCTATCCCTTAATTAAAATGAATATTTAAGAATGGGTATTTAATAATAAGATCTATAATCTATTCTTAACAAAACTACATGAAATATTTTGAAAACATAGTAAAACTTTATTTTTAAGAAACCAATAATCCAAAAGTAACAAAAAGTTTATGTCACAAAAGTCATCGTACACTTGTAAAAAATCTCTACATATTACTAAATATTCTAATTTTTCGTTAAATTAATATTTAGTAGGATATCCTTTAGCATCCACAACAGCTTTTAAACGTCTGGGAATAGATTGCTTTAGTTCTTTTGTAATTTTTGCATCAATGTTCATCCATTCTTCCATCATAATTGTTTTTAGTTCGCTTTTCGTGTGAATGTCGTGTTTTCGTACTCGAACCTCCAGTTCTCTCCAAATATGTTCTATTGGGTTTAAATCTGGCGATTGAGGTGGTGTTTTCAAAACTTGTGGACAATTATAGAGACACCAGATGCGAACGTTGAGAGCCGTGTGCTTAGGATCGTTGTCTTGATAAAATCAAAGTTGTTTCCAATACCCAAATTTTGAGCTGATAATTTTAAATTGTGTCTTAAAATATTTATAAAAACAGCATGATTCATTATGCCATCAATAAATACCAAATTTCTTAGGCCTGATGCTGACATGCACCCCCACACAAGGATACCTCCACCGGCATGCTTAACTGTTCCTACTAAGTTCTTGGGATTAAGTTCCTCATTTTTTTCTTCTCCATACAATTATACGCCCATCAGCACCAAAACTGTTCATCGACAAATAAGACATTATTCCAATAGGTTTGGGGCTTATTTATCATTGATAGTGCGAAGGAAAGCCCAAACTTTCTGTTTTTCTCACACACAAAAAATTTTCTATGGGCAGAACGCCCATGGAATCCAGCTGTTCTGAGAACTCGTCAAAAAATTTCAGGTGAAATTGAAGTAGAAAATGTTTCATTGAATTCTGCAGAAACTTTTACAGCACTCAAACGTGAATTTTTCACAAAATTTCTAATTAAAAATCTCTGATCACGTTTTGTTAACTTTGCCGGACGGCCTTTTCTTACCTTGTTTTCGATCGAATTTTCTTCTTTAAAACGTTTTTTCACATACTGCACAGTAGAATGGGATAAATTAAGTAATTTAGCAATATTCCGAACTGATTTACCACTACTATGATGAAAAATAATCAATTTTCGAATGCTGTTTGTTGTTTCTTTACGACTACGAGCCATTTTTAAATAATAAATAGAATATTGCGGAGTAGGCAAGCAAAAATTAAAGCCAAACGATATTTTAAATGCCACCACAACTCAAAAATAAAAATAAAGCGCCAGACAATAATTTTAATTATGAATTTATCCGAAAATATTTCAGTGTACGATGACTTTTGAGAGATAAAGTTTTTGTTACTTTTTGATTACTGGTTTCTTAAAAATAAAGTTTTACTATGTTTTCAAAATATTTCATGTAGTTTTGTTAAGAATAGATTATAGATCTTATTATTAAATACCCATTCTGAAATATTCTTTTTAATTAATGGATAGACCCCGATTTCATAGAAATTCGTAAGTGTACGAACACTTTTGGGAGCCACTGTATATATATATATATATATATATATATATATACAACCCACGGTAGTTTCGTTAGAAGAGAGTACCGAAGTAATTTTTTTTTTGAGTCCTTATACGGCGAGTACCAAAGTATAACTGCATTTACCAAAAGCAGGGTTGGTTGGATAGTTTTTCCCCAGAGGAAGAATCACAGGAAGAAATTGGCGACGAGAGGAAAGTGCTTCCATTTAAACAAACGACAGAAAAATATTAGACTTAATATCGATTGAAAATGCCTCACAAAAGATCAATCCCGATTACGGAATTCAACCAAAGATTCTGTCAAGTGCCTGCGTTCTCGTCTTTTGTGTGATAGGAAACAGATAAAAGCGGCGCTGTATGCAGAGAAAAACACAGACAATTATTTCTTAATCAAGATAATTCCAAGTTCTTCCTTTGATCCGTGCTCGCCCTCCCCGTTTAAAATAGATATCATATGTAATATATAGGACAAGGCGGCTATGGCGGTAAACAAGGTATGTGACTCATCAAATAAGCCTCATAGTTGTGCTAATAAACGAAGATTAATGACTTTTTTTTTCCGGTAGCTTTCCAGAGAGCGACTATGCTTGTTCATGGCTTGGTTTGGAGCGCTACGTTCAACTTTTTCCTGCACGAGGGCCAATTAGTTTAAAGCCGACTCCGAACAGCTACAAACGTCCATGCCCACAGTGGGACTTGAATCCACAGGATCTGAACCGAATGCTAGCGCCTTAGCCATTCGGCCCTCCCCTGGCTTCTTCGGAAGAACACATCATATATATATATATATATATATATATATATATATATATATATATATATATATATATATATATATATATATATATATATAAAACAGTTCCTTAACTGACTGGCTGAAAGATAACGCACAGACCAAACCGCTGGAAATAAAGGGCTGAAATTTTGCATGCCGATTTTTCTTATAGTGTAAGGGTGCACTAAGAAAGGATTTTTAAAAAATTCTTCTTAGATTTTTTAAATTAAATTTTTAAGCTGCTTTTGTAACTTTTTTCAAGTTTGCATTTAAAATAATAATCTGAGGGTTATAAAATTTATATCACGAGAAAGATTATAAAAATTCTTTTAAAATGAAATCTTTTTCGAATCTTTACCTCCATTTTCTGATTTTTGGTGAATTTTTAAAGATTAATTTTTAGAATTTAATTTATTAAATTCTGATTACGAGATTTCTTTTCATTTTGTGATACCTCAAATTAATTTTGCGTCACGTGCATATCAACGAAATAAATTGGCAAAAAAATATTAAAATACAGTAAAATATAAAATTCAGCCACTAGACTAATTGAGGTGGAAGTTTTTTTAAGAATTTATGGATATTAAATTAAACCTAAAAAATTAGTATATTAAATTAATGTTTTATTTATATTAAATTAAACCTATATATAAAACTGCAGTTTCCTCTCAAAGTATGCTTCGCCATGACGATAAATAAGTCTCAAGGCCAAACTTTAAAATACGCTAGCGTAGATGTAAGAGAAAATTGTTTCTCCCAAGGTCAGTTTTGCGTAGCTTGCTCACGCGTAATTTCGCGGACGAGCCTGGTAATATTAGTTCCGCCTACTGAAGAACCCGTGTTCTGGAGTAAAAGTTTTACAATATTTCTAAAAATCACTGAAATATACCCAAAAAGGTTAAAAAAACATTGATTTTTTAAATTATACAGGTACCTGTAGAATTAGTACATGTACCTGTACAGGTAAAAAGTAAAGGTAAAAAGTACAGGTACCTGTAGAATTATTATATTAGCACATAAAGTTTAGCTTTTAGGTCAAAACATAGTTAGTAATATGTAAAACACTATTGCAAAATTTCATTGAAATATATTGAAAACTTTTTAAATTATTGGCTTTCTCGTTTACGAAAGAAACCGAAAAACTAGTTTTCTAGAAAATGCATTTTAAAGATGCTACTTCTGGTCTTTCAACATCGCTTTCGGTTTTTTAAATCGGCCATAAATTCTCATCCGATGATCGTACGAGCAGAAGTAAAACAGGTTTAGAATGCTAAAAGGCTGGCCTTTGAAACAGAGCAATAAAAAAATATATAAAAAATTAGGAATTTTGCACCAAAACAGCCATTTCAACGTATATAGGCAGATACCTTAAATACTTTTCCCTTAAATGAGGAATGATGAAATTTAGATTTAGAAACAAAAATAACCTGAAATAAGTTAATAAGAGATACTTAAAGTTAAAATTACGTTAAAAGATAGGCATGCCGAGAAAGAAAATATCGAAACAAGATCTAGAATTGAGTACATGGAGTTATGAGGTGAATGCGAAAAGACCATGACAGAGATTAAGAGTGAGGAGGAAAGCACATATGCCTGGAAAGTACACTAGTGTAAGAAATTAAGAGAATTTGCAGACTTGGTCGATTATCTCTAGAACTACTGTACCGATTTTAATGAAATTTGATATATACATACATTGATACAATACAAAACAAATAACCATTCAATAATTGTAATACACACGCATGATCGTGCGTAAAACTCGTTGGAGTCGGAAGGTATGAAACAGCGGTTGCAGAATAAACAAAAAAATGGGTTAATAGATGGGTTGATAGGGGGTATGGTCCCCTCTTACAGATATACAGGTCTCGCAGCGTGATTTCATACTTGAAATAAGGCAGTTTATCATTTCTTGTGGCAATTGGTCCCACTCGTTCAGCAACGCTGTTTTCATTCCCTGGATGGTTCTCGGAGGGGGGTTGCGAGTTGCAATTGCCCTCACCAGAGCGTCCAAGACATGCTCTATAGGGTTAAGGTCTGGAGATCTGGCTGGCCAATCCATCCGGCGAATATCCTCACTCTCTAGAAATTCGTCGACCAGAAGAGCTCTATGTGGCCTCGCGTTATCGTCCATTAAAATGACCTCAGGGCCAACTGCACCCCTGAAAAGGCGAACATAGGGCTCCAAGACCTCATCCCTATACCTCACACCAGTCACAGTGCGTCTTTCAAAGACATGAGGAGGTGTGCGGCCATCCAACATGATGCCTGCCCAGACCATTAAACCTCCTCCGCCATAATGGTCGATTTCGCGGACATTGGAAGGTACGTAGCGGGTCCCTGGTTCTCTCCATATGAACGTACGGCGAGAATCAGTGTTTAGGCTGAACCGGGACTCATCAGTGAAGAGAACGGTCGCCCATTGATCCATACTCCAATCTCTATGCTCTCTGAACCATGATAAACGGATTCCCCTGTTCGTAGAAGTGAGCGGGACGCAAACAGCAGGTCTTCTTGCAAACAACCCTCTCTCATGAAGTCTTTTGGAAACAGTCACCCTTGATACACGGGTTCCTGTGGCTGCATACAAGTCACGAGAGAGCTGAGAAGCTGTAGCACTCCTGTTACGCCTCGCTATAATCGACAAATGGCGATCTTCTCTGGCCGTCGTGGCTCTTGGACGACCTTGCCCAGGCTTTCTCTCGATGGATCCGGTATCCTGGAACTGTTTCCATAAATTACACAGGACGCTGGGCGTTAAATTGAACTCTCTACAAATTTGGACTTGAGATTGGTTTGCTTCTAGCCTCCCCGCAATTCGCCACCTCATTCCATCATCTAAACGTTGGTGGTTACTCATTTTTACTGTTACTATTTGAAATTAACCGATTGCTGCAAAATAACACCAAGAAATTCGCCGAGGTGTGCTAGCGCACGAAATGCGTCTTAACTTACGCGCGCTTATAAAGCCTGTTTCTCTACTGGCTCCGTCTACACACACGTGTACGCTTACGTATTTGACTTACAAGATTTGCATTTTTGTCTAGAAGCAGTGGTTTTACATTCATTTCAGTTCTTTTCATGAAATTCGATAAAATGTGCAAATTCTCTTAATTTTTTTTCACCAGTGTATAGAAAGTAGGAATTCAGTTCGGGGTCGAGTCTAAGTTATTTTCGAAGTATGTCTTAAAATTATTGGAAGTGCGAGGCCAAGTAGTTGCCGTTGCAATGGCACTCCAACAGAGGATAGGCAGATTTCGACAGGAGGTCAGTCCCTCGCCCTTTTTATGCGATGTATTCCTCAGGAATGGCACCACCTTACTGCTGAAGTTAATTGAAATTAAATGAATCGAAGATAGAAATAAGTTTTATAAAAGATCTTTGTCAAAAAACTTTTATAGTGTAATAGGAGTATTTTGAGGTCATAGCAGTGCTTTTATGTATAACTTTTATTAAAAGATGGAAATAAGTTTTATAAAATATCTTAGTCAAAGAACGTTTATAGTGTAATGCCAGCCTAAAGCGAAGACAAAAAACAAAATAACCACTTGTGTTGATTATGATGAGTTATTATGTGAGTTGATTATGTGAGTGTTGATTCACCCACTGTGAACTTCTTTTTTGAGAGTTAGGCCGTCTGCACACGGAGCAACTCAAAAGAAACTGATAACTGACTCGAATCACAAACCAGTACGTGTTGAGTCGTAACCTATGTAATTGAATGGAGCCACGCACACGGCGCAACTGGTTACAAACCCGTCGACCGGGTTTGTAGCCAGTAGGAACCAGTAACCAGTCGCTCCATTCAATTTCATAGGTTACGACTCAATACGGACTGGTTTGTGATTCGAGTCAGTTATCAGTTTCTTTTGAGTTGCCCCGTGTGCAGACGGCCTTAAACTCGTCTAATACTCAAATGCTGGACTGCAACACACACACGGTTATAACGCGAGTAAATCTTGTCAAATGTTGTACTATAACTTATTACGATCTTTGGATGACGAAAAAAAAAATTTGTGCAACCAGGTGTTGCAGAAAGGATTTCCTTTCTTGTTAAAAATGAAGCTTATAACGCTTACCCATCGTTACCACATATTCTTAGGATCACGAACTGATCTATAATTCGTTCTAGTTTCTTCAGTATTCTGAAGCAAACAAAACTGGCATCAGCTGGATAAAAACGATCATCAAACCTGTGATAAGTCAAGATAACGTTTATTGTTAGAGCATGATTTAGAATTTCCTTATCGCATAAAGTTCCACAGTTCCTTAAAATATCTTTCTTAGTTGTTCAATCATATTATGCATTAAGTGCTGACTCTTGCTTGTATGCTATTAGAAATAAAGTGACATCTTATTTTAAACTAGCAGTAATTAAATAACTGCGCCATGTAATGTCTCTTGAAAATTAAAATTATTGAATGAAAATAATTGAAAGTTTGAATCTTAACTTGACAGTATTACGCAACATGAAAGAAACTACACTGAAACTGGGGAAATTTAGTTTTAATAAAGCATCAAATTAAAAATATTAATTCCAGTTGCGGATGGTTGGTCCTCCAGTTTATAAAAAGGATATGGCATAGAACAGTGGTTCTCGACCCTGTGCCCACGAAGTTGGAGGAATGCGCTCGAATCTATATATTTAAGTTGCTAAGTCGATTCTTTGGGCAGTCCGTGAGAGAAAACTGCTGCATCCATTTACTTCATTTTGGTCTTAAACGAAAGATTTTAATCTATAGATGTGTCAAATTTGGTTTTTGCAACCGCAATTTCTATTAACTAGCTATAATTTACAATTAGAAATTGCTTTCTGCGCATGCTCAGTGACATGTTTAAATCTGGCTTTAGATACTAAGGACGTCGCCGCATAAACATATTAATTTGTTTCTGCGTATGCTCAATGACATGTTTAAATCTGGCTTTAGATACTTACTAAGCACAAGGACATGGACATACCGTTTTAATGAAGTTCCAAATAGGGCTAAGAAAGCCCTTTACCCTCGGTATGGATATGAAGCTTTTGGGCCTGTTCACATAGGAGTTCCTTGCGTAGCGTTAAGGCAAAGATGACGTTGAGACCAGAGCCTGACTAAGGCAGGGGCATACGGGGCAGTTGCCCCGGGCCCCCACATCAGAGGGGGGCCCCCAAATCGAACAGAAAGTTTAGTAATAAGTATTAAGTTCTTCATTACTGAAGTAGTGAAGCAGAGGGGGGCCCCCAAAGAAGTTTTTGCCCCAGGCCCCAATTAGGCTAAGTCGGGCCCTGGTTGAGACGAAAATAAACCAATCATAGGCGTTAAAAATTTCATTGCTAATCGTTTAGAGGCCTATGATTGGTTTATTTTCGTCTCAACGTCATCTTTTCCTTAACGCAACGCAACGGACTCTTATGTGAACAGGCCCTTACCCTCACGGTCCAAGAAGAAATGAATTAAGTTTTTTTAAAAAAGGTAAAGTTACAAAATTAGTTAAAGAAGTTACAAAAGTAAAAATAAAAACATTAGAATTTAGTAAGTTAAAGTTAACACACAAGAATTAAATTAGCAAGACTTGTCAAAATACGTAAATTGTTCCAATATAAGAAAAAATAAAACGCAAAATATAAAGATTAAACTCTCAAAAGTCGAAGACGAGCCACAGAGGACCGCGAGCAGCAAAGATGTTAAACGCTGGGATCAAACCCAGGATGATTTGGTTTGGAGCGCTACGGTCATTTTTTGCTACACGAGGGCTAAGCAAACCCAGGATGGGAAAGAACTATCAAGCAACCCGTGCTTGAAAACAGACCGAAAAATGAAGCAAGAGGATGAATTTGTATTACAGAGGTTAAAAAAGGATCAAGCTTAACTACTCGTAGAGAGTAAAATGAGTCCCACAGCCTGATTGGTTGACGGATCAAGGTCCAGGATCTTAGCAGAAGATATTATCAGGGAGGATGGCTCACAAATTGACCAAGAGGATTCACGAGAGGCATATTACACCAACGAGACGACACACTTCATGTGTCAAAAAAAGCGTAAGAGGATCTGGCTGCATATAATTAGGGAAAAAATGGGCGTGAAAAATTAAGCGGTTAGAATGACTTTAAGGATAACGGAATGACATAAGAAAAAAATTTAAATTTACGGGAAAGAGGAGTTGGGAGTTATTCCAGTGTCAAGCACTGGAATAACTCCCAACTTGACACTGGTCCGCAGTTACCAAGAATCGCTCTAGGTCTGCGATTAAATTCTCTATTGTCATAATCAGGAAGATTGGCCATTTCTTCATTGGGGGGGGGGGGGGGAGTAAAGACTATTATAAAATTTAGTGACGAGATTAATTATAGCCAGGCGAGTGGGTTCATTATTTAGATCTTTGTGGAGAGAGTAGTTAGTTTTATATCTATTGGCTTTAGTGATTAGACGTAAGGTTTTATATTGCAATTTCTGGACATGACTGTTAGCCGCTGACCCCCATACAGGTACTGCATAAAGAAGTATAGGTCGAAGTACTGTTTTGTAAAGCAGAAGTTTATTTTCTATTCTCATCTCCCTCTGGTCTAAGCCCAAGTCCGTATAATCAAGTTAATTTGTTTATTTCGATGAATTTCTCTAGCTGTCTCACTGCCATTTTTATTTTTAATTATGTCTGTGAGATATAGAATTAAACCGGACGGAAATTTTAAAGTGTATTTCTCTATTCTTAATATTATGATTTTCGACATTTGGCAATGACGTGTTGAGTATAATTTGTGTATTCGTGCATTTATTTACTATCCAGGCGTCATGTTTTGACGAGTACCAACTAGTTTATTTTGAAATTTCTTCTACATATTTTATTATTTACTGCATTGAGTCAAAATGTGTAAAGCACGGATAACATGCCCCCAACAGCACACTGGTCGTCATTCGGTGAGATGATCTCGTCACCGAGAGATCGCCATTTTCTGATGTCACCTATTAAAAACAAAACCATTTCTACATTTCCCACGTACGAATAAAATGGCAAGTGATAGTGAATTTGATACGTCACCATTTGTTGTTGACATTCAAGCACTTCTGGAACAATATGAAAATAGATTTCGGCAATTTGATATGATTGAGTCCGCAGTGGCCTTTTATGTACTTATCCGTTTAATTGTCATATAGAGATAATGGAAACAGCTTCGTCTATTTCGAGGCTTATACAAGCAAAAGTAGAAGAATTAGAATTTTGGATCTACAAAACGATATTCTTCTCAAAGCTAGTGCGCCTGACAAGAACTTTTGGAATCTCGTTGACCGTAAAAAAATTTCCTATTCTTAAAAATACTTCCTATAAAATAGAATCTTACTTTAGGTCAGAATCCGTAGCTAGATAGGATCAAATCTCCCGACTTACGAGAGTCTCGTTGCCGTCTCACTAATCATTGCAGTATTCTACCTGCTAGGGATGCGACATCGATGTCGATGTTTTCAAAACATCGATGTTCTAAACATCGATTTATTAAAGCCGATGTTTTTTTAACATCGATGTTTTACGTTGTGTCGATGTTTTTTTTTAATGAAAAAGTACTACAATAAAAAAATTTATCCCGTAGCGTAATTTTCACACTCAGTAAATGTAAGTCTGAATTCTGTAAAGGACGAATACAAAAGGGGGAACGATTCCTTAGCAAACAGACAAATGGCAATCAACAATCAATGAACCAATCAGAGCGTTTGGAATGTTCTTGACACTCCAGAACCTTCCATGGGGTTTTATTTTATAAATAATATATACACGAGAGCAGCCATTTAAGTTTTTGTTTTGTTCTGGTTTTATATAAGTTGACGTTAATGTTATTAGTAAGATGCCTCCTAAAAGTACCGTTTGGAAATATTTTTGCAAAACCTCTGACAAATTGGCGAAATGCAATATTTGCCTTAAGTACCTCAAAACTTTTTGCAATACCACGAATTTATCTGGACATTTGAAGGCAAAACATGGCGATATTTACAACGACAATTTTGAGTCATCAATGTAGCCCAAGACAAAAGCATCCAAGTTTTTGTCATTTGTGTCAGCCCAATCAGGGAGTAAAATTAAATCACCCCCCCCCCTCCCCACGACTAACCGAAGTAACATTAATGTTAGAGGTTACTAAACCAGTTTTAAAAAATGGATGTTCTAAAACATCGATGGTTTTTGGGCGATGTTTTATAAGCATCGATGTTTTAATATTGAATATCGATGTTTCAAAACATCGATGTTTTGTTATCGATGTCGCATCCCTACTACCTGCGAAGACTTTGAGATGTACTGGAGGAGAGTTAGCGAAGGGGAGTCAACGGCAAGACGCGGTATTTCAGATGCTAGAATGAAGGTAAAAGACGCTGTTTTATTCCTGTGCCAAGCATAAAGACTTTTTCATACACGAAAATAAAAGTGATCTCCAAAAGCAACTTTCCAATCGTAAGCGGGTCATTTAAGTCTTTCAACATCAGCCGGCGAATGTATATCATTCAAATGCTACTACAGCCAGGGCCGTGCTTAGGGGTGGGCGAACTGGGCAACCGCCCAGGGCCGCTAAAAACTTAGGGCCGCCATTTTTATTCCTCATCGCAACACTTTTCTAAATGTTAAGGGTTTTTAAGAAATCCCTTATTTTTCTCGGTTTCTATAATTCAACTTATAAAAAAATATATATGTTTCGATTTTTTGAAAAGAATCGTAGAAAGAATTTTAATTGACAAACTACCCTTTCGGTTCGAAAAATTTCTCGGTTAGAAAAACATGATTTATCTTCAATTCAGTTATAGTAAAACCTTGATTATCAATCGGGGTTGTCTTACAAGATCCATTACTCAGTAAGTAGAGAAATTTGATTGCAAGTAAATCTGTTTCGCCCAAGGCCGCAAAAATCCTAAGCATTGCCCAGGGCCGCTAAAACCCTAAGCACGCCCCTGACAACAGCTACCAGAAAAACAAACCTGTATTCTAAGTTATTATATTCATTTCGATCGTACATTTGGTTTATGATTTAGGTTGTTTCAATGACTTCAAAAGATTTAAAATAAGCTACACAGAGAATTTTATTTTTTTTTGAAAAATAAACGGAAAATTATTGAGAACCTTGTTTTAGTCGCAGTGCACAGTGGCGTAGCTAGGGGGGTGCGGTGGGTGCGGTCCGCACCGAGCGGCACATATTTTGGGGAGGCATATTTTTATTTAATATTAGTTGTAAAAAACCAATTGTTCAATTCACAAGTTTACTATTCGATTTCTTATTTATTTTTATTTATAAATATAAAAATGAAACATATTTTATGGAATTTTTTTTATAAATTAGGTACATGTTTTGTCTCATAGGTAGGGAAACTGCGACCTCCGTAAGTTTCTTGTGGTCTTTATAAAAGTTGCATTTATAGGTATATCAACTTAAGCGGCCTGCTTTATTACTGTCTAATTTAAATATGGCATCCAATGGTAAAAAAGTTCCCCACCTATAGTTTGTCTCAATTGCAATTATGTATTTATGTTTATTAATTTATAAAAACCACCAATCGATTGACTTAGAAAGGGCGGCAAATTGGAGACCGCCCCGGGCGGCAAAAGTTCTAGCTACGCCACTGGCAGTGCAGAATTCAAACTGAAAATATCGATTCTCAGTATAGTTGCAATCGACATAAAAATATTCTGTTAACGTTTTACCGACCTGTTGGTAATCCCTGCAACGTAACGCGTCAGCGCGACCTTACACGATAATGAACGATATTTACAGAAGAGAAAGAATGACCCCCATCAAGGCCTCAAAATAACCAGTGTTTTACACTAAGGTGATGTTGAACGATATCATTTTCCCAGCTGCACTCTATCCACGTAGCTGCAGATAAGCAACCTTGTGTATACTGAAACAGATACTTCGACCTCAATATTTTTCAATATCGTGATGGCAAGATTTTTTTTTTTTTTTTTTCATGCTCAGAAATATGGTGCTCGTGTTTACCAGTAAGATCAATTTCATTATTTCTACAAACTTTCATTTTTTTAAAAACATTTTTCACAATTATTACATTTTTATAATTCTTATAAAGAAACAATGACCTGGGCGGTTTTTTTTTAATGGAAAACATGCTAAAAAGGTAGAACTCTCTCAAATGTTTTCATTTTCTCGTCGCTGTGAGAAATTTTTGTGTGTTCATGAGAGAGTAAATTTGATTGCAAAATTTTTTATTGATCAGCTCGTTTCCTCCGCTTGGAATTTCATAGTAGAGCAACATTACGAGTTAACAACGTTTTCAGAAAAATGAGCGTTAATTTCTATGTACATGGGCAAATAAAATAATTACAATGGAAAGCGAATTAAAAAGGAAAAATAATTATTACAGGTAGTCTCTTATAACGAAACTACCGCGGATTATTAACGTAGGATTACTTATCGTTTGCTTAAGCCCGTCTGCACACGGAGCAACTCAAAAGAAACTGATAACTGACTCCAGTCACAAACCAGTCCGTGATGAGTCGTAACCTATGTAATTGAATGGAGCCACGCACACGGCGCAACTGGTTACAAACTCGTTCGACGAGTTTGTAACCAGTTGCGCCGTGTGCGTGGCTCCATTCAATTACATAGGTTACGACTCATCACGGACTGGTTTGTGACTGGAGTCAGTTATCAGTTTCTTTTGAGTTGCCCCGTGTGCAGACGGCCTAACTCTTTTTTTTTTTGGTTTGTTTGTTGTTGTTGTTGTTGTTGTTGTTGACGCATTTTGGTATTTTTCTGTTTAACTGCTTATTGCTACTTGGTTTGGCGCGCTGCCAAAATTATAACTCGCCAAGCCGGACAATTTTTTTCTCTCCGAAGGACCATTATTGAGGAACGTAATCCTACATTAAAAAGCTCTATTCCACAGTGCTCGTGTTCCGCGGAACGAATACGAATACATGCACGTGGTTGTCCTTCATTCCCGATTCCTGGATAGCTTGAGCACAATAAATAAATAAATAATTAAAAAAAACAATGTTTATAAGCACGGAATGGAGTATAAATCCGATATGTATTTGAATGCACAAAGTATGTTAGGAAAATCACTCTTTCAAATTTAACCCCTTTTTTCTTCTTATCAGCGACCGGGAAGGAAACGGGCTTTCGTTTGTTTAAATTCAAAATAAAGAAATGAATGGAAACAGTTTAAAATCTCTTGCGGCAAATAAACAAATACGCCCACATGGACGAGTATCTCGAGCCAAGATTTGTAAATAAACAGCCGTGTGCCCGAGACGAGATTAAAATGGGCAGCAACAGCCCGAGGTCTTTGGAGAGTTCCAGAATAAGAGCAAAGTGCATTACAGTCGAACCCCGTTATAACGAAGTTCAAGGATTTGTTCGCTTTATACGGTTATTCGCTATATCCGAACCATTAAGAAAAATGCAAGAGTTCACAAAATGTATAATTAATTAAGTTGCAATGTGTATTCAATAATGATGTTTTAAAAAATGATAAAATCTATTAATAATTACAAGATAAAAAGAACTTTTTATATACCATGTTTTTAAATTTTGTGTTGAATCATAAATTTAAAAATTCTATGTATTAATAAATACTTTTTAAAATTTTTTTTGATGAATTATCCCATCAACTTGAAATAACATGAAGTTAATTGGAAGTTAATTTGCGTTTAACTTTTCGTTCCCGTTTCGGCCGGTAGATGGCTGCACCAGTCTACAAAACAAAATTAACTGAAAATAACTGAAAGTTAATTCAATTCTGCTTAAAGATGGCTAAAAGTATAAAAAAAATGCATTGTCATCGCGTTCTGAGCTATTCTAAAAGTTTAAAATGTCTAGCTAGTCGGGAAGTTAGTTAAAAATCGATTGCAAGATTTGTACTAGACAGACACACAAACACACACATAAACAAACAAGAAAGCGAGTTAATAAAAACATGGGGAAAATGATCATTAATGAATTAAATCTTCTAAAATCGGTTACATTAAACTGACACAATACTAATTAAATTACGTACCATAGAAAAACGGCGGGACCAAAATTTTCGTTCGTTATATACCGGGTTCGCTATAACGGGGTTCGACTGTACTCATAAACCACGACTTTCTAACCAATGAGCAATACCATTTGAAAAAGATTATTCATAAATAAGTCAACATACTTCGAATAATATGAGACATTTTTACGACCCGTAATTAGTACAGTGGCATCAGCACAGGCCCAAGAAACGCGCCTTGGGGCCTCCAATTGTCAGGGGCCTCCGAGAGTTTGCAGGTTTTAAAAGAGGTACATTTTGAGAACCTCAGACATAGATACCATCTTCACCTTAGACCAGTGGTTCCCAGCCGGTGGTTCGCGAGAGCCTCGGTAGTGATCCGGCACCACATATAAAAAAGTTGCCAAATAAATGGGGATTTTGAAAGCAATGTTCATCGAACTAGATGGACCGAATATATCCGATGACTAAGAGGTGTGGAATTAAACTTTCTTAAAAGTTTAACATAATTATTTTATTATTTGAGTATGATACGTTAAAATTTAAGTACGTTAATCCTGTATCCCTTTTGCCTGAGGGATATTCTATGCCCCCATACCCCCCCCCCCCCCGGAAGGTCCCCTCAAGTCGGTAGGGGTTGGTGGTGGTCCGCACATGGTTCAGTTTCTGACTTAGTTGTCCGCAGACTTCTACGGTGTGACAGGTAGGCTATTCTCTGAGGCTTTTTTTAAATTACTAAATTCGTGACCAAGAAAGACAGAGTCCTAATTGTAAATGATAAGGCCAAATCTTAAAACAGAAACTTAACAATTTAATAACAAAGAAACTTAACATTAAACCAGTACAACATAAAAAATTGAATTTTAAGTGCAGATTTTACAGCGACGCTACCGCGAGACTCGGATACCGTCTCACAGGAGCTTAGAAAACGTCTGTCTAGCCGGCCGTTACATGAGGGATCTCTTCAAAATAACAGTGTCTCGCGTATATACTCTGCTTGAAGTCTTCGTCGGTGGCGTGGCGTCTTCCTAGAAATTGTTTTCCAGAGTGGGGGCCGGCAGATAAGCGGATGACAGTTCTTCTTAACGACGAACATTCCGACAAACTTTATTACGCTGTAGTGTTAAACTGGCATTGAGCTATTGTTAGGAAAGACAGTTTTACGAGACGATGGGAGACGCTTCTGTCTTTTCAAAACAGAATTTCTCACAGCTTGCTTGAGAACCCTATATGCCTGGACTTAACTTTTCAGGCCAAAAATTCTGGTGGCATTTGCTGGTATCATTTTTTAATCCGCTCGGAATACACACACGTGTTCAAAACGGTCGGAACTGGAAAATGGTATTCGGATAAGCACGCAGCCGTGTTCGTGCCCCTGTGAGGTCTTGGGAAAAGTAACCCCATACTTCCATTACGCTACAACGGGTTGGGAACCACTGCCTTAGACAACGTACCGTTCGTCAAACGACAAACGGCGTAGTACAGGTATTTACTACCTAATGAGCAATTAAATTTTCTCAGGATTTCATAAAGCCACATTACGAGTTAACAACGTTTTCAGAAAAGTAAGACTTCATTTCTGTTGTAAAATCTGGTCTTTATAGATCTCAGGTACGAAGCTAGAAATGATCTGACAAATTTTAGGGAAACGTAAACTAAAGGATGAAGGAAATATAATTAAAATGTACTGTAATGTAATGCAATGTTAAAAACCTTTGACTCGGGAACCCAAGGACCGGATTTAACTCATATAGTATTAACCTATTGTTGTTGTTCCTAATGACCCCTGCCCGGAAATTTCAGACCAGGTCCACATGGGCTTCGGGCTGAATAGTGCGGCTCCGGTTTATAATAGCACCACAAGGGTCGGAGTCCGACTTTGCCAGGTGCCACCACAATTTCGGTCAAGGCGACATCTGGGGGGGGTAGTACCTTCCCCACCCACTGACCTCATAGAAGGACTTTCCGGTCTACGGATTTAACGTGTCCATGTCCAAACTAGACACGAATGTATTTAACCGCATCTGTCGGGATTCGATCCGACCACCCTCGGTACTGAAATCCAACATGTTATCGGTAGGCTACCCCGGGCCCCGTATTATCCGATTATTGTTTATATATATTAAGTTCTCTATTCTTGCAAATACAGTGTTACTGTGCTCCGTTTGTTAAAATAAAAACGCAATAGAAGTGATTTTATAGTTCTTGTTTTATGAAATTTAATAGTTTTTGTAGTGCTTTCACAGTTTTTGTTTCAAACAAATATCCTTTCTAATTATAGAAAATAAAAATAAAAATTTTAAATCGTCAGAAACTCCAAGCTTAAAATTTTTTTTACCGCAACCCATTAAAGCAAAATAATAGTAGGCTGATGAAATGCAAACTACATAAACAAAATAGAAAATGAGGCAGCAGAGAGAAAGTGCAGATGCGTTCCATCCACTGAGAATGAAAGCTTTAGGTCTAGAAGGTTCATTCACTCAATGAGATTAAATAACGTCCTTCGAAAATGTCGGTATGAGATAAATTTCTGATTCGTTGCTTATGAAATTTCGCTTGTTTTCATCAGAATTTCCAGAATGTTTTCAAGGATTTCTCACATCTGTAGGAGAGGGGGAGGATATCACCACCTGTGTATTTATGCTTTCACTCTCTTTCTATCCCATGATATTAATATTGATGGATTTATGCTGAAAAAATTCGATCTTGATCTGCAGCAAAAGAGACACCCTAATGGATCTTGGGTTGACCCAGAGGCCTGGCCTCAGCTTGTCCTCATATGGGCAATCGTTCTCCAGTTCTTTACACCCATAATCATTAAGGAGCATCATTAAGGATTTTGATTGTTGGTTGGATTGATTTGAAATCATTAACTGCAGATGTCCTGTCACATCCATTCTGAGTATTTCAATAAATTTCATAATGTCATCCTCATTGAAAAGTTCGAATCTACACCTCCTCCCCTTTTTGAAGTACTCGTCAAAACCTGTCTTTCGAAAAAGAATTAGATCTTTTCCTCCTCTCCTTTCAGTTCGAATCCAGCCTGACGCCATTAAATACCTTCATGTCTAGGCCGGATATGGGCCCGTTAAATACGCGGGCCGGAAAGTCCTTCCACGACGTCAGTGGGTGGGGAAAGGTGCGAGCCCTCTAGATATCGCTCCTGGGAGGGGGGGGGGGTCTCGGTCAAAATTGGAGGCAGTTGGCCAAATCGGACTCCGATCCTTGTAGTGCCATTAAAAATCGTAGCCGCATCCCTCAGCCCGCGAGCCTATTTAGACTTGGTCTGGAACGCTCCGGCTGGGGGACTTAAGTCATCACAACAACTCCTTTCCTCGTTTCCGATAAGTAGGTAAGAAGTGCTTTGAGAAGGATTTTAAACTGGCCTACGTTTGTTTGTCTTTTTGTTACATGGGATTTACTTAGATCGCCTGAAAACAAGGACGAGCAAGATATTCTCCCGCCCAACCTACCCTCTATCGTCAGTTTCAGCAGTTTCGCCGTAGTATATTACACAAACGGCGAAAGCGGCAGTTTAATGGTCGTTCTGCGGTAACGCCACCGTTCTTTTTGCAGTGCGTTTCTCTTAAAAATAGTATAACGGCTCTTTTTGTCTTTTGGTCAGATTTACGATAATCTTCGAACAGAATTATCTTTACAGTCGATAAATCCCAGTTCGTTAATTAAAACAATTTGAAATTAAAAGTTAATCATTAAAATTTTCAAACAATGAGGGTTGTTCTGCAGTTTTTAAGTTACGTCTTTTTAACCTAAATAACTCTTATGTGTTCACTAAAGGAAGTACTTAAGTAACGATATCTTTATCTGCCATTTTGAATAAACCTTTACTACTTTGGGGTTATTGTAATAAGCCTGCATGAAACCAGGCTGTTTGAGCAAACGCGAAACTTCTAAGTAGCCTGAAGGTGTATGGGCTCATTACAATAAGCCTAAAAATATCAGGCTAATTAGAAAATTGTCGATAGTTTTCTAATTAGCCGGGGAGCCGGACGATGGCCCAATGGCTAGGGCGCAGGCATTCCTCACCGGAGTCTGTGGGTTCGAATCCCACTCTTGGCATGAACGTTTGTAGCCGTCTAATTAACCCTCGTGTAGCAAAATTTGACCGTAGCGCCCCACCAAACCAAGCCAAACTAATTAGCCGGGCGCGTTGCAAAATGAGGCGCTCTTTGAAGTAATCCGGATTTGTCAATTCGCCTACGACATATATACGTTTAGTTGTTAAGTGTACTGCAGTGCTTGTATTTTTGAATGGGATGGAAATATATTTAAGCGCCAATGTTAAAATGTACGCAATAAATAAAAGATAATTCAAGGGGGAAAATACATTTACATATCTCTGGATGTAATGGCTACACTGATTTATGGATTAGTTTTTGTTTAGCTGTTTTATTAAATGTTTTATATTAAATCGATCCACGTGCATGAAATTTTAATTACAGAATCAAACGTTCTTCAAGAATAAAAAACAAAATCAGGCCTGATAAAATTTTAAATTAATTTATTTTGAACTTATGCATGAATATAATCTCTGACAACTGCGGGTACCATAGATTGTTTCTAGGGAAACGTAAACAACGATCAACATAGTGTTGCTTTGGAGCAGTGTGCGCTTGTTTACACGATGATAAGTTCCATTGTTAGATATCTCTCTTCAGGTAAGTATTCGTAAGTGATTGACCAATCAATATTTTATATTCATTTACATTTTAATTAAAATGACTTACAAAGAAATGTTTAAATCTTCAATCGTCTGAATTCCGTTTATAACCGGTAAGTATCGTAATCACCGGTCCCAGATGAATGGTAGAAACAGAGATTTTACGTCTGCTAAAATATCTAGCATTAGATGAAATGGGTGGTCGTGTTAAAACCTTTCCAAAAGTTCTATTTCTATTGTGACGTAATTAATGCAGACAGCCGTAAATGACTAATTTAGTGTCCCAGAGGAGATTTTATATTTATTAAGTGGAAAACGAAAAGCTTATCAGCATAGATTTATTGTAACATTTCAGTTACGTTACTTAATTGTACTTAGTTGTAGACTTTCACTATTAAATAAAAAAAATAATAAAAATAAAATCTGGATTGCAAGACGCATCAGAAGTATTGCCCTCCCTAGCTCCTTATCTTGAAAATTCCTGATAATTAACTCGAACAAAGCTGTTTATGGCAAAAAAATTGAGACTGTCGTATCTCTAAAAAAGAAAAAAAATTATCGGTAATGTTTCTCTATCATATATTCTGCGGGGAATTTGAATCTTGTTCCTTTGATCAATTCCACCTCATTTGCCACAAACTGAAATAAACCAGTTTCGTTCAGCAAGGTCTGGCATCCAAGCAGCTGCTCAAAGCCACTAAAATAAAACGATCTCACTAACGTTCGTTAGTTGCGCAATTTTCTGCATATCTTTCGTAGCATTCGAAGGCTAGATTCGAGTTATTTTGTTTAGTTGCCGAAACGAATAACGTGTGGGGTTAATGACTACCCTCGACCCACATTTTTCTCCTGAAATTAGATGACTTACAGCTGTTTTTCAGAACTTTGGTCGAGCCATCGACGTTGCTAAGTAAAACTAAAACGTAATCGTTTTGCTTCAACGTAAATATTACTTCGCCGAAATGAAATAATGGCAACATAATGAAGCGGCAGGTTTCAAAACTGTCCTTTACAACCATAAGTGATTTTTTCGTAAATTGTAAAAAACTTGTGAGATTACGACAATTTTACAGTTAACAACGTATTTTATCATTAAAATTTTTTAAGGAAATAGAGACTTTTGCTACATAAATCAGCTACAACTTCATGCAGGATAAAACTTTTAAAAAATGAGTTAGCACTGGATTCTGATTAACAGGGGCGTGCTTATGGTTTTAGAGGCCCTGGACGATGCTTAGGGTTTTAGCAGCCCTGGGCGAAACACATTTACTGGCAATAAAATTTCTCTACGAACTGAGTAATGGATCTTGTAAGACAACCCCGATCCCCCCCCCCCCCCCCCCAAAAAAAAAAAAAAAAAAAAACCTGCATGCATTACTGCATTAAAAGTAATACCATTTGGTCTATGGCATTAAAAATGCATTAAAAGTAATAATTGCATTAAAAGTAATAAAGCAAAAAAGTAAGCATTAAAAGTATGCAAATGCATTAAAAGTAATAATTTTAGTAATTATTACTTTTAATGCATTACGTTTCGATACTAAAAAACCTACATTCTAGCTACGTAAAAGAAAATTATACATGACAATTTGTCCACTAAAACATAAAATTAATCAATTTGTATGAATAATGAAACAATGAAACAATGGAATTATTTACACGATTTAGAAAATGCAAATTGTAGAAGCGGAATGGTATAATTCCCACGGTGTGAGGCCAAGAACGAATCTATTGTAAAGGCTGCAGAGGCAGGGGTAAATAGGGGCTTGTAAACCAGGAGGAAATAGAAGAATAGCTGTAGGTGTGGTGTTTGATAGCGATCTAAAGTCTATAAATATTGCAAGATGGATGGTCGTTATTTTATGGCCCACAGTAAAACCTTCAGATGATAAGGGTCAAAGTGGTATTGCAAATGAAAATTATGGTGGGGAGGTACTTCGTAGACTATGGACAGGGGCAGTATAATAAGGAACCAATTGGGGCAGGAACTACTGAAGAGAAAAACAGCCCACTGCCCAATGAAAAAGAGGGGCGAGCCAGAATGCCCCCCCCCCCTCTGTAAACGGACAACAGCCCAAGTACGAGAGGAACAGGAAAGGAGGTCCAGATTTATCTCAGACTTTTTTCTTAGAGCTGAGATGAAAGAGAGTCTCGACTGCCTCAGAGTCTAGGAGAAGTGCCAGTAACTCGCCAAGATGTTCCTGTATATGACATGATTTTGGGTCCCTGTCGTCGATGTCATCTTTCATCGCTGCATACTTCAGCTGTAGTAAGTGCCTCCCCATAGACTCTAAAAATCATTACTTTGACCATATAGTTTGCCTCTGCTTCTGAGTTCTCGTATGTGAAATGTTAATATGAAAGTGAATATTGTGCTAGTAGCATGTACACTTTAATTGAATTTTGTGAATTATTAAATAAATGTATGTTAAAGGCCCATGCTATGTCTTCCTTGCTTGCTCCAACACACGCATGCATCCATTGTTTTAAGGTTAATAAATTGCCTACACAAATTGTTAAAAACAGATACTTACATGTATGAATTTGTTGCATTGTTTTTTGCTGCTCAGAAAGCAATTTTTCTTGCTTTCTGTTATATGGACTTATAATAGCAAAATTGTCTATTATAAGTCCAAAGATGATGAGAGATCTTTTTCATTAGAAATAAGTGCCAAGGAGTACAGGCGTACAATCCGTATTCAAAGCGTACTGATTGTACCTCCTTTGTAATATCTTCAATTCTTCGAGAAGTGGGAAATAAAATCCATTATAATGATAGAGAGAACAAGTAAAAGCCATTTTTTGTTTACCCCACTCCTTCAGCCTTCAACCCCCCTTTTTCCCAACAGGTTTGGAGCGCATTTACTTACTTGTCTTACCCTCCCTGGAGAAATGTCTTGTCTATTGTTTACTTTGAATAGACCAAACATTTAACCAAATGGTATTAGTATTCGTTCACAAAGATATGTTCACGTTTTTCTCCGTTTGCAACTATTCCGTGAAAACGGACAGATTCCAACAAAGCGATTTATAATTCTTCAAATGACTGTATGTAGTGACTGACAGATAGCAGAAACTGATATTGAAAGAAGGGATTGATAATCAAGGTTTTGCTATAACTGAATAGAAGATAAATCATGTTTTTCTAACCGAGAAATTTTTCGAACCAAAAGGGTAGTTTGTCAATTAAGATTCTTACTACAATTCATTTAAAAAAAACGAGACATATATTATTTTTTATAAGTTTAATTATAGAAACCGCGAAAAATGAGGGATTTCTTAAAAAAAAACCGTAACATTTAGAAAAGTGTTGCGATGAGGAATAAAAATGGCGGCCCTCGGTGGTTGACCAGTTTGCTCCCTCCCCCTAAGCACGGCCCTGCTGATTAATCCAGTGCTCACTCAATTTTTTTTCTAAATATAAGGGCAATTTTGAAACTCACCGCCTCATATATATGTAGATAATTTTAAGATAATCAATTCCCTTTTTTTAGATGTCATTTATTTGCTTCTAAGGTATACTGGACGCATGTATGCGTGTGTATGATTTTTCCTTATAATTCAGAGCAATAGAAATTAAGTCTTATTATAACGCGAAATTTAGATGTTAGATATCCTGACTGATATTAAACAAACATAAATACATATGCAAAATATTTCTAAAGTAGAAAAAAACCCAAATACAATAATCAATAGGAAAGAATTTAGTGGTGCATTCGAAATGCAGAATATTTAGAATAAAATTTTAATAACCTTTTGAATTTTTTTGATATGAGCTAAAACATACGGCAACAATGGATTTTGTAAAGGTTTTAAGCGTAAAAGTTTCCTTTTTGCTGATAATTTTAGCTTGCCTGTTACATTTTACCTGCATAAAATCGTTATAGAAAGATGTTCAAATACCTCTTATCTATCTATATATATATAAAACAGTTCTGTAACTGACAGACTGACTGACTGATTAACTAACTGACAGATAACGCACCGACCAAACCGCTGGACTTAAAGGGCTGAAAATTTGCATGGCTATTCTTCTTATAGTGTAGAGGTGCACTAAGAAAGATTTTTGAAAAATTCACCTTAGATTTTTTTTAAATTAAAATTTTAAGCTTTTTTTGTAACATTATTTTAAGTTTGCATTTAAAATAATAATCTGAGGGTTATAAAATTTATATCACGAGAAAGATCATAAAAATTCCTTTAAAATGAAATCTTTTTCGAATATTTACCTCCATTTTCTGATTTTGGTGAATTTTTAAAGATTGATTTTTAGAATTTAATTTATTAAATGCTGATCACGTGGTTTCTTTTCTTTTTGTGATACTTTAAACTAATTTTACGTCAGGTGCATAAGGAATAAATTGATTAAAAAAATATATTTTCTTTCTAATGCAGCAGACGATTCGACATTATCCAAAAATTTTTATTTTTTTTTAATGCGGAGGTACTTGTCGCGAGGACATTCGCCTATAATTTACCGCAGCGGTGCCCCCTCTGAAGGGACGACACAAACGGAGGTATTTTAGTGGCGCTTACGCAAGGATTCGATCCGAGCACCCTCAGCACCGAAAACCAGCACGCTGTACCACAACGCCGCCCCGGCCCTATCCAAAAAGATATTAAAATACAGTAAAAGAAATGTTCCTCAAACTGTACTGTAATAACCGTACTATATTCTTTAGATTTCTATTAGATTTAATTTGAATATTTTCTTCTACATTATTTCGTCTATAAAAATGTCCGTTACGATTTTTTTATAAATAGATTTTTTTTGCATTAATTGCATACATTGACCGTTGTATTTATTATAAATATTTTTTTTGGCATTAATTTCATGCATTGACCGTTGAATTTAATTTGAATGTACTCTGTAGTGAAGCACGGGTATTCAGCTAGTATCTATTATAAAAATAGCACATGAAATTTTCGATTTCTTCGATTACAAAAATTTTTCTTCATGTGAGAAATGTTTTCTAAATGTCATGTGATCCTACATAAAATTTCACTCTTACTGGTGGCGAACCTGATTTATAACATTAGGTTGTCCAGCCCCCTCTGATACTACACTGATCAAAAACTAAACATGCTCTAAATTTTTAATTTTAAAAAAATGCTTTCAAACAAAATTTCGCATGGTTCGTGCATTTTTAATAACTATAATAATCTTCACAATAAGTTTATTTGATGAGAAAAAAATCATTTCAAGATGGGAGGTAAATAAAAAATAAGATTTTGTGTTTTTTACCAATATTTAAGGGTTTTGCTCGCCAGTTTTGTATTAAACGGGAAAAGTCTATCTTACTATACTCAAAAGAAAATAAAAATAATGAAATTATTTAGGAACTAATGAGCAAAAGTTTATCGTCTCTCTGTGTTGACATGTCTCAAAATCCTTACTAGTCTCTCATTTTGGGAAAAGGGCAGGTCCTGATTTTCCATTAGGTCTGGTAGGCCTAGGTCTAAAGGGGACCCCCAAAATTTTTTTTTTAGAAGAAAGAATTCCCAATTCAATTTTTTTTAAAATTTTACCTTTTTTAATAGCATTTTTTATATATCCTTTCAAATTTGATTGATTGATTGATTGGTTCATCATATGTATAGTTATATGTATAGTTCATCATATGTATGTTATAGTGTATATAAGGGATTAATAAGTTTTTCTGGTTGCATTGTATTGGTGTTTTAATGATGAAGTTAATATGTTGTATTGCTTTTTGTTATTTGATAATGCTCTAGGCTTCTACGCTTCAAATAGCCAATTCTTGGTAAAATGGTACTTTCACAATGATTCTTGATTATTTTTTTTTTTTGTGTGTGAATTTTGGAAATTTTACGCCCACATCAGTGTTAGGGGGCCCCCATCCCGAGTTGTGCCTATAGTCAGGAATTTTCTAAATCGGGCCCTGGAAAAGGGTAACAGCAGATTTTTCAGTATCATATGACTTCCGATCTAATTCATTCCAGTCTCGATCCGGACGACGACTGAATGGCTAAGGCTAGGACTTGGGGTATCACAGTTTGTGAGTTCTCGTTTGGCATGGGGGTGGATGGGTTGTAACAGTCAGAAATTGACTTTAAATAGCAGATTCCGAGCTGCATGACCCTCTTGTAGTAAAAGCTGGACGTAACGCTCAAAAATTGAACAACGAACATGTAAACGAAAGCGAAGTGTAGAACGAAAGCGAAGACACTGTAAACGAAAGCTATTTCTCCAAATCTAGTATTTACTCAAAGATTTGTCTCTTGACCATGTCCTTTCCATCAGGATTCATTGGAAAGTCCAGAAAAATCTGTAACTCCTAGGACTTGTCCTCTGTTACAGCAATTACTGCCGGTTCTAGAATAAATCACAACTTGCATACAAGTTACGTTCAACTGATTATGGTACTACTAGGTGGCCTATGCGACCCTTTCGCATGCGATTAAAACGATTAAAATGCGATGAATTATATAGCGAGGTTGGTGGTTTGTAGTAAGAATGAAAGAACAACCGGTTCAGTTGTAGCCATTGTTTACTTGTCAAATAACAATAGTGCGTAAGAATAATACAAAACCAATTACAAAACGCCTTTGGCCACAATATTGGAGGTGAAGCATAAGGCAAAACAGGGGAACATGAGATATGTACAAGTCAAAACACCTTTAGACAATATTAAAAGTCAAATATGACACAAACTCGTGGAAAATGTGGTATTTACATTACAAAATCTCTCTGCGCACACTATTTGACCATGCCGTTTCGACGCATCCAGGGAAAGAACTTTAGGGCCAAAAGTCAATTTTCACTTCGACTTTTAAACAAGCAATACAATGTGTCATTCTGAATTAACAATCCGTCAGAAGCGGAGAACTTAGGGCCTGTTCACATAGGAGTCCGTTGCGTTGCGTTAAGGAAAAGATGACGTTGAGACGAAAATAAACCAATCATATGCCTCCAAACGATTAGCAATTAAATTTTTAATGCCTATGATTGGTTTATTTTCGTCTCAACGTCATCTTTCCCTTAACGCTACGCAACGGACTCCTATGTGAACAGGCCCTTAACCTTTAAAATGGCATCTCATTTATCGATTTTCGTTAAGTATGAAGGGAGAGAAATTGATCGTCACAAAAAAAATCACCTTCTAGAAATAATATATATGGTTTTTCCATGCGAAAAGAATAATGTACACCCACGTGGATGTTGCCAATAAAGAAACTCATTAATGAAATCACAGACCGATAATAGAAGCAAACGATTTTTAAATTTAAAAGGTCAGTGCGATTGATAATGGTAAAATAAAAATTAGCTAGCGCGTGCCATCTAGGGGAAGAAAAATTGTTTATAATGTTTATACTTCGATTTTCAAACAAACAATAAGATGTGTAATTCTAAATTAACAATTCGCACTAAGCGGAGATCTTAATCTTTAAAATCGTTTATCGATTTTGGTTAAGTATGAAGGGAGAAAACGAGATGAAACAAAATAACACCTTTTAAAACTAATATATAGAGATAACCAAGTAATCGTAGGAAAGAATATCAGACGATATGAAGATAAAAGTAACACAATTATCCGAAAGTAAAGGGTTATCTTTTACTCGATTACACTACAGAGTAGAACATTATTTTCAAGGGGAAAAGTCATTTATACATACACCACTGAAATCCTTCTTCCTTCATTTGGTTTTATGAAAAAGTTAATTGGTGGAGAACAAAAACGTAAAAATACAGTACAGTACCGATAAACCGAGTTTCGGTAAATCGAGTTCGACTTCCTTCGAAAGCATATGCTAAATTGACCATGCATTTTTCCTTCTCTCCACGGATTTTTCTCTTTCTTTTCTTTCAGTCTGGGGGGGGGGGGCATCGTTGGTGACATTTAACTCTCACAACTCTCAAACCTCCCTCATCCCTAGTGATTTTTTTTCCTTTTTTTCAGCCGATTGGGCGAAGTACCCTAGTATGATCAAAGTATGTTGATTCCTCTTTTTAAGGCACCCAGACCAGTTTTTGTTGTCTAAGTCGTCTTTAGTGGTCTGTGTTTGATCTTATATATTCTGTAATCTATGAATCCATGATCAATGGGTAAACGTGTTCTGAAAGCTTGATTCAAGAGAACGACGGAAATATTTGATTATAAAAAGATTCTTCTCAGAAACGCAGATGACATTAGATGATGCTATTTCATTGATACGATGCAAAGGGTTGTAGTCTTTCAAAAGTTTATTTTATTATCATTTTATTATTCAATAAAACCTATTTCTACGAGATTCAGCATCATTTATAGTACCTTCGTAGAGCATCATGCTTGTGTTTTTAAGTTCTATTTAGCCGTGGCTGGATCAGATCCCAGTCATCTCCGACTGCCATGATTCTACTGTTGCTGTTTGTTAAGCCTAACGGGGTTTTACACAAACTCTTTTAATAAAGACTACGCATAGGAACTTATTTAAGAAGATAAATAATGCTATCTGTCGACGTTTGCCTTGCACCTACGTTTGCCTTGCCGAGTACCTAGGACAGCACCTACATAAAGCACAATCAGTGAATCTATGGAGGCAAAGTCCAAGGATGGATTTTATGATGAAACGAATGATACTTTTGCTGGCAGGAATTTTGTTCGCGAAGTCGCAGCTCCGATTCCTAGGTATATATTGCCGTATAAGCGAGTTTGTTAAACTGTCTTAAAAACTTCAAAGTGGTTGACAAGAATGATAGGAACTTATTGAAAACTTCCCATCAAGAAAACGATCGAAATCACTGTGGCCAAGATCTCTCTCGTGGCCAACATTAATATTGACTAAGACATATTTTCACTAAAGTTTCTAAGTACAGCTATAAATGCCAGGTGTGTGGGTATATATATATATATATATATATATATATATATATATAAGAAATAGATGATAGAGAAAACCAGTAATAGCCCTAAAGCTACTTGCAGCCAGGAACAAATAACATGAGAAAAGAAAAGTATTAAAGAGGTTTTAGACAGCATCTCTTCATCAGCAGTGTCAATACTGTCTAAAAACCAATGGATTGTTTCCGATGAGTATGATCTATACAATAAACACACTCAGACACCGTACAATCCATGAAAAACAGAAGAATTGATTAAAAATTGAATAAAAGTACTTAACAAAAGAACACCAAGCCTGGCGCTAGACAGAGTGGAAGTTAAGAACATGTAACCGCAAGATGACTGACGTCACAAAACTTGCAACCATGGAGATATTGGAAACTCAGTTACATATATATATATATATATATATATATATATATATATATATATATATATATATATATATATATATACAGATACAGCTAACCCTCTTATAACACGGTAGCTAGGTTCCTAGAAAATGCCGTGTTGTGTAAAACCGTGTTATACGAGACCCAGAGACAGTTCAAAAAAGGGGGTTATGTTCTGAAAACTTATTAAAACAAACTTTTTTTTTTAAATTCCATATAAGCAACTTAATTTTTATTAAAAATATAAATGTATGTATAACACAAAACGAAAAGAAACAAAAAAAATATTATTTTCATTTAATGCGACCTTAATTTAGTAAATTTCTTCCTCATCAATGCTCAGTACAATCAAACGCGAACATGTTTTCGATTGAACGATATCACCTTCACTTTCAGAACCTTTTTCTTCATTTAGATTTTTTGCCTCTTTAAAAAATCTGTAATTTTGGTTTATTAGCTGATTCTTACAAGATCATTGTAGATTCACGGTATGGACATAGACAATTTTGCAGCCCCCCTTTTGAATTTTCGGCTTCTTTCGGCGGAAGGGTCTGCATTCGGGGAAAATGGTTCAAGATTTTCAGCTAAGCTTAGGCCTTCTTGTAATTTTATATCGTTATAAATGAATAAATTATAATTTGTTTATACATTTTCATGTAAAGCCACTATAGTTCATTATTCCCTCCCGTCATTATTTTAAGGTAATTTAGTTTTTAAATGTGTTAAACAAAAATCATGTTATCTAGTGCTATAGAAGAAGTGTTGTACAAAGGTTTTCACAATTTTTTTTATCGTGTTAGAGCGCAACCGTGTTATAAGATGCCGTACTGTAAGAGGGCTACCTGTATATATATATATATATATATATATATATATATATATATATATATATATATATATATATATATATATATATATATACAGTGATTTCCGCTTATAAGAATCACGTTTGTTATTACTGTTTTTGATTCTTATAGCCGAAATCTAGGTTTTTGAACAGGCACACACACACCTATATATACATATATTAGATAATTTACCATAAAATACTCTTTAATTACTCTTTAATAAAATACTCTTTTATTAAAATTCTTTTTTATAATTTTAAAAATACAACTTAATTTCTAGACCTATAAGTAGATACACATGATTATATTAAGCGAAGAAAAAAATCCAATATTTATTACAACATACCTGCTTAACAGTTTTAACATTTCAACTACAGGAAGGGAGCAAGAAAAAGTTTTCTATGGTAGTTTGACGTAATGAAGTTTTCAGGGGGCTGTTTATACCTCTTTCAATGCCAATAGTCTCAGACGAAGATTCGCCTTCTAGATTACGTTTCACGGTTTGATAACGTGCTGAATCTACTAATGTCACGTTTGCTTAAGTGATAGTGGACACTTCGCCGAAGATTTTTGTGTTTCAGGGGGCAGGAAGCCGCAACCAGTATGTGGGAGGTAGGAAAAAAAGATCCCTATTTTTGTTTGTCAGTGGAGAAAAGTGAAATCGGTCCCGAACGGGTAAAGATACCCCTGGGTCAAGCGAATAGGACAGTGTTGTGCTAAAGCGTTTAAGGGGAAACTATTATGTTATGTCTAACAAAGAAAGGGATGAATTTTACGACTATATTCCATCCCATCTTATCAATATTTCTTTTTTTTAAAAAAAGAAAGAACTTCGTGCCTTTTGAGGGTTTAAGTGGCTTTTTTGGAAAAATGAAAGGAAAGCGAAGAGTGTAATCTGATTCTTAAAACCGGTCGGTTGATTCTTTAAAGCGAAAATTTTAACATGGAAATAATACATTAGTTTTTGTTTTCAAGAAATTAATTCTTATAAATGGTTGATTCTTATAACCACTGCTCACTATAAGCGGTGGTTACTGTATATATATATATACACTCAAGAGCCAAAACATTATGACCACCTGTCAATAACGAGTTGGCCCACCTTTGGCGCGCAACACAGCTTCAACCCGCCTTGGCATGGATGCCACAAGTCCTTGGTAGATGGCCGGAGACAGGTTGTACCAGATGTTTAAACAACGGTCACGCAAATCCGAGATATTGAGAATTGGTGGTCTTTGAACTCTGAGCTGCCGTCCCATGACATCCCAAATGTGTTCTATCGGATTGAGATCCGGTGAGTTAGGCGGCCAGGACATTAACCGGAATTCAGCATCATGTTCCTGGAACCACTCCAACACAATTTTAGCCTTGTGACACGGGGTGTTGTCCTGTTGGAACATTCCATTTCCAGCTGGAAAAACAGAGGCCATGTAAGGGTGCAACTGGTCCGCAATGATGTTCAGATACCCTGTAGCATTCATGGTCTGCTCTACCACAACCACGGGTCCCAGAGACGCCCAATAGAACGTCCCCCAAAACATAATACCGCCACCACCGGCCTGTGTATGACCTACTGTACATTGAGGGAGCAACAGTTCGCCTGGAAGACGGCGTATCCTGACACGGCCATCGGCGTGATGAATGACAAACCGTGATTCATCTGACCAGGCAACTCTCTCCCACTGATCCATGGACCAGTCGCGATGTTCCCGGGCCCAGCGAAGGCGCAGTTGGCGATGACGCTTGGTCAGCAAAGGCACACGAGTGGGACGTTTACTGCGTAGCCCCATATCCAACAGTGTCCGCTGAACAGTGTGCTGCGATACTATTCTACTTGGCCCTGCATTGTATTGGGCTGTCAGCTGAGCCACTGTCTGGCTCCGGTTTTGCTTCACCATGCGAGACAGTCTCCGACGACCTTTTTCTTTGATAGCGTGTGGACGTCCAACACCATGTCGTCTACTGCTGGTTTCACCGTCATTCATCCACTTTGCATAAGTACTAACAACTGTAGATCGCGAACAACCCACGAGTCGTGCAGTTTCGGAAAAACTTGTTCCGAGCCTTCGAGCCATTACAATCTGCCCTCTATGAAAGTCGCTTAGATCCGCAGCCTTTCCCATCACACACAGAAGTAAGTGAAAGAATGATTCTTCAGACTCTCCAGCAGCAGTTAAATACCACTTCCACCTGATCACGTGCCTTCCACGTCATCCAGGCGAATTCATTGCAAAATGTAGGGGTGGTCATAATGTTTTGGCTCTTGAGTGTGTGTATATATATATATATATATATATATATGTGTGTGTGTGTGTGTGTGTGTGTGTGTGTGTGATAATAATCCCAATGGGTGAATAGGTGAATACAACTTATTGGAGATGCAGTCGCTCTTTTGGTAATGAGAAAAGAGAAGAGGTACACAGATTACAGAGTCGTTTTTTATTCAACTGGAAGCATTACGATGGCATTTGGCGTCCATGCAACAGGACGGGACGCGAAAAAGCGAGGGTCTACATCCGAAGGAGAGAAGGGCCGTGGCGGGACGCGAAAACAGCAGCTTACATGGCAGAGTTAAGTGAGAAGAGACGTCGTGACCACCAGACTTCTGGCGTCCGCGGACTGCAGATCTGACTGCAAGGAGAGTTAGGTGACAAGAGAGAGAGGTCTTCTGTTCAGGCAAATATCATGTGACTGTTTTCTGATCTTGCCACCAGGGGCCGAAATTTCTTATTATTTAATTACTTATTAGAATTTAGTCTCGTGGAGTTCACGTGTCCACGTTGTGGTTCTCCCGGGGATTAATTAAATTCTAGATCACGCGCTGATCTGCGTTTTACCAAAAAGGAAGAATTTGAAAACAGGTCTGATTTATTGTATACAAATTTAATGAGGCCCTTGGATTCCGACCAGATATATGGGGATGTTATTTATATTAATTCAGATATTTCAAATGCCTGCTTAATGATCTGCAGGGCCAATATAAATTATAACTTACATTATTTTTAGGTTGCAATTTGGAAAAGGGGTCGTGCTTTATTAAAAGGATAATTTAGAATACGCGTTAAATGTAATTTAATAGGAGGACGCGTTTTCTTGTTACTTACTTACACACACACACACACATATATATATATATATGTGTGTGTGTGTGTGTGTGTGTGTGTAAGTAATAAAAAACTTAAACTAATGGTCTGAGTTTCATCAAATGGATCTAGAACTAAAACAATGGGAAGATATTTTTTGAATTACTGTAGATGTGTTACAATTAAATACATGTTTCATTTACTCACATATCCTCTTTACATGAGTAAACGGAACAAAAGCACAGAGTTAAAGCTTTGGATTTCATTTTCAAATTTTTGATAGCAAAATACATTCTTAAGTACATATTAAAAATTCTTCTATATATTCAAACGTTTAGATGAATGATATAAATCGGCCTGTTTTAATCATATAATGATAAAAGAATATTTATTAAAAAAAAACAATCACGTTCCATTTAGCTGACAGTGTTATTAAAGTCTGCTTTTCGAGCCAGTATGCATACGTACGTCACTTATCAGCGCATACTTTGAACTTTTGACGCATGTTGATTTCCTCACTGATGCAAGCGAGGGACGAAAAATTTATCTCAGGGTTTAGTATGCGCCGGAGAATCAAAATAAATATCGATACACCAGAAAAGAGAAAAAAAAAATCGTAGACTATTTCAAGAATTTAATCTATATTTAACGGAAATTCGCTTATAAAAGTCGCAGTGAAAATGCCTATTGTTACGGTTACATGAGTTGAAATACGGTGAATCACCGTTTGTTTCACATGGCATTTAGGCCGGGCGCAAGTTGAGACGCAGCTTGGTGAGGTGTGGCGACGCTGGGTGAAACAGGGAAGCAGGATTCAATGAACTGCGCGCAGGGAGAGCGAAAGTTGGGAGGCAGTTCCGTCTCAGCTGCGTGCCAGTGAGGGTGTTTAACAAATTGTGCGCGATGGCAATGTATATACAATCATTACTAAGTTCGGAATCTGATTCCGATGAACTCGAAGACCAAGTAATTTTAAGATTACTTCGTGAAAAGCTTCCAAAAAGCAATTATCTGAAGAAAAGAAAGACGTTTTCGTGTTTTTCGTTCACCTTTTGAATGTAAAGTAAGCACTGTTGTGAAAATTGTAAAAGCATCTTGCGTACTGCACAACTATTTGAGAAATTCTGCAGTAGTGCAAACTGGAGGTGATATCCCCGAACAGGATTTGCCACACTTCCAATTACGTCCACTGCATCAAACCAATGCACGAAGTGGATCTCAAGCGTTTTGGATTCGTAAAATGTTCACGGAGTACTTTAATTCACCCGGAGGTTCTGTTCCTTGACAGAGAGATTGCGTGTTAAATGGAAAGTACTGAGAATGTATTGTAATTAGAATATAAAAGATTAATCTTTAAAGCATAATACATTTATAATTTTTAATAAATATTATACTTTTTAAGCTTATTTTTTTAATGTTGTAACACCTTTTCTTTTCTCAATCATTTATATTTAAATTAAAGTTACTTTTCAAATTCTGGTTAGATACTAAGTTTATTTCGGAAAAATTTTAATACCTACCTCCGAACGGAAAAGCATGTTAAAGGGGAACGTAACTAATTGGTAGTTCCTCGTAAATAAAATCATTCCGACAAAATGGCACACATCTGTATAGAAAATATACAAATATACCTACAAAGCAGTTTTGTTTTCGCCGAAAATCTGCTGTACATAAAATGTTATCTAAAACAAATGAAGGGTGCAGCGGAAATCGGCAATAGTCCAAAAAAAAAAATAAATTTACACGAAAATAAAATGAATACATTGTAAGTAAACTAATTCAAGAAACACTTTTGATTGAAAAAAACAACCGTTTTCCCATGTACCCTTCAAATAAATTTATCTTAATTAATTAAAAAATTATAAAAACTTACCACATTTTATTCCAATTTCTTGGGCTATTTCTTCCCAAAGCAGCAATTTTAATTTGACTTTTAAATAGTCAGCATGTGACGTGTATAATATTTTTCTCCCTCGAACTGCCTCAATTAATTGTTCCTCCATCGTAGACTTCGATTTCAGCACAAATTTTCACTCGCAGGTCGTAGTCACTAGTGACAATCTGCGGCACGACCACAAACCTCCGCAGCTCACGGGCGCTCTCAAGCTGTGTCACCGGACCCTGCGTTCCAACATCCGGTGTAGTATTCACTTCTTTGTTTCACAGAATCTCACGGTGAGTCACCCCACCCCACCTCACCCAACTGCGTCTCAACTTGCGCTCGGCCTTAAAGATAAATGAAATAACAAACACATTAAAGTTTAAAAATATTATAAAAAGTTTATATTGTTTTAGTAAATGAAGTATAAAAGGCCTTAACATAATCAATTTACATTCAAAAGAAATTGATAGTTCGAAAAAATGTCCTGAAACGGAATCTTTATATCTGAAAATACACCACCGTATATACTTTATAACCTTTGTGTACTCTATAACGTTATATATTTTATGTACTCTATAGCGTTATATACTTCATGTACTCTATAACGTTATATACTTTTTATACTGGTCGCGGTGGTCCAGTTGGCAAGAGTAGCGGGCCAGTGATGTGAACGTCCCTGGTTCGATGCTCGTCTGCAAATCCACCGCCGTGTTCACTAATGGTGGCCGGGGCACATAAAATAGGTCGTGGCTGCAATGTCCTCCAAGTTCTCAAATTTACCTCTGGAGGTGCGGGGTGCAAGTGTTCCGGTCTCGTCACTTGACTCGGTTCAAAATTTCGGGACCGGTCATTTAGCCAAGTCTTGGTTTGGTTTGGAGCGCTACGGTCAACTTTTGCTACACGAGGGCTAATTAGACCGGGACCTACGGCTTAAAGCCGATTCTTAACGGCTACAAACGTCCATGCCAAGAGTGGGACTCGAACCCACAGACTCTAGTACCGAATGCCAGCGCCCTAGCCATTCGGCCATCGTCCTAATAGCCAAGTCGAACGTCGACCCTTGTGGTGCTAATTCAAAGCAGGAGCCTCCCCTTTCAGCCCAATAGCCTATTAGGACCTGGTGGATGGAACCTCAGACCAGGGGGCATTAGCAACAACAACTTTTTATACAGCCTATATGGATCTGGTGGTGTGAAATGCTCCGGCCAGAGGTCATGAGTAAAAACAATAACAACTTTTTATATTTTATAACGTTATATACTTTTTATACTTTATCTTCATATACTTTATCAAAAATTGATCGATAATTATTCTTTTTTCATACTATATAATCTTTATTAACTGTATACAGCGAAACTTCTCTGTGGTGGCCAGTCGCGGTTCCGAAAAAAAATGGCCGTTTTGAGGGTAGCCGTCGGATAGGGCTGGACTACTATATGGCTGCCAGTAATAGTAGGGAAAAAAAGGCCGTTTTGCAATGTGGCCAGCTAGAGAAGTTAAGTTTTATTGTATACGTAAATCTGTACACGTTACAGAACAGTTTTCTTTTTTCATGTGAAAGAAGAAATATTCATGATGGTGTAATGTGATTTCTATTGATCTAAAAGCTACTGGCCATACGGGGGGAAAAATGGCTAGAAAGTTGAGATTCCATGACTTGGTAAAGTCCAACATTAATTTTCTTCTCGCAAATAGAATGAAGCTGAGCCAGTCCCAGTATATTTGAACGGGCTCGAATCCGGACTAAGGCATGGTCACTCTTGTGCGGCACCCTCATCATGAGTGATGCTGGTTCATCTACAGAGTGATCCAACAATAAAGGAGCTAACAAATTCGGGATGTGAAATGGGCGAATGTCGAAAAGACAACTGCCTGCCGAGTTAGAAAGAAAAAAGTTTTTAAAATAATTTGCCCTCAGGATTTATGAAAATTTCATTTTAAAAAGTTTTAATCAGGGTGAAGAGAAATAATTTTTTGAGGGTAACTTTGGGATTTTCGGAATGTTTACTATCAATCAAAAATCTCGTTAAGCAATTAGCATGAAAGTGTTGTATGTGACAACGTCAGCATCGTAGAAACATGCGTTTCGCGCTGTTTAGTTTTAAATGTGGTACAATGGGTGTTAAGCGAAGGAAATGTGGTTTTTGTTTGAAAATTTTGTTTCCCGGACCCACTAAAAATAAACAATTGATAAGAAGTATTCAATAGAGAACACCATTGCAGTTAGTTGGCTTAAATACTTAATATTCAACTGTTTTAAAACCTCTTTTTAAAAAAATCGAATTCAATGATGTCCATCTTAAAATATGACGATCTTAAAATATTGACGGTGTGTCGTTCTTTTGTTTGTTTGCACGTTCCAAATGTGGAAATATTTAATAACGGTGAACAAGGCACATCCTGCCCGTGCAAATATATTGTATATGCACGCATGCATATATATGCGCATATTTGCGTTAAATTCTTTGATAAAATTTTAACTCTAACACAATCTATATACACTGCTGGCCACCCAAATTGCAACACCAAGAAAGACAAGAGATATCACAACAAAATTTATTTTGTAGATAACATGTTGACCAAGTATCAAATCATTAAATTTATAGACTTCTGTGAAGTGTGGTTCCTGCCAAAATCAGTAGCCAGAGTAGCCGCCATTGTTGGAGATCACCGCTGCCACACGCCTCGGCATTGATTCAAAGAGACTTTGGATGAGTTCTTGGGGTACAGCAGACCAAGCAGCTTCCACGCGTTGCCAAAGTTCATCTGTTGTGGCAGCTGGGGATGGAATCTGGGTCAATCGTAGAGCAACCATGGATCACATGTTTTCTATCGGCGAAAGATCCGGAGAGCGAGGCGGCCAGGGAAGCAATTCAATCTGGCGATTGACGAAGAACAGTTGGACAATGCGTGCCACGTGTGGTCGCGCATTATCCTGTTACATATGGCTGTGGGCAAGCCCTGAAGGTAAGGAAGGACAACTGGCTCCAACACCTCGGAGATGTAGCGGTGGCTGTTTAAAGTACCGGCAATGCGTACTAGAGGTGTGCGAGAGTGATATCCAATACCGCCCCATACCATAATACCCGGTGCAGGACCAGTGTGGCGGTGCATAACGCAGCTGTTCAGCATCCTCTCTTCACGGTGTCTCCAGACTCGAATGCGACCATCATGGTGTTGCAGACAGAAGCGTGACTCGTCAGTAAAGACAATTTCATTCCATTCTGCCGTCCACAACCTTCTGTCATCGCACCATTGGCGGCGGAGACGTCTGTGGTTCTGCGTCAAGGGTAGACAAAGCAATGGACGTCTTGCGGACAGACCACTCTGCTGTAAACGGCGTCGAATGGTACGCGCAGACACTGGATGATGCGTTACAGACTGCATGTGCTGTGCTATGGTTCGTGATGTGTCTGAGCGATCCGTCACTGCGATGCGCACAATTTGCCTGTCATCACGTGAAGTGGTGCGCTGAGGTGGATGCGATCGAACACGCTGGTCCGTCGTACCCTCCTACATCCAACGATCACATATCCGCTTTACAGTTGTTTGGTTTCGTCCAACACGACTACTGATTTCCCTGAAAGATAATCCACAATCTCGGTAGGCCACTATCCTTCCTCTGTCGAACTCGGATACTTGATCAAAAGATGATCGCTGTTTTCGACGAGGCATAATTGATCGTTTTTTTGAAAAAACCACAAGAAAAACACAATTGCCGAACTTGAAATCGTAAAAATCTCCAAGCCTTAAATAGCGCTTTGAAGTGGCGCCACAGGCGCGCGTGTTGTGCGTCTGCGCTGAAATTCTAATCATTTGCATATCTCACCTCCGCTAATGCATGTTGTAAATTTCATGTTATTTGCATGTTTCCTTCAGGGTGTTGCATTTACAGTGGCCAGCAGTGTATATAAAACAGTTCCGTAACTGACTGACTCACTGACTGAGTGATATACAACGCACAGACCAAACCGCTGGACCTAAAGGGCTGAAATTTTGCATGGCGATTCTTCTTATAGTGTAGGGGTGCATTAAGAAATATTTTTGAAAAATTCTTTTTAGATTTTTTAAAATAAAATTTTTAAGCTGTTTTAGTAACTTTTTTTAAGTTTGCATTTAAAATAATAATTTGAGGGTTATAAAATTTATATCACGAGAAAGATCATAAAAATTCCTTTAAAATGAAATATTTTTCGAATCTTTACCTCCATTTTCTGATTTTTGGTAAATTTTTAAAGATTAAATTTCAGAATTTAATTTATTAAATGCTGATCACGTGATTTCTTTTTCTGGTACTTTAAATAAATTTATCGACATGTCCATACCAATGAAATAGACAAAAAAAAAATACTTTTTCCCTTGCTAATGCGGCAGACGATTGGACCTTATCCAAAAAAATATTAAAATACAGTAAAAGATATGTTCCTCAAACTGTACTATATTCTTTAGTATGTCCTATTAGATTTAATTTGATTTATTTCTTCTACATTATTTTGTCTATAAAAAATCTCTTACGATCTTTTTAAATATATATATATATTTTTTTTTTTACATAAATTGTATACATTGATCGTCGTATTTATTTTACATATACATACATACATACATACATACATACACACACACACACACACACACACACACACACATATATATATATATATATATATTGGCATTAATTGCAGACATTGACCGTTGTATTTAATTTGAATGTACTCCGTAGCGAAGTGCGGGTTCTCAGCTAGTTTAAATATAAGTGTAAATAAGGCAAACTAACTAAAACAATTAAAATGTTCTTTTTAAATATTTTTCAAGTTTCGAGAAGGAAAAATCAGACTTTAGCATATTTAAATTCTCAAACAGCTGCCGAGTTACTTAGATATCATTGTCTAGATAACAATGCTCACTTTCGCTTATGATAGTACTACGACAAAGCATTTAAACATCCCTGGAGCTAATGCATAATGGGGCAAAGAGCCCAGATAAACTGATAACAGCGGTTTCACAAGTATCTTTCAACCTCCCTTTCGCATTTTTGTTTTCATTGTCGCCCTTGAATGATAGGTATATAATAACAAGCTTATGTTTGTCATGGTGACAGCAATCAAACAAAGTGAAAAGTTAGTAAAAGGAAGAACAAACAAACTGAAAAGTTAGTAAAAGGAAGAACAAACAAAAAAAAATTAAATCTACACGAAATGATTTTTTTTTAAAATGCTTGTAAAATAAATCATATTTGTTCTTAATTGCCACGACCAAAAAAATTAACCAGAACTGAATCAATTTAAAATTATCATCCTGTGAACAACTCGTAACGTACGAATAGGCATAAATTACTTGAAAACGAGCAAATAATTAGCACCAATCTATAGATATTGCATGTGACTGCGCATTCGCTACTGCTTATAACGAGTAAAATGCCTGAATATAGTTTTCGTAAAGCGACGTTCATGCTCCAGCAGTTCGATATTAAGGTCTTAGTGCGAAGAATTCTTTACCTTACATTAATATGAACCATACAATGTTAGAAAAGATAGTATAGAGTCATAGGTTTACAGACAAATGTAAAGTAGAAGATATAGTTACATAGGTCCACTTACCTCGAATACTTTTGGTCCATTAGTTCCTTTTACTGTGGGTCATATGACGGCTAGAATGCTGAGATATTCGTCGTGATAATATCGAAACAAAGAATATCTATATATTTAAGTTGCTAAGCCGATTCTTTGGGCAGTCCGTGAGAGAAAACTACTTCATCAATTTACTTCAGTTTGGTGTTAAACGACAGATTTTAATCTATAGATGTGTCAAATTTGGTTTTCGTAACCGCAATTTCTGTTAACTAGCGATAATTTACAATTAAAAATTGCATTCTGCGCATACTCAGTGACGTTTAAATCTGGCTTTAGATACTTACTAAGCACGCGGGCCCATAAACACGTTAATTTGTTTATTCCGAGGAATCTCTCTAGGTCTCTCATTGCCATTTTTATTTTAACTATGTTTGTGAGATATGGGATTAAACCTGAAGGAAACTGTTTATTTCGCACTGCTGAGTAACCATATTTCTTTTTATTGGGTTCAATAGTACTTTTTTAACCCTTCAGCGGGCGCGCCCGTGTGCAAGTGAAATTCGCAAAGAATTTATGACCTGGAATCGAAATTTTTCCTCTTTAATATCCTGCCAGTCGCGCAGTTACGATGTGCTGCAGCGTCACATGTTCATTCATTGGCCGCCAAACTTTTGAATTTTCCGTCGAAACCTGTATGCATAACAATTTCTGTCCAATTTGCATTGCCCCTTCTTGGTGCGTCGTTTTTTTTTGTCTAGGAGTGTGTGTGTGTGTGTACATATACAATGCACCTTAAAGCTCCGTGAGCTTTTTCCTCGAGGAGCATAACAACAAAAGATGGAATAGATCTAATCAAATGAAAATGAAGATATCAAAAATTAAAACTCTGGAGATACATTTTCTGTAAAGCACTCATTATCTGGTAAAAACATTACCAGATCGAGTCGATTTGGCTTCTGCCGCGAGCTCATAGAATCGTCAGCGTTACTCGTATTGACATATTTTAAACTAATCACAGACCATAACAATTTCGTGGCTAATCTTTTGGAGGTTTGTAATTGGTTAAATATATTTCTATACGAGTAACGCTGACGCTGGCGGATTCTATGTCAACCATAGGCGTAGCGTGCTTCAAACTTTTTTTTTTTTTTTTTGGGGGGGGGGGGGCACAAATAGTTCAGTTGAATTCAGGGCCCGACTTAGCCTAATTGGGGCCCGGGGCAAAAACTTCTTTGCCCCCCCCCTCTGCTTCACTACTTCAGCAATGAAGAACTTAATACTTAATACTAAACTTTCTATTTGATTTGGGGGCCCCCTTCTGATGTGGGGGCCCGGGGCAACTGCCCCGTATGCCCCTGCCTTAGTCAGGCTCTGGTTGAATTCAATTAGGGCCCTCCTCAGTGCATTGACTGCCGGACGGTCCTTAAAACATGAAATATTGTGATTTTTTTAAATTGAATAACAATAGAATTGATGTTTGAGTAGCATTCAAATGTTATACAATGAGAAAAATAAATATACACTGCTGGCCACTGTAAATGCAACACCCTAAAGGAAACATGCAAATAACATGAAATTTACAACATGCATTAGCGGAGGTGAGATATGCAAATGATTAGCATTTCAGCGCAGACGCACATCACGCGCGCCTGTGGCGCCACTTCAAAGCGCTATTTAAGGCTTGGAGATTTCGACGATTTCAAGTTCGGCAATTGTGTTTTTCTTGTGGTTTTTTCAAAAAAAACGATCAATTATGCCTCGTCGAAAACAGCGATCATCTTTTGATCAAGTATCCGAGTTCGACAGAGGAAGGATAGTGACCTACCGAGATTGTGGATTATCTTTCAGGGAAATCGGTAGTCGTGTTGGACGAAACCAAACAACTGTAATGCGGATATGTGATCGTTGGATGCAGGAGGGTACGACGGACCGGCGTGTTCGATCGCATCCACCTCAGCGCACCACTTCACGTGATGACAGGCAAATTGTACGCATGGCAGTGACGGATCGCTCAGTCACATCACGAACCATAGCACAGCACATGCAGTCTGTAACGCATCATCCAGTGTCTGCGCGTACCATTCGACGCCGTTTACAGCAGAGTGGTCTGTCCGCAAGACGTCCATTGCTTTGTCTACCCTTGACGCAGAACCACAGACGTCTCCGCCACCAATGGTGCGATGACAGACGGGTGTGGACGGCAGAATGGAATGAAATTGTCTTTACTGACGAGTCACGCTTCTGTCTGCAACACCACGATAGTCGCATTCGAGTCTGGAGACACCGTGAAGAGAGGATGCTGAACAGCTGCGTCATGCACCGCCACACTGGTCCTGCACCGGGTATTATGGTATGGGGCGGTATTGGATATCACTCTCGCACACCTCTAGTACGCATTGCCGGTACTTTAAACAGCCACCGCTACATCTCCGAGGTGTTGGAGCCAGTTGTCCTTCCTTACCTTCAGGGCTTGCCCACATCCATATTTCAACAGGATAATGCGCGACCACACGTGGCACGCATTGTCCAACGGTTCTTCGTCAATCGCCAGATTGAATTGCTTCCCTGGCAGCCTCGCTTTCCGGATCTTTCGCCGATAGAAAACGTGTGGTCCATGGTTGCTCTACGATTGACCCAGATTCCATCCCCAGCTGCCACAGCAGATCAACTTTGGCAACGTGTGGAAGCTGCTTGGTCTGCTGCACCCCAAGAACTCATCCAAAGTCTCTTTGAATCAATGCCGAGGCGTGTGGCAGCGGTGATCTCCAACAATGGCGGCTACTCTGGCTACTGATTTTGGCAGGAACCACATTTCACAGAAGTCTATAAATTTAATCATTTGATACTTGGTCAACATGTTATCTACAAAATAAATTTTGTTGTGATATCTCTTGTCTTTCTTGGTGTTGCAATTTGGGTGGCCAGCAGTGTAATATAAATAAAATGAGAAAAAAATATAGCATCAAATTTTTGTTATGGCATATGGTTTATATCATTGTTAAAAACTATGTTAAGGCTAAAGACATAAATCGGAATCTTCAGTTTCACAGTTTGAAAAAGCAGGAAAAAAAGTCCACTTTCTTAAAAGTTTTCTACAATTTTCCGATTTGAACTGAACTTCTATTAAAGTTTTAATTTATTTCAAGACGCTATGCCTATGATGTGAACAGGCCCTATCTCGGAAAGATTCACATACAGTCTATAATCACATATAAACTTATTAAATGCAGATTTCTCTTACACTTTTTAATACTTTATGTAATCTATTCACCAAGAGCGCAGTGGAGACATTTTTATTATTGTTCAACAAAATTGTTTGACAATTATAAAAAAACATCTTTTTTCTTCGATTGTCATAGCCTTAAATATGAAAAATTTCAAATTTTTAAAATACTTATTGATTTTATTTAAAAAAAAAAGGTGGGAGAGAGACATGGAATGGTTCTTAAGGCCGAGCGCAAGTTGAGACGCAGCTGGGTGAGGTGGGGTGGGGTGACTCACCGTGAGATTCTGTGAAACAAAGAAGTGAATACTACACCGGATGTTGGAACGCAGGGTCCGGTGACACAGCTTGAGAGCGCCCGTGAGCTGCGGAGGTTTGTGGTCGTGCCGCAGATTGTCACTAGTGACTACGACCTGCGAGTGAAAATTTGTGCTGAAATCGAAGTCTACGATGGAGGAACAATTAATTGAGGCAGTTCGAGGGAGAAAAATATTATACACGTCACATGCTGACTATTTAAAAGTCAAATTAAAATTGCTGCTTTGGGAAGAAATAGCCCAAGAAATTGGAATAAAATGTGGTAAGTTTTTATAATTTTTTAATTAATTAAGATAAATTTATTTGAAGGGTACATGGGAAAACGGTTGTTTTTTTCAATCAAAAGTGTTTCTTGAATTAGTTTACTTACAATGTATTCATTTTATTTTCGTGTAAATTTATTTTTTTTTTTGGACTATTGCCGATTTCCGCTGCACCCTTCATTTGTTTTAGATAACATTTTATGTACAGCAGATTTTCGGCGAAAACAAAACTGCTTTGTAGGTATATTTGTATATTTTCTATACAGATGTGTGCCATTTTGTCGGAATGATTTTATTTACGAGGAACTACCAATTAGTTACGTTCCCCTTTAACATGCTTTTCCGTTCGGAGGTAGGTATTAAAATTTTTCCGAAATAAACTTAGTATCTAACCAGAATTTGAAAAGTAACTTTAATTTAAATATAAATGATTGAGAAAAGAAAAGGTGTTACAACATTAAAAAAATAAGCTTAAAAAGTATAATATTTATTAAAAATTATAAATGTATTATGCTTTAAAGATTAATCTTTTATATTCTAATTACAATACATTCTCAGTACTTTCCATTTAACACGCAATCTCTCTGTCAAGGAACAGAACCTCCGGGTGAATTAAAGTACTCCGTGAACTTTTTACGAATCCAAAACGCTTGAGATCCACTTCGTGCATTGGTTTGATGCAGTGGACGTAATTGGAAGTGTGGCAAATCCTGTTCGGGGATATCACCTCCAGTTTGCACTACTGCAGAATTTCTCAAATAGTTGTGCAGTACGCAAGATGCTTTTACAATTTTCACAACAGTGCTTACTTTACATTCAAAAGGTGAACGAAAAACACGAAAACGTCTTTCTTTTCTTCAGATAATTGCTTTTTGGAAGCTTTTCACGAAGTAATCTTAAAATTACTTGGTCTTCGAGTTCATCGGAATCAGATTCCGAACTTAGTAATGATTGTATATACATTGCCATCGCGCACAATTTGTTAAACACCCTCACTGGCACGCAGCTGAGACGGAACTGCCTCCCAACTTTCGCTCTCCCTGCGCGCAGTTCATTGAATCCTGCTTCCCTGTTTCACCCAGCGTCGCCACACCTCACCAAGCTGCGTCTCAACTTGCGCCCGGCCTAATACAGCCATATTGACACGCTCATCTGTATATTTACTATTACCCCAGTCAAAATAGACCCGATTTTGACGAATGGCTAAAAAAAATATGAAAGTTTTGAAATTTGGTGGAGATGTTTGTTTAGGCATGCTAATGAACATACTAAAAGTCCCCACCGATCAGACTTGAGCTTTCGCCGCCATCTTGGAAAATGTGTACACTTTTTTGGTTTTTTGGAAATATCTTTAAAAATATTGATTTTATAAAAAATAATTAAATACAAAAATTAAAGAGCATTAAATTATGAACAAAAATTATTCATAACATTTTTTTATATGTCTAACAGGAACAAAGATAATTGACTTTGAAAAGAGCGCACTATCGCACCTGGGACGCGCAAGCGCGGTTCCCCATCGCGGTGGGGGGAAATACCCGCGCATGTGCATACCATAATCAGCCAAATTAGTTTTACACTAAATGGGAAGGTTTTTTTGTATTTTTTCAAATAACTAGGGAAATATTAACTTTACGTAAAAAAAAGTTTATTTCAAAAATTAAAAAACATTAAATTATGTGCAAAATAGATTTTATACATTTTTGTCGTAAACCTAACAGGAACGAAGATATTGAATATAAAATGCGAGTTGATAATGGAGGCAGCTTCTACACAAAACATATATTATATTTTTTTAAGTCTAACACGAAGAAAGATAATTGACTTTGGAAAGAGCGCACTATCACACCAGGGACGCGCATGCGTGAGTGCCCATCGCGATGGCTGGAAGACACGCGCATTTGCATACCGTAAGGCGCCAAATCGGTCTTACCCTAGTATTTTCCTAGCCAGTTAATAGTTAGTAACCGTTCCGTGTGCGTCTGTGAACAATGGCTGATACGGAACTATGTTTTATATGTAAAAAATTAATGTCGAATGATGATTTCGTGAATTTAGGAGAAAAGGGGATCGACGTTTTAAAGAGAGCTAGTGTCCAAAGAAAAGACAATAAGCATAAACAGTTGGAACATTTAAAATCTATTTCGGTTCATTCGTTGTGTCGGAGAAATTACACCAGACCAGGAAGTATAAAAGTTGATTTAAAAAGAAATGCAGAAATCGTGTCAACATCCCAAAGTGAAGAGCGCGCGATAAGTTTACGATCTTTGTTACCTCAGTTCGATTTTCGAACAAAATGTCTCTTTTGTAAGGCAGTGATAGACGAAGAATTCAAAGCAAGATAAAAGAAAAAACCAACTGACAGGCGAAGAACTATATACGAAGTTAGGAGTCTCGAAATGAAAAACAAAGTTCTTGAATCTGCAGAGAATAGACATGACCAGTGGGGAGAGGAAGTTCAGTGTCGTATAATAAGCGTTGCTGATTTAGTTGCAGCTGATGCGATTTATCACCAAGATTGCTTCATGACTTTTTTTCTACACACTGCACCAATCAGAAAGAGAGGGCGGCCTGAGTCGGATTACGTCTCATCAGCTGTAGACGAAATATCCTTCTTCCTTGATAATAATGACGACTGTCAATTCTCACTACCCGAACTCAAATCTCAAATTACAGGGCTAGTTCCAGACGACATCACTTTGAGAAATAAGTTGAAACAAAAATACGGGGATGGGATTATTTTTGCTTCAAACTCCAAAAATGTTACTGTCATATGTTTACTTAATACTGGAATGAAAGTCTTATCAGACTCTTGGTACGACAAAAGGATACGAAATGATCATGAGGAGCGTCTACGAATAGTACAAACTGCTGCAGCCATAATAAAAGAAGATATCCAGACACCAGTTTATGACAATCATTGCTACCCTCCAAGTGATAACTTTTTCAGAGATGTGAACAAGGGTATTCCAGAAAGCCTAAAATCTTTTTTGGAGCACTTGATTATTAAAAAAAAGACTGCTAGGGCGGGAAAAAAAGTCACTTCAATAGCTCACGTCATTATATCAGCGCTAAGGCCACGATCATTTGTGTCTCCTCTGCTCAATGGTCTTGCTTTATTTTTGTACAAAAAGTTCTGTTCCAAGAATTTAATAACAATGCTCTTGAATTTGGGATTTTGTTCTTCTTACTATGAAGCCCAAACACTTGAGATGTCAGCCATAAATAATCCGCAACCCCAAATGCGCGAGGGATCATTCTGCCAATTCGTATTTGACAATGCAGATTTCAATGTGTCGAAAATCGATGGCCTGAATACGTTTCATAGCATGGGGGGGGGGGGGGGGCATTGCTTTTTTTACTCCAGAGTCAGCAGTGGAACCTAGGACGAAGATAAAAAAATTAACCGAACTTACATCCGTATCGACAGTAGGCAAAATGGGAATCATTCCTCTGGAAACGTTTGAAAATTTTCGAGGGCCTGGGTTAAAAACAATTACTATCGAAGATTTGAATGTCTTAAATCCTTTAGCGGAGGATTTACCACTGCCTAAGCCATCTGATATCTCCTGGATGTGTGCTAAGTGGTTAGGTCTTCCACAGATACCTGAATTGAATTCCATTGTATAACCAGAAACCAGCCTTGTGAAAAGACCAAAGTAATACCCCTTCCTTTTGTTAATTCACCACCAAGCAAGTATGTCACCATTTTCACTGTGCTGAAATATGCTGCCCAGCAGTGTGCTAAAATTCACCAAAAGTCTTGCATACTCACGTTTGACCAACCACTGTATATTAAAGCTCGAGAGATAGTCGCAGCAGCATCCAACCCATTATTATCAAGTTGTATTGTGAGGCTTGGTGGATTCCATCTTTCAATGTCATTCTTAGGCTGCATTGGGTATATAATGGCTGGAAGTGGGTTAAAAGAAATACTCACTTTGATTTATGCACCTACGTCAGTAGAAAAATATTGCCTGGCCATGCATACGCTAGGGCCGTCCGAGCTCATTTATTGACCCAAACAGCTTTAGCAAAAATAATTTTTGACGGCATGGACATATCGGATTTGGAATGTAAAAATCTCCGTGAGTTGTTTCGAGATTTTGCTACTGAACCACCATCGCAAGAAACCTTAAACACACGCAATCAAATACGAGCCATCGAAATTAAAATGAGGAAGACTTTGGAGCACCTGAAAAAGAAACGCCCAACTGCCTGTGGGGCTAGAAGCGTCAAGAGAAAATTCTTGTGCCCATCACAACTATGGATGCAGTAGCTCCCGATTCAGTTTTAAACATGGTGTTTTGCAACTGTAAGACTGACTGTGGAGTAAGAATCGGATGTCTGAAAGCAGGCATCAACTGCACAACGGCCTGCAATAATTGCCATGGGGTATGTCAGAATGGCATCAGCCCCGTTGATGATGACGATCGAATGAAAGAAGTTGATGAATGGGCCGATGCTAGCGGATCCATAGACGATCTATACATGCCTGACGAAGGGGAGAATCCCGTACCGAAAAGAACACGTAAATCCTGAAGTCGGTAAGCTTTAAGAATTATTCGCAATAGAAATCTGATAGTGAATACCCCCAAGTTTACTACATTCATGTAAAAAATTAATAATGATTAATTATCTACATAGCCAAAAACATTAAAGTCTATTTTCTTGTTTTTTAAGAATGCCGAAATGTGGGAGAGGTTAGAAATTCAAAGAAGAACGCCTGCAAGGAGACTTCAAAGCTACCTCCATTATCAACGCGCATTTTATAGTCAATATCTTCGTTCCTGTTATGTTTACGACAAAAATGTATAAAATCGTTTTTGTACATAATTTAATGTTTTTCAATTTTTGAAATAGACTTTTCTTACGTAAAGTTAATATTTCCCTAGTTATTTGAAAAAATACAAAAAACCTTCCCATTTAGTGTAAAACTAATTTGGCTAATTATGGTATGCACATGCGCGGGTATTTCCCCCCACCGCGATGGGGAACCGCGCTTGCGCGTCCCAGGCGCGATAGTGCGCTCTTTTCAAAGTCAATTATCTTTGTTCCTGTTAGACATATAAGAAAATGTTATGAATGATTTTTGTTCATAATTTAATGCTCTTTAATTTTTGTATTTAATTATTTTTTATAAAATCAATATTTTTAAAGTTATTTCCAAAAAACCAAAAAAGTGTACACATTTTCCAAGATGGCGGCGAAAGCTCAAGTCTGATCGGTGGGGACTTTTAGTATGTTCATTAGCATGCCTAAACAAACATCTCCACCAATTTTCAAAACTTTCATATTTTTTTTAGCCATAAAACCTATTTTGACTGGGCTATATCTCTGTCTCTTTGCGAAATACAGACAATATCTTTTATACATGATTTTGAAATCTAGTTCCGTCGCTTCGGGTGTAAGCTGGACATGCATATCTTTGAATAAGTGACCCCTGTTATAAGGCTATGTTCAAGGCCATTTTTTTTCCCATTCTCCAGCAATCTAAAACCACAAGTTGTCAGGCAATGAATCTAGGTGACAGGTGGGCAACAGGGTTGATCAAGATAGGCATTTCAGCCGATTGAACCTGAATTGCAGTGAAAAGTATACAACCCTATAGGATATTAGATTTTCATTTAAATATTTGCATGCCGTCTGTAACTAGATTCGTCCTTTTTGTTTTGCGCAAATATTGTTTGGTGCCATTTTCGAAAACTCTCCGGTATGATCAATGTAAATATGCAATAGAGTTCAACATTGCATATCATAGAAACAACAAATCCTCGCTACAGAAATAAAGTTGTGACGACTTGAGATTTAAAAAAGGCAGATGAAATTATTGAATATTTGCAATTTGCTCTCAAAATAAGGAGTAATTGAAAATTTTGGTTTGGAATGATAACACTAAAATCTCATACTTTGCAACAGAAAATTCAAAACTTTTATCTTTGAAAAAGACTAAGGCCGTCTGCACACGGGGCAACTCAACCCATCCGACGGGTTTGTAACCAGTTGCGCCGTGTGCATGGCTCCATTCAATTACGTAGGTTACGACTCATCACGGACTGATTTGTGATTGGAGTCAGTTATCAGTTTCTTTTGAGTTGCTCCGTGTGCAGACGGCCAAAGAAAAAGTGTGTCTTAGTCGACGATTTTGATGGAATTTTTTTGTCTAATGCAGAAGCACTTTGTCTCGAGACACTTTCCTTTTGTTATTTACCGCAATTTAATAGTTACTTTATTATGGGAGCACCCTATAGGTGAGCCAGCATTGTTCCCTATGAGGGGGATGACACGGAAACGACCAAGCCTTATTCAGGATCTGAACCCAAGCCCACTGCGTAGCAGCTCAGAACGCTAACCACTACACCGTGTGGGCGGTAGGATAATAAAAATTACACTATGCTGTTGTTCCCAATGCCCTCTGTCTGGAAGTTGAAAATTACACTTTGTTGTTCCCAATGGTCTCTGTCCGGAAGTTAATTCCCACCAGGTCCATATAGACTCCGGTTTATAATAGCACCACCCCTGGGCTGCGGTGGCCCGGTTGGCAAAGCCAGTGATATGAGGGTTGCGGGTTCGATGCCGGTCGCTGACAAAATCCACCACCGTGTTCACTAATGATGGCCGGTGTACGTAAAATCTGTCATGGCTGCAAAGTCCTCAAAGTTCTCAAATTTACCTCTGGAGGTGCGGGGTCAAATGTTCCGGTCTCGTCACTTGACTCGGTTCTAAATACGGAAACCGGCTTGTAGGGGGTAATGCTGGCCACCTATACGTTGCCCCCTCTCGCCCTTTACTGAGGATAAATAACGTCATAGACAATCTTCCGGCATTTGTAATAAATAAATAAATAATAGCACCACAAGGTTCGGAGTTCGACTCGGCTAGGTGCCACCACAATTTTGACCGAGTATCCCTAGGGGCGACATCTGAGAGGATCATACCTTCCCCACCCCACCATCTATTTAACGGCGCTTATCGGGATTCGATCCGAGCACCCCCAGAACAGAAAGCCGGCGTACTACCGATAGGCTACCTGGGCTGCATTGAGTAAAGCAGAACTCTCTTGGACCGTCTATAAAATATATATTATTAATGTATATAAGTAACTAAAATTCCTTTATATATTTTATTTTTTATTACAACATTACAAAAAAGTGGGCTGCATGAACATACATCAAAACTAGAAGGAAATTTGATCTCGGTTACGTGAAACTACTGCATCAATGTTTGGTTTGATGGAAGTGGTTGCAATTCTTAGCAAGTTTTTACGGTGGTCATCAAAAAATTTGTATTAAATTTTAGTCCTTGTGTTCCTTGAAAACAGTTGTCAGTAAATGTACAAAGTGCTAAAAAAGCGATGACGTGAATAAGGCGTGACTTTGAAGCGAGGCATAATTTTTCTCTGGGAAGATAGGTCCAAGTTTACGATCATGTAATACGACCCGCGGGTTGCACACGGTCGCTTTAACACTTTTGGGAATTGATTTCAATTCTTTCTTGAAATCATCATTTAAAATAAAATTACTTCTTTCTTAGATATAACTGGAATAAAATTTTATGGCTTCTCAAAGGATTTTAATACAGTCGGTTCACCTTAGCGTTATTACAAGAGTAACGGAAAATAATATTTTTAGTAACCACTTTATTTTATTGCTTGTTGTACAGAGGTGTGTATTCTTTAATACACATTAAAAAAAAAATGAATGATAAAAATAAAATTATTATACCTGAAACAAGAAAACTGTAAAAATCCAAAAAGCACATTCAGTATTACTGACAAAACTAGAAAACAACTAAAAAAATAAAAAACTAAATTGTCCCGGGAGCATTTTCCAACAGATGCAACCTCGAATCCGATAAATATAAAAACGTATATATCTAAATTAACATCATCATTAACACTATATACTATTTGTAACAGAATAAAATCACAACAGATTTAGAAATAAAGAGAAATATACACTCTAAAGAATCATTCAAAACAACTAATTATTAGACATCTCTTTAACAAAGAACTAAAGATTTCACACCAGGAAACATTTTTAATACGTAGTAAAAATGCAACATCGACTATACCTGAATACGACTAGAAAGAGCAAATTTTGTGCAAGAAAAAAGCTACATTTTCTTGGTTAAAAAAGTTCAGTGGTTGAAAGAATACCACACAGTAAAAAAAGTTGCCTCAAAATTTCACTGTTCTTAGAAAAACAATCCAATGTAAAGTGAAAAAATGGCAGTATTATACGTTCATCTACAGAAAATTACAAGATATACATATTCAATGAATTATCACGAAAGTATTTTCCTGTTTACAATAAATCAGTGATTTAGACCAACACAGTTCTCAGTTGCATAGCAAAATTTGACGATTTGAAAATCTTAGGACAATTACATCAAGATATTTATTGTATACAAAAACGGAAATTTTATTTACAAGTATTTCCCTAGTAAGTAACATAAAACATTATTGAAAACTGTCAAATCAAATCAACTTTCTCTACAATATTGAGATGGATACACTTATCTATGACGAATTTCAAGAATACATACAGAGCATAACTACAGAAGCTTTACATTAAAACTCAAACATTGATACCAATAAACTATCGAAACAGCCGGCTTGTCTTAGTAAAATCTAGGCACAACATAAGTATAAGAGAAAGAAAATAATATCAATGACAAATTATGGATATACATCTAATCCTCTTTTTACACAATGGCTTTGAAAAAAAAAAAAAAAAGTCGATATATATTTTTTTCTACATAATTTCTTCCCCCACAAAAACTGCACCAAATTGCAGAATTAATGATCAAATGACCAAAAGTATCAAACCTGAGTCATCAGAAGTTTTGTCTGAAAATGCAAAACTTCTGAAGCAACTGTACAAATTTCATCGGATGAAAGCGATTCTGCATCAGCACAACACAAAAGAATGCAATTAGTTCTAAAACAAATCTGAATAATAAAGCATGTAATCGTATTTTTTTTTTATTTTGTTCCTGAATTTATGATTTTTTAAAATTTAAAATAAAGCTTACAATTTTTTGAGAGTAATGAGACTCTTTTTGTTTTATTAAGATTGTTAAGAATATGATTTTCTGTTTTTTTAATGCATACAATTTGCGTTGAATATCAAAATAAATAATTTTATTTAATTTTTCAATTTTTAAAATGTTTTTCTATGTATTTTATAAACAAAAATAAGTCGATGAACATATCCATCATTTTACCATATACCATGTCTTTTTATACATGATTTTTTTACATGACACAGTCTAGAACGCATCCTCTGTGCAAAAAAAGGATTAGGTGTATTATAATTATTCATAAACAAAATATCAATAATTATAATAATTTCCTATTATAATTATTATAAATTATTTAAAATATATGAAGGGAAAATGTTATTGTGTGTGTGTATGTATATATATATACATACACACATTTCATTTTAAGAATACATTTAGAACATAAATATAGTAGCTTTGCATTTACTTACATTATACATCAAACATTTATACCAATAAGCTATTGAAACAGCCAAAATTTTATAATCTTGTCTTGGTAAAATCTAGGTGAAACAAGTATAAGAGAGCATATACAATCAGTGGCGCATCCGGGAAGGGGGGGGCAGGGCAAGGGGCCCTGCCCCCCCCCTAAAGAAATAGAAATTGCATTATAAATATTGATTTACATTAAAAATATTTTTATCCGTTCATCTCACCCCCCCCCATGCATTATAAATATTTTATTCGTTCATCTCACCACCCCCCAAGAAAAAATCCTGGGTGCGCCACTGTATACAATATTTTACTACATACAATAAATTGCAAGTAATTTTATAATAAATTAATCATTAGATAATTTATTCCTCATTTCAATAGAATCTAAAAGAACAGAACCAACAACTTTATGTAGGCTCTGTGAAGATGACTAGAAGCACAGCACAGTGAGAACAAAACACCTATGTGAAGTATGTGTTCATCTATAAGAACTAAGGTAAAAATATCAGCGCTAACTCATACCAGTGCACCTCCAGAACAATATTAGATATACAATAAAACTTCGAAACATTATATCACCAGGTTTGTCATGGCTGGCATGTCCCAGCAATTTCATTATTCCTATGTACATGATTATTAGAAATAAACAATGTAAATTATCTCTACATATCAATTTGTCAACAAACAAATATTTGACTCATAAATTTGTTCTTTCTGTTGCAGCAGTTTATCAAGTTTATAGTTAGTAATTTTAGATATTTTGTATGAGACATATAATGTTAAAAACAATTTTGCAATTACTGAAATGTAAACAACCATAGCTATATTGGGCAATATCAAAATTTTAGGGATGCAAGAATGTAAATGAAAACTAAAATAACTTCCACAGTTGAGCATCCCCCATGGAATAACACACAATAAAAAAAATAAAGAAAAAATACATAATGTATACAAAATTTTACAGAAATACACACTGTGTCACAAACTAAGACTGAGGCTTTCAGCAAATTACAAAAACTATATACTAGAGAATTATATTTAAAGCACCATTACACAACCATAATCTATTTATTGTTAAACAACAACTATTTATTGTTAAACAAGTCTCATCCATTTCAAATCATTTTTAAGAGCAGAAAGGTCAAAATAAATATCCTTTGAGGGTGAAAAACCTAAATATATCAACTATATTACAACAATGAAATACACAGTACAAAGTTTTAAAAAAAACTAACAAACAGGGAAATAAAGAAACTACTAATAAATATCACAAGGTAAAATGTAAATAAGAGAACACAATAATTTAAATCTAGGTTACAAAAGATTACAACAAATGCAGAAACTCCCCACTATATATGACAGATATAAGAATAAATATGCAAGATATTTTAAAAGAACTCTCTTTAAAATATAAATTATTTAGCTGCCCATATATAAAAAAGTACACACAAAAATTACCTTGAGCAAGTTATAGTAAAAGAAGAAACTATGAATGTAGAGCAGGCAAGGTCTGAATACATTTTTCCTAATGAATTCATTATTAAAAATGAATGCATATAGTTAACTAAAATGCAACTGATATAAAATAAATTTTAAGTAGATTGAACAATACAATTTCATTACTTAACACAAACACATAAAGGATGACATTATTTTAAAACAGAAATAGTGTTAAATCACTAACCACTACAGTAACACTTGGTATGAGTACAATGCTAATGCCATTCTCCTCATTGAAGCAAGATAATTTCTGAGTTGAGAAGACAAGACAGGTTACATTAGAACTAGGTCTCGCCAACAAATATCACATGCAGATCAAATGCTTTCTTAAGCACGCGCCAGACAACAGAGATAAGGAGAACATTACCAACAGGCAGCTTGTGGCTTAATTGTCCAAGCAATTGAAGAGGTGAGCGAGTAAAAGCAAATTTTCCTGGAAAGGTAGGAATGAAATTCTCTGTGGACTGAAATAGCTATAACATATTTGGAGAACTTCTGTTTACAGTTGATTTTTAGACACATAAATGAAACTTTTAGACACACAGGCTCATTGGCAAATGTACATCACACAATATCAGCTTAATGTGTAAAAATGAAAACTTACAACCAGTACACATATCACAATCAGGAGTTCATCTTACCATCATAATGCCCTAGATATCCACAGACAACAAACTCCTAGCAGCAGTCCATATTTAACTCTGTCCTGTTAGAGGAAACTGCAATCTTACTTTTTTTTCCCAGAGGTAGCAATTTTATGTCTGTGCTTCAATTATTTTTAATAACTAGGTTTTACTGTCCTAATCTTAATTCAGTACAGATTCCCCATTGGCTACTTCTATACTGGCCTTGATAGAATTTTAAACAATTGGTGAGTAAAAATGACATAAAACTTCATAAATATATGAACACATACATCTTTTGAAAACCAAGGTGGAAGAAAAAGTTTCAGAATAACCATTGTTAACCATCAACTTCTGGAGCAAAAAATGTTAACCTTATGAATGACATAAGCCAAATGTTCGAAAAATTTTAAGAAAAAATAAGTTATGTTTCATGGACTCAAATAACTTTTCTATGCAGGCTTTTTTTTGTTCAGCTAGAATATAAAATACAATGGTCAAATTAACGAAGACTTGAATGGTCAAATTAACGAAAATGTGAGACCATATCATAAAGGGGGAAAAAAAGAGAGAGAGAGAGAAACAAGAAAAATTAAAAGCAACTGAAACACATTAATTATAGTACAAAAATAGTATCTTACTGGTAGGGTAAAATGTTTCCATGCAACAATTCATAAAGGTAAGTGAATGTCAGTTTTTTAAAAATAATATTGAAAATACAATTTCCAACAGTCTTTTCAAGTGATTCAGAATCCTCTGGCATATAAATTTTAATGGCAGGATATAACTGGAAATTTTCACCAATGGTACAGTAATATATAGGAACTAAATTTAATTGATATGTATAAAACTGAGAACTTGATCATACTTAAAATAAACTGTTTAGAGCTCAATAGTAATTTGATACTGAGCTTTTAATAATGTAAAATACAGGCTGGAAAAAACCTCCTATAGATTTTGTACATATATTTAAATATAAAAAACACTGTCAATAAATGCAAAAAGAAAAGAATGAAAAAAGTTTGTTCTTGAAAGGCTTAAGCTAGGTCATCATTTCTAAGAAAGTGTTTCTTGTTGAAGCCCATCTATAAGGAGCACGTAAAGTTTGTGTCAGACTAATCTGATTTATAAGATTAGTATTATTTAACTAAAAGTTATTCAAGCCAGCAAGCACTACTTAAACACATATGAGACTATCTCAAAATAAATATGAATAGTTCAAAGTTAACTACTCCAAAACCACAGGCATGTTAATGATCATTAATTTCAACATTTTCTCTTCTTAACAGTCACCACAAAATCTGATAGCCATGAAAACTGAAATACTATATGAATTCTGAATACACATAAAAAATATTTTAAAATACAACTCAGTATTTCACTTCAAAATTAATTTGTACAATATTAATATGTAATTCTGTGGATATAATAAAAATATTTACAATAGAAAAACTTATTGATTCTTCACACTGAGCAGAAAACATAATATTTCCAAAACTGCAGATGAGAAACTCTAAAATGCATCTTCGGAAATTGCCTTATAACTTTGCAGATGGCACCACAACTCTAACATTTTGGCTATAACTACAATTTGGTGGAGGTAAAAATGCCTCTAAAAATAAAAAAAATAAAAAATAATTAATGCCACAAAGTAAACATACAAAACATGCACACAGTCTATTACTATAGACATGAGAATATAAAATCTAACTTAAATTCTTGAATGCTAAACCAATATTAAAATCACTATATTATATATCAATTATCTTAATGCAATTGATTAAAAAATTAAGGAATAGTTAAATACCTTTATATTTTAACTAAAGTTTTATTAATATGACACAGAGAAAGATATAGAAGATCAAATATCAACAAACATAAAAAATATTATTGCCCTGCAGATGAATCAAACATGATAAGACAAAGAGGATAAAATCAAGGACCTTAACTAAACATATTGCTCTTGGAATACTGAGCTACAATAACTTTAAATAGCATAAGTAATATAATGCATAAAATTCTTAACAATTTTATGATTTAATTTCATGCAACCAATTATGCAGCAGACAAATTCATAATCATTAAAGTATTCTGTGTACTGTTAATAAGCTGCACAATGTATATTTCCAAAACCAGTATGTGTAAGTGTACGTACACACACACACACATACATATATTATATATATATATTATATATATATATATATTATATATATATATATATATATTATATATATATATATATATTATATATATATATTATATATATATATATATTATATATATATATATATATATTATATATATATATATATATTATATATATATATATATATATTATATATATGTATATATTATATATATATATACACACACACACAGATAGTCATTAGCACTTTATGGAAATGATTTTGTAACTTAATTTTGTCACTGCATTTTGAGATAAAAATTTGGCAATTTCAGAATTTTCTGCTAGTTTTTTTTTTTTTTAACTGGAATGTAAAATAAAAGATTTATTTTGAAAATGGCTCCTAAAATTGATAGATGGCTCGAAGGTTCTGTAACTGTGCTTTCCGGGGAGAAATATTTGTACCAACAAATTATAAAGTGGTGAAAAAACCAGGGTTATGGCATTTCAAAAAGAGGTATTTATAATATATTAAATTTGAAAGGAAAAAAATTTCAGGTAGTTTCTTCTAACGAAATTATCATGGGATATTAATGTAGGATTACTTATCATTGCTTACTTCTTTTGTATGTACACATGTATCTATATACAGTAAAAATTGTTTATAAGAACACCGGTTATAAAAACATATCGCTTAAAAGAACGGAATTATTAGTTCCCGGCCAATTCTCATGTGTTATGATGGATACAAAATCCGGTTATAATAACATCGTTAATAAGTACATACTGCTTTTAGTGACTTAAAATTAATTGGTGTCTGGGAAAATAAATCGCTTATAAGAACATCTTAATTCTGAATGGACAGGAAGTAGCAGCAGGTTGTTCTTTAACCATTTTTTTAATGTAAAATAAAACCCAACTCTCACGAACTAATTCGGCTGTGGTCAGCCCTCATAAAGTAGGGGTTGCTAAAAAAGTGCGCCTCCAGAAAACCATCAAGAAAACAAAACTTGCCAGGAAAACTGGGCCACTACCCATACCCCTAGTGACTGGGACATAACAGGGTGTCTACTACTTTTGAGCAAGTCAATTTCATGACCTTAAAAATAAAATTTCATGACCATTGAAGTACATACTAATGTTTAAACGAAATTAGTCTCCCCCCCCCCCCCCTTGGCTCGTCTTTCAACAATATTCACCTTATTATTTAAGTTCTTATCAGGAAAACCTTATTTTTAAAAAGTTGAGATTACAACCATGCAATACTTACTAGTTTTATTACTGTTATACAAATTCCAGATATGATTGTGACTCAAACACCCATGAAATTTATTGATGCAATGTAAAACACCTTGAAAGTGAATGATGCAAAAATTAATCATTCTCATACTTGTTACAGTTACTACAGAAACCCCATTAAAGTAAATAATATTTAAATAACAATTTTTCATTAATTCTACACTGATACAATTGTAAATTAGCTGTATCAATGTTTAATTTGAGTTAATTTTTGCTTAAATTGAGGAACTTTCCTAAACTGCTCTGAAAACATCATAACAGGGTGTCTACTACTTTTGAGCAAGTCAATTTCATGACTTTTCATGACCTTAAAAATAAAATTTCATGACCATTGAAGTACATACTAGTTTAAACGAAATTAGTCTCCCCCCCCCCCCCGGCTCGTCTTTCAACAGTTTTCACCTTATTATTTAAGTTCTTATCAGGAAAACCTTATTTTTAAAAAGTTGGGATTACAACCATGCAATACTTACTAGTTTTATTACTGTTATACAAATTCTAGATATGATTGTGACTCAAACACCCTTGAAATTTATTGATGCAATGTAAAACACCTTGAAAGTGAATGATGCAAAAATTAATCATTCTCATACTTGTTACAGTTACTACAGAAACCCCATTAAAGTAAATAATATTTAAATAACAATTTTTCATTAATTCTACACTGATACAATTGTAAAATAGCTGTATAAATGTTTAATTTGAGTTAATTTTTGCTTAAATTGAGGAACTTTCCTAAACTGCTCTGAAAACATCAAGATGAAGAACAAATCAAACTGGACTGAGCCTCCCCGATATTTCACTATTTTTTAACTAAAAATAATATAAAATTTACTAAAATTACATAATATTTAATTTTAATATTTAATAATATTAAGAAATTATAAAATTTAATATAATATAATCTAAAAGTCCATGCACAACCTTGTGTAATACATTTTAGTAAATTTATAAAACAATTCGGAGCAAAAAAATTGAAATAAACATTTTAGAAATTTGAATTTTTATTCAAAAATTAAATTTTGAATAAGTATACAGTTTTAAAAATTTTACATTTAAAAATGTATTTTTATTTCGATGTTAAAATGCAATACAGTAAACTCCAGAATTTTCCTGCCCGTCGAGCTCCCCCCCCCCCCCCCAAGGCTACGGTCCTGGGCGGAGGAATAGCGCCCTTTACACGTACGTTCTTCAGTGGCGCACCCAGGATTTTTTCTTGGGGGGGGGGGGCCGAGATGAATGGATAAAAATATTTATAATGCATTGGGGGGGGGGGCCGAGATGAACGAATAAAAATATTTATAATGCAAAATCTATATTTCTACTTCTTTGGGGGGGGGCAGGGCCCCCTGGGCCCCCCCCCCCTGGGTGCGCCACTGACGTTCTTTCCCGCGTGAAACCACGATTCCGCGCGATTGAGTGCACGTGTGAAGGTGTCGGAGAGGAAGGGAAAGCTGCTTTCGAGCGTACTCCAAATTTTCCCGCGCGCAATCCCGTACGCTCCAAGCACTCCAAGAGCGTACGTGTAAAGGGCGCTAAACGTAAGCTCTTTTGCGAGTGCTTGGAGCATGAGCGCAATCCCATACGCTCCAAGCACTCGCGAAAGAACGTACGTTAAAGGGCGCTAATATCTCCCGTGGAAGAGAGCTTCATATTTGAATGCATCGCCCGTTACGTCATTGGCGGGAGAAAGCTTCGCCTTCGCCCATTACATAACGTATACTCGGCGGGAAATCTGCATATATCGGACATAGTCTGTTACGTGGGGAGAGAGAATACCTCGAGCGCAAATAATGACAAGAAGCCAAAATCTATACGGTAATACTCGAGTTCACTGAAAGAAAAACCGATCTGAACTACACTTCTCTATTCAGGATCGACGTAAAAATTGAAGCTCTATTCTTATTTTTAATAAAAATTGTGTTTTTCCGCTGTCCAATTTCTCTCTCTTGTTAGCATTGTGCACCACTTGTTCGTGTTAATTTTAATGCTTTACCATATGTCTACTTCCGCTGTGTGTTTCTTATCTCCTCGTATTTTCGTCGCCCGAGGGGTAGCCCCACATGACGACGTATACTCTCCTTCCTGTGAAGGGGAGAAAGAGCGTTCGTTCCCGCAGTGGGGAAGAATACAATGCATTTTCCCGCGGGAACTCTGTTATCTCTCTTCCGATGCGGCGTCACAAAGTAGGCAAAAATTGATCTTAGTGTTTTTGTACCAGTTAGGAGCATATTTTCTATTCTACATTATATCGATAAAAAATTATTAAATTGAAAAAATTCGTGACCTTTTCTTTCAATTTCGTTACTTTTCATGACTTTTCGTGACCGTTTTCCCATTTCGTGACTTTTCGTTACTTTTCATGTTAGTAGACACCCTTCATAATGATCGGAAATGCTGACCCGCCAAGCCAGTCCCCCAAAACTTTCACCCACCAGTGGAGTCCGATAAGAAAAATTTATGAGGTGAGGAACCAACCCAAATGACAGCAGAAATTCCAGACTAGTGGCAAGAAGAAAGAGGGCAAAGCATTTACAACTCTTTCTACAGCTGACAAGTCATCACAGTCTGTACCTCCACATATTCAATGATGAGTGCAAAATGTAAAACTTTTACGGTTAAGGAAAAAATTCGTATAATTTCCAGATTAGAAAACGGTGAAAAAAATAGAGCATTAGCCTATTAAGACGAATTAAAGGTGAGTCATGCCACGATTTCAAATATTTTTAAAACTAGAGAAAAATTAAAAGAAGAATTTGAAAAAGATCGGACTAAAATTAAGAAACTTTGAAAAAGTCCACATACTGACATAGAAGAAGCCCTTTTGCAAGCGAAAGCAAATAAATTTGCGAAGCTCTTAAAAAATATGATTTTGTTTGTCCAGCTTCGTGGATCCAGAGATTTCGGGAGAGACATTCTATTGTGTTCGGGAAAATCAGTGGAGAATCGAAGGCCCTGTCACCAGTTTCTGATAACTGGCTTAAAACCGTTTGGACTACGTTAAGAGTAGGCTATGAAGACCATGAAATCTTCAACGCTGATGAAACTGGCCTATTTTATAGGATGACCCTGGATAGGACGTTGCATTTCAAACACGAAAACTGTAGAGGTGGTAAGCTTTCAAAAGAAAGGATAACAGTTATGGTTGCTGCAAATTTAACTGGAACTGAAAAATTGAAGCTTTTAGTGATCAGGAAATACAAAAAACCGAGGGCATTTAAAAATATAAAATCGCTGCCAGTTGATTATCATTCGAATTCTAAAAATCGGATGACAGGAGAAATCTCTGAAAACTGGTTACGGAAGTGGGACCAAGAATTTATTAAACAAAAAAAGAGAATTCTTCTTATTGTGGACAATTGCCCAGCCCACCCTCCGGTTCAAGGTCTTCATGCCATTAAATTAACTTTCTTCCTCCCAACACAACCTCCGTATTACAGCCTATGGACCAAGGTGTCATTCAAGTTTTAAAGTTAAGTTTTAAGGACTTAAAACTTCATTTCAGGAAGAACTTGATTCTACAGATCATCGACGATATTGAAAATAAGAAAGAACCGAAGATTTCAATACTGGACGCTATCATCATGCTAGAAAAGGCGTGGAATAATGTTAAACCTTTAACGATTTCTAATTGTTTCCGGCATGCTGGTTTTCTTAGGGATGAAAATCCTTCCATTTTTCAAATTCAAGATGCTAGAGATGAAACGCTTCAAGACTGGGATCGAGATTTGCCAATAGAACAAGATTCACTTCAAGAATATGAAGACATAGATTTGGCTCTTGCAACACATGGGAATGTAATGGATGAAAATATTGTTGCAGGCGTAAATGCAGAGATTTCTGGCAGAGATGATGATATTGACAACAGTGCCAGTACAGAAGATCATTTGAACGAGTTTTCTTGCCCGAGTTTAAAAGAAATGTTTTCAGCAATCAATACTGTTAATAAATTTTTAGCTTGCAATGACGATTTTGTAAAGGATCCGATAAAAAAGCTGTCAAAGAACTTGTCGCAATAACCGAAAATTCCTTTTATTTACAAAAAAAAATAAAATAAATAAATAAAAATAATAAAAAAATAAAAAAAAAATAAATAAATAAATAAAATTTAAAAAATAAATAAATAAATAAACAAAAAATATTGCTATTTTTCAGTAAATCAATAAACATGTAAAAAACAAAATATTGCATTATGTATGTACATTCATAATAGCTACAAAATTTTATTCATTTTTCTTTTTAACATTTTTAGAACTATGTATTTGAAAAAGTTTAAAAAAACATACTTATATGAAAAAAAGAACAAAAACATATGAAAAAGTGTGTTTTTCCCTGATTGGACTACCATGTTTCAGTTGTAAATAGAAATTATGTGACAATGAATTTGGTATTTCCAGCAGTTTTAAGCTATCTATCGGTTATAAAAACTATCGATTATAAGAGCCAGTTTTTCAAGTCCCCTGGATGTTCTTATAAACGATTTGTACTGTATATGTAAGTATGTTTGTATATATATACATATATGTATGTCAAAATTTTGATGCATCTTGGTACTTTTCTGTTTAACTTGTCCAAGCTATAGACTGGGTTTGGCATGCTGCCAAAATTATAACTCCCGAGGACAGACAGTTTTAGCGTCTGAAATTTTCCACAGGACCGTTATGAAGGAACGTAATCCTACGTTAAAAGTTTAACTGAAAGTAAAATTTAAAACATGACCGTGAAACCTCATCCTAAGACTGTTTGAACACAGGTAAATATCAAGAAAGTGGTGTCTGATCTAAAAGAAAATCCGCCGACTCAAAGATCCATTGCATCGAAACTAGGAATGTCTGTTGGCACTGTAAAAGTAAAACCATTCATAAAGATTCAAAGTTAATAAAAATGTTTAAACCTAAAGTTCAAATGTTTTTGCCAAAGCATATTCCTGAAAGAAAAACAAATTGTACAGAATTATATGAAAAACACCTAGCTGCTAAAAAATAGAAATTTATGGTTACACTCGATGAGGAATGGGTGTATTTAAGTGACTGTAATAAAAAAAAGATCAATTTTTTATTGCTCAACTGATGGGAATGACTGTACAAAATGGCTTCGTCAGTGTACAGAAAAGTTCCCAAATGGATTCATGATAGTTGCAGGATTTTGTAACAACGGCACATTCAAAATCAAAAAAGTTTCAAGTAAAGTCAAAATTAATTCACTGTTCCAAGAGCAGAATATTTTGGTACCAATTTTTGAAGAAGAAATTCCACCCTTATATGGAAAGGACATTGATAAATTTGAGCTTCATATGGACAAAGCCTCTAGTCACACATCTAAATCAACTGACGCTTATTTAACAAAGAAAGAGTCAGAAACAGGAATAAAATGTATCCCATTTAAGAAATACCTCTAAAATCACCTGATGCCTCTCCAATGGACTTGTGCGCTTTCAGTTTATTAAAATGAGCCTTAGGAAAATGGCACCCAAGAACACTGAATGGACTTTGGAAAATGATCCAAGAGGAATGGGGTAAAATTGACATGACAGTACTAAGATAAAGTTTACTTTCATGGAAAATTTAAGCTAGAGCTATTGTCAAGAATCATGGCTATCAGATAGAAGCAAATCACCGCAAAAAATACAGCATTTATACATAAAACTTAACTATCAAAATTGTTTCCATAAAGTGCAAACAAACTTCTGTCTATATATATACATGCGCATACATAAAAAGTCATACCTTAGTACTCATTGCACTTTGACAGAAAAAAAAAATTAGAAGAAGCTTTCACGGCTGACTTTTGTTTGCTTGGTACTCATAACACTTGCTAGAAAACCTGTATGAGGCAATCCCATCTCTCTGAATGAAACAAAGATGATAAGTTGGTATCACACTCAGAGTAGAACCCTACTTTTTTTTTCTTTTTTTCCCTTTTGAGCTCTTTTTTTTTTTTTTTTTTGTTATACAGAGGCTGTTCGCACATTTTTTAGACGATTTTGGTAAGTGGTAATAAAAAATCATTTGCTGCAAAAGAAATAATTGCAATTGTACTATGTTTTTAAAAGTCAAAATTATCGTCTGCGGCTTGAAAGTTTTGTTTTTATTCAAAATGGCATTTTTAACAAAGCAGTGGTTCGAAGGCTACATTTATGCTCATTCCGAAGAGAAATATGCATACTCCGTTATCCAAAAACGATGTGAGAGTCATGGTTTTGTGATATCTAAAGCGTCGATAGGTAATATCATCAACAAGAAAGGAAAAAAAAAAACGTCAAATTGGAGCCTCAAGTGGGACAAAAATTCCAAACAAGTATCCAAGAAAAAATGGACATCTTCGACTATTGCAAAGGTACGTTGTTAAATGTTAAAAGAAAATCCCCCTAGTCAAAGGACAGTTGCAAAATCATTAAAATGCTCAGTCTCCACTGTAAACAAAATGATAAACGTTGATTTAAATCTTAAGAAAGCGAAAAAACGCAATGTGCATCGTCTTCTTCCAAATCATATCGCTGAACGCAGGACATGCTGCAGAATTCTATATGAGAAACACTTATCCAAAGAAAAATGGAAAACAATTGTCACAATAGATGAATCATGGGTGTATTTAAATGATTGCAACAAAAAAAGAGCCATTTAATATCATAAAAGGGGAGAAAAAAATTTAAGTACATGGTTCAAAGAATCGAAAGAAAGTTTTTCTAAGGGATTCATGATTGCTGCTGGTTTATCTTATAATGGCAAGTTAAAAATAAAGAGAGTGGAAAAAAATGTCAAGATTAACTCCAAATACTATCAGGAACATATTTTATCGCCAATTTTTCTGAATGAAATACCATCACTTTACCCACAGTGCCATCAATCTGTGAGACTCCATCAGGACAAAGCTAGCAGTCACACATCAAAATCCACTGTAAATTTCCTAAAAGAAATGGAACAAAAAACTGGTATCAAGGCCATCCGTACTAAATCTCCCGATGTATCTATCACCTATGGATTTTTGTGCTTTCGGGCTTTTAAAATCTGCATTATCCAAATGTCGTCCCCAAACCCTTACAGGACTCTGGAAAGCTGTTCAGGAGGAATGGGATAGAATACCTCTTCTGACACCTCAAAAGGCATTATTATCCTGGAAATTGCGGTGTCGAAAGATAGTTCAGAATAAGGGATGTCAAATTGAACATTTAAAACACAAGAATTTTATGTAATTTAGTTTTGTGAATACAATATACATTGTCTAAAAAATGTGTGAACAGCCTCTGTATAAGTCATCACGAGTTTGAAGAAGGTTAGTGATACCACTCAGCGGAAATCAGTGAGAAGACACAGTGAGACCAATGAGACAATAGCTAAGCATGATAGCTGTATATCTGATCATGCTGCAAAACAAAGATATGAATAACTCCGAGGGACTTTGAAGGCTTTGAGGCTGTACTAGTAATAGAGAACATTGTATCCATGGGAAAGTCCATGGGCCTGGAAGTCAGGAATGAAGACATCAAAGAGGTAATGGAAGAACACAGACAAGAGCTCAGCACTGAGGAGCTGCAGGAACTTCAAAGGGAACAGCAACAGATGGTGTCTGTGGAATTTTCTTAAGTGAGGAGGGGGGTAAGGGTAGAAGCCCCTACTGTATTGTTACAAGAAATGTGTTCTAAATGGATTGAATTACAAAATTTTGTTGAAAAGTATCCTCTGACAAAGCTCTAGCAAGCAGAAATGCTGACTTTAAGACACATTTTGAAATTTAAGCAGAACAAAATTTCTCTCGATAGATTTAGGAGTTTCACTACAAACCTGAGTCTACACAGAAGAGTTGAGTGGTAGACAGGGAAGACAATGAAACACTGTTCAAATGCCTGTTGTTTTAATGGAAAGGAATTCCCCTTCCAAGCAAAAACCTCTCACCACTATCCCATTGGGTCATGAATTCATATCAGTACAGGTTGTATTTTATTTTATTTAATTATTGCTTTTAATTGTGTCACTTAAGTTTTGAGATTTTGTATCAAAAAACAACACCATCAATTTAAAAATTGCCTTGTAAACTGTGAAATTACTGGGGTTCAGTAACGAATTATTTTAGAATACATTATCCTTTACAGGAAAAATTCATTCAGTATTGGTTGCTTTTGGTACTTATGGTGCCTTTTGGATCCAATAAAGGCTGAGTGCCAAGGTACTACTGTGTATATATTATATATATATATACACATACACATATACAGTGAGTTGGTATTATGATTACATGGAAGCTTCATACTTTACCTAAATCAAGAAGGATGTTCATTAAATTTGAATGATTAATGTGCAAAGTGATTTCTCCATCTCTGGAAAAGAGAAAAATGTGTTAGTTCATTATAGAAATATCATAATATGTACTTATCTACTTAAAAAAAAAAAAAAATTCAATTACATGTAATTTTTTTAATCTTTTTTACTATTTCAAATATAGTAGAAATTGAAAACTTAGTCCAATCACTGGTTAATAAAATAAATTACAACTCCCTTTTTAAAAATAAAATCAATCGTACTAAATACAGCAATTTTTTTTTCTGTATTTTTTTGTTCAACTAATGATTTTTCTATATTTTTAATAAAGCAAATTAGTGATTAAAATATATCTACCCAAAGATTTGAAGAAGTATAATTATTATTAATAAATGATTAATTATAATTTAAAACTAATCAAACACTCAAAAACTAATCAAGAAATGAAACAGATTTTAAGTATTTTCTTTTCACTACATGTACTGTTTTCAAATTTTGTTAGCTATTGGCTGCTCCTGTTGAACCATCATGTCTATTTTCAATACCACCAATGCTTTTGTTAAAGATCAAATAGTGATTAAATTAATTTCAGAATGTGAGCGGATGTTAATCCTATTTGTTATGTGTATACTAAATCTTACTATTTTTTATTCCTCTTAAATAAAACATATAGTTGCACAAAATGATAGAATATGTCCCTGCAGATATACTTTTCACTTAACCTTTTCCTTACGGGGTGGGATAGCATGTATCCCAAGATTACCAGCCCAAGAATATATATATATACACACACCCCTTAATAGCCGTTCTTACAAAGGGAGTAAGAAATTTCCCGTTCTAAAGAGGGAATCGGAAAAATGGGCCCCATAAGCTAAAGGTTAAAATTAAAAACTATTTTGATAAAATATTTAAGCAAATGGATACAAAAACCTTCCTTAATTCAATAAAGCTGAGAGCAAATTTGACTTCACCCTACATAGTTAATACTTGTCTTTTTTTCTCCATTTATATTTATTTTACATTGTATAGCTTCAAAAAAAGAATAATTTATGAATAAAGCATCCATTAACTGCTTTCTTAGAAGCATAAAATTTAAGATCTTAACAAGAATCCAGTTAATAATATCTACAAAAGAGTATTACAATCATTCAAGAGAAAAAAGTTTTTCCATTTAGTACACTTAATTGTTTTGATTGCAAAACCCAAACAAATTGTTGCTATAAAAAAGCAACTGCTGGTCCAAAAATTAAAGCACAAAGGCATTTTTATGCTATATTTTTGAATAGTGAAGGATTGCATTCCACTAGAAAAATACAATATAACCTTATGTGATATTATACATATATATATGTAATACATTAAATATTATACCCTCCATTCTAGCATTTAAACTCCCTTTCCTAAATCCAATCCCAAGATATTAATTTATCGCTTTAAAATCCTTAGCCACAGAATGTCCAATGAATCGCATGCCTTTGCATTTCTACACGTGTATATCTCCAAATTCAGGAGTGTGTTAGCATCACGAGTCCCAAAATTTGGTGACCCTACAAATAATGGTCACATGTCTACCTCGCCCTCGTGTTTAATGTTGAAAGGTGATAAGGTGATATTATTTGCGAGCCGTCTTCTGAAATGAACGGATGTACTTCTGTTGCTCTAATAAACAATTCGGCCTGACTGTTTCTAAATTTAATTTTATTCCTTTCAGGATGAGTCTAGCTCCAGCCATGTAAACATGAGCTAGTTTTTCCTCTCAGGTTATAGTTTAAGGATGTGATGTAATGGGTATATATATACATACATACATACATAGTGGAATCTCATTCTATTGTTTTTCAAAAGAATGACTGAACTTAACAATAAATGCGGGAAAACAATAGATGTAGGAACATAACAAAGCAATATGATTGTCGGGACTGGGTGAAATAAATGATACATATGGGAAAACGATGTTTTGGGGAATGATCGATTGAGATTCTACTGTGTATATATATATATATATTAAAAGTTGTAAGTAACAAGGAAAGTCCTTTAAAATATTGGAAAATATTTCCTCTAAAGATTTAAGTCAAAAAGCCATAATTGACATTTAAATCTTTAGGTTAGAAATTTTAAAAAGTGCACTCACTTGGAAACTTTACTAAGAGCATGTTCATTGACTAGAAAAGAGATGCAATTATTTATAATATCTAATGACAAACAACGATAATCAGATATTGTGCCCTGTATAATGACATCTTCAATAACTGCTTGGCACTCCAGGGATAATTTCTTACAACTGGGAAGAGAGTGTTCACACTGACTCAAATGCTGGCAAATTATCTAAATTATGAAAAAAAATTTATTATAATAAACATCATGATAATAAGACAGTAAACACTACTGAATGGAGTAAATAAAAACACAGGAAAATTAAAATTTCATATTTCCAATAATAATTTTCTTAAATTATAATATTAGTAGAATCTGGAGGAAACACAGTTGTAAATGATACAAATGAAGTAATGCAACAAGATAAATGGACAGAATGAATCAGAAACCAGAAAACCATAATAAGTCTTAAAAAAAATCTTGTAGATAAAAGTAGAATTCTTAAATAACAGTAAATTGAAATTAATTAAGAAGGATCTTTTTAATACTTTGGCTCAAGAGAAACCATAAATGTATAATAAATAATTTAATTAAGAAGAATAAGAGAAATAATAAATAAGAGAAACATAAATAACATAAGAGAAATAATAAATAATTTTATTTTTAACTTTAATAAATAATAATAAATCAATCTTTAATTATAATTATGCGAAAATATGAATATGTATACTACTTTTATATTTTCCTTGATGAATGATATTTCTTTTTTTCCTCAACATCAATATTTCATAACAAATTTATTATTAATAAAGGCTATTTGTCCTTTTTATAGCATCCTAAAAGAACTAGAGGATTTTTATGCTTCAGATCTTAAATTAGATTTTAAAAAATTTAATTCATGATTTGTTTTTTCAGTAATGGTATGCTAGGCAGTGGCTTGCAATATGTGTTTTTTTAATCCATTTTCAGCATTTTTCAAGAAAAGAAAAAAAAAGTTATATTTGTCAAAACTTCTGGTATACTATATTTATGAACTAAAAATAACTTACAAATAGCAAACTTTGTGACAAGACAAAGTATATAAAAGCAAATGAAGTCAAAGAATTTTCTAGAAATTCAGCAGGTTTTAATGTCATGTGCATAGTACAATACATTAAAAATAGTTAAAAACTTAAATCAAGACTTTCTTAATTATTTAATATTAAACTTCTTCAAAAATTTTAAATTATGTTTTTAGAGTTTTCACAAAGCTTATTAAGAACCTTACTAAACTAAAATAATAAAAAAAGGAGAAAAAATACATTATGAAAAAAAAAACACTAAATAGACTATCTCTGTCACCATTTATAAGGATTCAGACATTAACCCTTCAGCGAGCATGCCTGCGTACAAAGTGCAACATTTTTGTAATTTTGAATGGTTTGTTTTTACATGTAAGGTTTGAATGTTCTAAGCAATTTCTATTTATAGTTACACCCTTTCTAATGCAGGTCTGATTTTCTGACCTTGTATTCCTTTCCATTCATTGTTAGTCATGATTTAACCGTAGTAAACCAGTAATTATACTGGATTACAATACGACAAAAGCAGGAGTTGATGTAGTCGATCAAATGTGCAGCTATTACATGGTATCCTGCATATCACAAAGATGGACAATCTCTCTTTTTTTTTCTTTTTTTTAAGGTTTTTGGACATAACAAGAATCAATTCGCGAGTTGTCCTTAAATCCAATAAACTGGACAGTTTTGAAATAAGGTGATTGTATCTGCATTCTTTCTCCTTATATTATAAATATATCTCCATATTATCAACATTTTAAATTTTGTCATGAAAAGCAGAATTATTATTTTCAATTTGAAAATAAAATGTTTATTACAAAAGGAATAATCAAGGTTGAAAGAGACGTTGCACTTAGTGCCACATGCGCCTGCTGGTGTTCCAAAAATTGGCGTGCCCGCTGAAGGGCTAATAGGATGGTACATATACATAATTTGGATGGCTCCCACAATATGTAGTTTATTTTGTTAACTAAGATGCAAGTTCGAGCTTAACTGTAACTGTATATTTAGTTTAAAAGCTTGAGTGTTAAAGGTTTGGGGAAGTTATTGATAGGGTGCTTGTGCTGTACTATGCTAACTGCCTGATAACTTGTATTGTTAATACATGCATGTATAATTTAAACCAGCCCATCTTTCAACAATCGAGTGCATAAAAACCCAACTGAAAATTTTAAGGAACTCAGCTCAAAATTTACTACTTCTTCCCTGTACTGGATGTCACAATGCAACACACCCATTTTGGTTTGCGGCAAGACATAAAAAAATAAAAAATAAATAACTTTTTATTTTGCATTATTTTATTTCTTCTCAGTGACTAATAATGAGTTGATCTCAAAAAAGTAAAAAATGATAGATTTTATTCTATTTATTTATTTAATTTTGGCAATGCAACACATAAGTTTAAGACAAGATTCATTATATTTGGTTCAAAAAGAATCGGGCAAAATTTTATCAATTTAGACAAAAATTTTAGAAAATTATTTTAGTTTTGACTTCGTGAAAATAAAATAAAGCAACCTAAGGATGATTCTAAAGAAATAAAAACATGTATACTATTTTTTATATTTCCTTGTTTCAATGGAATAATTCTTTTTAATCTTTTATTGATAAATCTAGTGAAATAGAAATACTTCCTTGGGTCACTCTTTTATTTTCTTTCCTTCCAAAATAAATGTAGAAAATTGAGAACTTATTTGAAGCAATCAGGTGTAACAAGAGTATATGTTTTTACACTACAATTAGCCCTTTTTCAAATACACGAAGTCAAACATATGGCTTTTAGGAAATTAATGTGAATTGTAGCAAAGTGAGCACTGTTGAGATTTAATCTATAACTGCCTGGTAAAAAGCCAATATACAACATCACTACTAAAAGTGCCCATCAAGCAAAAGTGGTTAGTTTGGCCACATATAGCAATCCAATGCAAGTTCTATAGCACTATGCCTGTGAATCAGATAACTGTTGATGGATGACAGAAGGATTACTATATATAGGATTACTGTATATATTCCTCCCTAAGTATATTATCCAAAAATACATTACAATGCCAAGGACTTTGCTTGTTATCACAAAGCTGCAGAGGCAAATTATCACACAAATGAGTTGCATCCCTTACCATAAAGATTGGGTTTTAGTGTTGATTAGCAAGCAAGAATTTGAGGGACTCAAGATTGCACAGTTGAAATTTGAACCAGGGTCCTTATACGATTTAAAGGACACTATATTTTCTAAAAGATTTCTTTACACAAATGTTGTACATTTGGCCTTATATAATATTGTATCAAATTATGCTACTACAAGAAAATAAGGGGAAAAAAAAAAAAAAACCCGATAAAATTAAATATAAGACTTACTGTATAGCTCTGTAAAAATGGTCGGAGCAAAGAGCTTAAAAATTCAAATTTTTCAACAGATGAACTTGCATGTAGAAGTTTATTTCCTTCAGTAAGTATATTTTCTTCCTTTAAGGACTGCAATGCATGCTGAAAATCCTAAAATGCATAAATAAAATAAAGTCAAACAAGTAGTAGAAAAGCATAAAATCCACAATCATATTATTTAATTGAAATAAAAATTTCAATATAGAACAATATACAGTAAAAAATTCAATTAATGGTTTATAATCAATATTTTTTCCACAATAACTTTACAGATATTCAGTTTCACTCAAAAACTGCCATGCTCTAAATTGTATTAACATTTTCCTTTAAGTAAAATTTATTTTTAATTTTTAAAACAGCACTGAAAGTAAGAAGGGTATGTGCACAAATTAAGCATCATTTTTAAATCTTTTCTCTCACATAGGTTAGCATTTTATTATAAACACTTTAAGAGAAGCAAAAGTATGCAATCTAGGTATTCATAATTTTTTAAATTATTATTTATCATCATTTATTGATTATATTTACTATTTTTCAATCTGACTTATTTTCCTGCATATTTTTTTATGTATTAAAGTAATTTGAACTTCCTTTATAGTCATTTAATTACTTTAATTACAAAAAATGTCAGATAAGCATGGATTAAAAATTTCAAAATTTACAGAAAGAGATTCCTTTACTATTATTGGAGAATTGATAATAAACATTTTCTTTCTAAATTTACTGGACAGTAACCTAACATACAGATGAAATGCAGATGAAAATTATAATATAGGGCTTTAAAATTATAGCATGCACCTGTAATATTAATTTACTAAAAATTGACACAAATTCATCAAATGAAAGCAGTTCTCTGTCAAAATTCTAGTTAGAAAGCAAGTTAGACCAAAATGAAATGTTAATAATAAGATAATGAGCAATTACCTTCTTTCTGGAACCTCTTTCAAAGACAAACTCCATTTGAAGCAATTTTTTCAATATTTCATAACGTAAGAAAATTTCATCTAAATAAAGTAAAATTTATATATATATATATTTATTTATTTATTTATAGGTGGTTATCAAAATAATGGAAACACCTATCAATATTAGTGGTGTTTATGAATGTGCTTCGAGTTCCTTAAAAAACAAGTCTGGCCACCGGTGTTTTTTATATAATGTAGTGTATGTATTATTCTACTGTCAGGTAGCCAAAATGAAGCTAAGGGCATCGTGCTTTTGGGGGGAACAATGTAAAATCTCAAACCTTGCAGACCATGTGAAAAGGGTGGAGCGCATTTAAATTGGAGTATCTGTTACTGCAATCCCCAGGCTAATGGGTGTTTTTCGAGCTATGATATCGAAAGTCATGATAGCATACAGAGTGCACAGAAAAACATCCTTTGCCAAACAGAATAGTGGACGAAATGGAGAGCTGAGTGAAAGAGATGGACAAGGTATTGAAGTGGATTGTGACATGAAGAAAGAAAACAACAGCAACCAAAATGACCAAAGAGTTCAATCTGCATTTGCATGTTCCGGTATCAACCATTAGAGGTAGAAGGGAACTTCACAAACAAAGCATTTACAGAAGAGTAGCTATTTCCAAGTCACTTGCAATAGATGCCAATACAAAATATCGTCCACAATGGTGCCACGGGTGCAAATCATGGTTGAGTAATTTGTCAAAAAACAGCATTTGGTCCGACGAATCATTGTTCACATTGTTCCTCGCAACAGGATGTGTGTATGTCTGGAGAACACCTACACAAGCGTAAGATTCTGGCTGTCTCATCTCAACTGTCAATCATGTAGGAAGATCTATCAGGGTTTGGGATGGCATCTCATGGGTTTTCTTCAGGCCCTATTGTAACCCAAAAAGGGAGATTGAATGGAAAGGACTATGTCAAAATTTTAGCTCACTAGTCCATCCTATGGTGCAAACATTGCTTCTTGAAGGAGATAGTGTTCTCCAGGATGATAATCCCCCCTATACATACAGCGAAATCTATCAAGTATTGGTTTAAAGAGTATGAAAAAGAAGTCAAATATCTTATCTTGCCCTGTACAATCCCCCCCCCCCCCGACTATATATCATCCAACCAGTGCGATCTGTATAAGTGGATAAAACCAGGTATCGATATCCACCACAGCATCTCTACAGGAACTTTCACGATTTTTCCCTGTAGAAAGGTATAATATATTCTTAACCACTATTCATGACTTGTATAATCTAATCTAAGGTGAATCAGGTGGTATTACATGACAAAGGTAATCCCACGCTGTATTAATAAAGGTTTTCATGATTTTTCTTAGTGTTTCCATTATTTTGATAACCACCTGTATATACAGTGGACGCTCGTTAATTCGAACTCAAAGGTTCTCGAAAAAAAGTTCGAATTATCCGAAGTTCGAATTATCCGATGTTAAGAGAAAATATATAACTTTAAAAGTGTATCACTGACGAAGAAAAATCTCCTAGTATGTATAACCCCGGAAAATATATTATACTATGTTATCTAAAATTAACATATTAAAAAGCAATACAGACTTGCCTTAATCATAAAATGAAGCAGAAGATATGCAGTAGAAAGTAAACTTTAATTAAAAATACGAATTACACTTTGGGGAAAAACTGTAAAGTGGATGTTTGGTTTTGTTTATGATGCCTACATTGTTCAGCCAACTTCTGGATTTGAAGTAAACATTTCAATTCATTTCAGAGGACGGTTTCCATCTGAATAAATGCTTCAGAGTTTTAATAGAGTCCATTATGGCTTTGTCCATTATGGTCGCATTAAAAATATCTTTCGGCAGGTAAGTAGAGAAAAGCCCTGGCAGTTTCCTACCGAAATTAATGCATACGTCTTCGTTTACATCACAGCTTTGGCCACATACAGTTTGATAAGAAATATTGTGCCTTGACTTAAATCGAGAAAGCCATCCATCACTGCATTTAAAATCTTCAATACCCATTCGACTTGCCAATTCATCAGCCTTCCTCAGCACTCGGGATCCATTTATCGGAAAATTTCGAGATCTAACATCCTGGAACCAATTAATTAATCATTTTAGGGACTGAAGAATCAATAAACAAAAAGAATCAATAAATCAATAAAAAATTTTGACTACATCAAATAATACAAATTTCTTTGTCATTCTGTCGAGAGCTTTTTCTAGATATTCTTGGATGCATTTCTCCTGCGTTTCCTTCCTCTAGCAAATTTGATTTTTCCCATGAATCTAAAATTGACTCCTTGTTTTTCAAATAAGTTGACAAGATTTTTTTTTAATTCCATAGTCAGCTGCTAACTTTGTTTTACATTCGCCATTCTCTACTCTCTCTAAAATTTCTACCTTTGTCTCCAAAATTAGGGTTTTGTACTTTCCACGCGTAGACATCCTGATTTTTTGCACTGCAGGCATAACTGACGCAGCTCCCTAGAATCTGTAGTAAAGACTGGTTTTTCTGAAATTCTAAGAAAATCGATACAAATAACGGAAAATCACTTTGTCCGTTAAGCACTGATAAGGACAATAACCACTAACGTTTAGCGGAAATGCAATAGTCTAGGATTGCAGGCATGTGCCTCTTTACATAGAAAAAAATACAGGTGATTTTGACACACAAAATAATAAATACAGCGTGTGTTTTCGCCGTTAATTGAGGAAAAAGAAATTTTTTTTGTAAAATTTTTAGTTCGAATTAACCGAATTGATCAAAATTTAGTTCGAATTAACGAGATATTTTTAACATTAACTCCAATACAAGTTTTTGGGGGCCTTTGGATTAGTTCGAATTAACCGAAAGTTCGAATTAACCGAGTTTGAATTAACGAGCGTCTACTGTATATATATATATTATATATATATTATATAATATATATATATATATATATATATATATATATATATATATATATATATATATATTTCAAATTTCAAATCTGTAACATTTCTGGGACCTTAGATTTTTAGAAGCAAGTATTAAACATTGTCATTGTTCTTATATATATATATATATACACACACACACACACATATATATATATAATATATTAATATATATATATATATATATATATATATATATATATATATAAGTATGCATGACACCCAAATTTTCATCTTTTTTTCTTTCTTTTCTATTTTAGAGCTTAAAGTTTGCTTTTCATTAACACAAGCAATACACAGAAATGTACATTTTAATTAAATATTACAAAACACTTGATTCACTGTGTTTTGATACATCAAGCAGTCTACAAGAAAAATCACATTTACTTAAATATAAAAGATAACAAAACTCTAAACTCCAATTACAATCATTTGAAAACACATTTTTCTTTTAATTTTGGAAGATTGTTTTCAAAACATAATACAGGGTATCCCAAAAAACCTTGACACATTTTAAAAATTTATACAAAAAAAAGTGTACAAGATAAGAACTGGAAAGTCACGTGTGTTACTGTACATAGTAAAGTTTTTTTTCTGTGTCAAAAAAGTTGGTTGTTCCCTGAGAGCAGAAGTTATAAAATGGCTACTCCACCAGAGAGAGCAATATGTGTTGGCTGGTATTTCAAAATGGAATCTGTTACACAAGTGTAACGAAATTTGAAAAAGATCCTCCAACTCATAACATCTTAGCTTGGTATAAAAAGTTTCTGGAAAGGGGAAGTATCCTTTATAGTTGATTGTAGTAGTGTTGAAGAACTCAAAAGACAGATAATTGCTGCAATTTCATGTGTTACGTAATCCATTTTGGAATGCACATAGGCTGAGATTGATTACCAGCTAGATGCTCTCTGTGCCACAAAAGTCACAATTTTGAAATTCATTGACTGTACTAAAAAAAATTCTTATATATAAGGTAACACATAAGTGAATTTCTAGTTTCTACCTTGTGTACTTTTTTGTATAATATTTTAAACTGTATCAAGGTTTTTTGAAACACCCTGTACAATTAAAGATTTTTTAAATTATACAAATATTAAATTAGCAGTAGATTAACTAATGCAGAAATTTTTATTTAAAAAAAATTTTTTTTTAAACCAAGTCGAATTTCAAATCTGTAACATTTCTGGGACCTTAGATTTTTAGAAGCAGGAATTAAACATTGTCTACAGGCATGAATATGCTGAGGCAATGTCAGAAAGTTCATATTTTTAGACAAATTTAGAAAAATTGAAATTGAACACAAATAATAGAAAATTATGGACTATTCAACAGGCATAAATTAGTGAATTTCTATGATGAAGTCTCAAGTCATAGAATACTGCTATATTTTGCTGTACTGCTTAACTACATAGATTTATAAAATACTGATTTCAAGATGTTTAAATTCATTCTTAGGCAAGAGAATTTGCAAATGTTATAAGCCAGGACCACCAAAAGTAACAACAAACAAACAAAAAAAAAAGTAGCAAAATTAGTAACATACTGAGATTTTAATCTTTTAGTGGCAGAATCATTAAAATTAGTTTTCAAATAGTTTCAAATGCAGATATAATTAATTTGTTTTGCCAGGTTAAAGTTTATGGCACATGTGCATTTTATTTCTTAGATTTAAAATTGGTAAAAATGCGAGATATAAATAAAAGCACAGAAAAATTGCTGACAATACAAAAAAATTTGGTAAATTTTAATTATAATTTTAAATAAAATTGCCATGTAATACAAAATTCCACAAAAATATGTAAATATGCTTCACTTTGAATATTCTCAGTAATCTTGAATGCATAGAATTTTAAAGCATTTCATGTCATAACAGTTATATAAAATACTCTACTAGGTCTGAAGTTGTCAGAAACATTATACCACAGGAATACTTATCTATTAAACAATACTACATTTTAAGTACTAGTCAAAATTAAAACAGCTGCAAGCACATTAAAAAAAAAAAAAATCTGACACACCAGTTATTCATAAAAAATTTTTTAAAATATTCAGAGTGAGCTAAAATTATTTTTCAGACCTTTTCATAGGAAAATCTTTATACTACAATCTGACTTATTCACATTAACATTTAAATTCTGAAAACAAATGAATATTTACTTTACAAACAAAGCTCTGAAAATCTATCCAAATTTATGGAGTGGTTTGTAATGTATTTGCCATTGTTCAAGGAAAGATAAATTTCTAACTTCCCACTACAGTTTAGCGAAAAATATCCATGTGAAGCTGTCTTTGGATATTAACAAAAATCTTAAAAAGTTAAATACCAAAAAGTTCTATTCAGCATTATTATATATAATGAAATCAAATTAGCTAAAAAATACTGCTGCCTGCTAGAAAGCTATATCAATACTTTATCTTGTCATTTGATGAATAATATATATATGCCATGAATGAAAAAACACCCAAAAAAGTTTTACTTGCTTACAGTCATAAAGTAGTCACTCTAAGTTAGTTTAAGTAACCCTGCATGTGAACAGGCAAGTCGATTTTTACACATAATTTTCACTCATTTTGAAGGCTCAATCTGGATAATAACCAACGGTGGCTCCAGGGGGAGGGTCAGTAGGGGCAATTGCCCCCCCCCCAAAAAAAAGCTAGGCGATTTTTTTTTTCACATAGTCTAAAATTATATAATCCTAGACCTAATACTAAATGAGTTTAAATTTAAAATGAGAAGATGTTTATTTCTTATATATATATATATAACCCTAAGAGCCGACATCGCCCCTTCCACCCCCACCCCCAAATCTCTGGACTGGAGTCGCCACTGATAGTAACCCTTATTCATTTTAATAGCAAGATGACAAGTCTGTGCATTTGTGTGTCTATGTGTGGTTTGTGTATTATTTGGGTTGAAAGGAGTAAAAATGAGGATTTTTCTGATTTAACAGCTAATTCAGGCTTCAACTTGTTTTAATGTTTTGTCCACATAATTATGGTGTGTCAATATCTCAAAGACAGTAAATGTAACAATTTCTAGATGATATAAGAAAAAGACTAAAGCTGTGAGATCTTTTTTATTAGTTTTTATCTAACACAATTATAGCTACTGTATACACAAGGGCCACTTATTTTCTCCCTAGATATTCCAAAACTTTTCTGAAACTCTGAGTCCTAAAATTATTTCATCACAAAATTGATTAAAAACTAATAAATCCATAGTCCCAAATTTAAACTGCTTAACTAGCAACTTAATAAAATTACACAAATATATATAAATAAAAATATTTCACTTGAATAGTTATACATAAGGTTAATGTTTACTTTTAGTCCAGAGTTCAGGAATTTAAAGACAATTATTTTAGCATCTCCTTTTAAATTCACAATTATACAGAACTGTTATTACTATAAGATTCCAGTCATGAATTTTCTCAGATTTTCTAGTACTACTAACTCATCTTTATATTAGAGAGAATATTTCGAGTAAGATTAAGTAAGCTAAGAGACACAGTCCCTCAGAGTTTATCATGATGATTTCAAGGTCAAACAAGCAACTACATTGAATAGTCACATATTCAGTTCATTAGAGAAATTCCAATCTCACCACAATTTCAGATCACACACACAAAAGTGATTTCTATGACTATTAAACCCAAGAATTCTTCCCCCCCCCAACAATAACAGGAGATGACAGCATAGAATCTAAAGACAATTACTTAATACATATGCATCATACAATCATCTACTTAAATATTAGCATTGGTGAGAAGTATTTTCCGACTTGGCCAAGAAAAATCACAAAAAATCTAAACACCCAACCTGGCAGAAAATGTTCTGTATTTTTTGGAAATTCTAGTCAAATTTAAGAACTTTTCTAAGATTTCCAGAATCTACAGGAGCTATAAATATCATACGTAAGTAAGTAAATAAACACAAGAAAGTGAAGATTCCCCAATATAAAGCATAAATATTTACCTTCATCTTGGGTAGTACTACCACCACTTCCAAGTGACAGACATACCATGTTTACATGGACTAATAACTGCAAAGCTTGGTTGCCATAATGGTAAGCAAACATAGCTGGTATAGCTTGCTCAATTGTGCTGTTTCTTAGTCTAGTTACATTTGATGATGCTTCAGGATGTCGAATTTTACCTTGCTTCAATGATACAGATGAATCTTCTGATACTTGAATTATATTTGAATGCAATTTTAGTTGTTGGTTTAGATCTTCAACCAGATTAGCTCCACCTATAATTATAAAAAATAAAGGTGATTATTTCCAAGCTTTCTATAATTTTTAGAAGTATTACTTAGACTTTTAAGGAATGTATATATTACGTTATTCAAACTAAATTATTCATAATTGCTACAACGTGTACATATTTACATGAAAAATTTTCAGCACATTATTAGGGATGCGACACCAATGTCGATGTTTTCAAAACATCGATGTTATAAACATCGATTTATTGAAGCCGATTTTTTTTAACATCGATGTTTTGTGCTCGATGTTTTTTTTTAAAATGAAAATGCACCATAATAAAAAAAATTAACCCTCTAGCATGATTTTCACATTTTGTAAATGTAAGTTTGAATTCTGAAAATGACAAATACAAAAGGGGGAACGATCCCCTAGCAACGAGACAAATGGCAATCAACAACCAATGAACTAATTACAGCACCTGGAATATTCTTGACACTCCAGAACCTTCCATGGGGTTTTATTTTATAAATAGTATAAACACGAGAGCGGCCGTTTAAGTTTTTGTTTTGTTCTGGTTTTATAAGTTAACATTAATATTATTAGTAAGATGCCTCCTAAAAGTACCGTTTAGAAATATTTTTCCAAAACCTCTGACAAATTGGCGAAATGCAATATTTGCCTTAAGTCCTTCAAACTTCTGAGGTTTCAGCTAACAAAGTCTCTAACTTTTGCTAAAGTCTCAGATTATTCAGCTTAAAAAAGTCTTCAAAATTAATAAAGGAATTGTAAAATGTTATTAAAATAATTAACTTCAATCAAATACAGTGGTACCTCCCTTAACGGACACTCCCAAAGAGCGGACACCTCTAATTAACGGACATTTTTACGAGTCCCAGTCCTTTTATATAGGACAATCCATGTTATTCCCTCTGGATAGCAGATACTCCGAATAGCGGACAGGTATTTTTGAAAAACCTTCAATTATTTTGGAAAACATTTCAAAATTATTTTAACAAACAAGCTAAAAATATATTCTTATGCGTCTTTACAAAGCCTAGATATTTCCTTAGAAGCATGGATGTTTCAAGAACATTGATGTACGAAAACTTATTATTCGGGAAAGTCAAATAAGAAAGCGTATATGACCGCTGAGATAATGAGCGATTGGCTGGTGTAGTTAGATAACAAAATGAAAAAACAAAAGAGAAAAATCATTCTGTTCATGGACAATGCTACTTCCCATCCTGATGATTTAAAGCTCAAAAGTGTTAATTTAATTTTCCTGCCTCCTAAAACCACTTTGATGCTACAGTCACTTGATCAGGGAATTATCCGCAGCTTTAAAGTACGATACAGAAAGCTGCTTCTGAGACATGTGCTTTCACGGATTATCTCCTGCAAATCCAGCGAAGAGTTGGCAAAATCGGTATCTGTTTTGAATGCAATTTCCTGGACAACGTCAGCCCTTAAAGAGGGGGAACCTGGGGGCGTTCTAAAACGTTTTAAGAAGGCGGGATTTTTGAGTCCAAGTGAAGTGGCAACTGACAGTACTACTGAGAAAAGCGAAAAGAACTTGCAGATCTAGTAGCCAATTTGGATTCAAATGTCAGCATGAAAGAGTATCTCAAGATTGACGACAATTTATCCATTGAGGAAGAAAACCTGCATGTTTCCAATTTCATTCATCGGGACACCACTGAAGCACTGGCCCTTTCTGAGGATGAAGATGAGGAATTGCCAATGGAAGACTGCAAAATCAAAGATTATTGGGAAGCACTGAAATACAGCAAACAATTGAAACAGTTCTTTCTGAACAATGAAGATTCGGAGGGACGAGCAAAGCTAAATCTTAAGAAGATTCACCTTGAAAACAGGTTTGCTGTGTAAAAAAGAGAAATCAAACTTTGTTAAGAAATTTTTTCAGTGGTAATTAAAATAATTCAGATCCAATACATTGTATTTTGGGATTATTTAATGCAAAATAAAAAGATCAGCCACAGTTAAAAGGCAAAAACAGTAAACAGTTATTCTTTTCTTATAATTAATTTTTCCTTTTTAATTAAAATATCACCCGTAATTTTCAGTCAAATGTTAAACAGAAGTGCAAACACTTTTTTTATAAAAAGGTTGTCCTCCCCAATAGCGGACACCTCCTATTAATGGACAAAACTCTTGGTCCTGTGACTGTCCGATTTTCGGAGGTATCACTGTATAAATTAAACTTGCAATTTAAAAAGTCCTATACAAACCATGATATGGAGTAGCTCCAGTTCTCTTAACTAACTCTTCCAGCCAAAAAACAGTATCAACTAAGTGATTAAAATTGATGCCTTTATCCCTAGCTGAAAGTTGGCTTAAAATGAGGCACACAAGAGGAAAAGGAGACAAAAGAAGGTTACACTGGTGCATGCAGATTACATGATTGGCTAGATTGCGGCATAAATATTTTTCTTCGTCAATACATACAGAAAAATTCCTAGAGGAATAAATGATGAACATATTATATTGAAAAATTGAAATAAATGTCATTAAGCATAAAATTTAAAAACATTACAAAAATATAACTGATAAAAATTATAAAAATTGCAATATCTGAAGCCTTATGTAAAATTGTAGCTTTTCATTGAAAATCTATAAACATTTAGCTAGTTTTATCCAAAAAAGTAATACCAGAGTTTGTTAATACTAGAGTTAATCAACTAAGATTTCCCACATGAAATAAAAAAACTTGATAATGTTGTCATTAATGCACTCATTGAATATTATTTTCCACTTGATTCTACTGTCCTTTTCCTTTCTGAAATTAAAAATGATGATACAAAATACAGAAAATAAATCATAAAATTATTATAATAAAGATTTCTGAAAATATTCTACTCTTTCTTGTGAATGGGCTCAGTTTTAGTTACATTGCAAACTTAAAACTATTATCATCCAATTAGCAACCATTTTGAATGATTTTTTTTCAGCGACTAATTCAATAACAAATAAACAACAATTACATTTAAAAAAAACAGCCATGCATCTCAGAAATACATGGAAGAAAAAAAAGCCAAAGCCAAAGCCTAAACTGAGAATTGATATTTTTCAACAAGTGATATTTCATAAAACAATTAATATTAACGGCAAATATTAATTCAATTCTGAGATTTAAAATAAAAATTTTTTTCAAGCATTAAGATACTTTAACACTAGAATGACGGCACACTAGAATTTTCTGTATACCTAAAACAGCGAGGAGCGGTCATTTTGACCGCTCCCTTGAAATGATTAAAAAATACACCTTTTTAATGGTTTGTCTTCTGAAACAAGTTTTTTAATATAGTTAGCTTTTAAATTTTACGTTTTCATCACATAAATTTTCCTCTCGGCTCATGCTTTATTTTATAATGTTTATTTTTTGTCCATGAGAATACTATATGTTTTTATAAAATCGATTAGTAATAAAATACAATAGGTACAGAATAAAACACACTATACAAAGGGAATTGCTTTGTATCGCACAAAATGTTTATATGTTTATCACATATGATAATTACTTAAAACAAATTTATGCATTTAAAAGTATAAATATTATGAAATTACACTTACATTATTCATTTTGCAAACACTCAATTTTATCATGTTGCTTATACATGAGCCGCAAACTGACTTTTTGCAATAAGATCAACTGTTCATAGTTTTATTGCGGAATCGATTGATTTGAGATTGTTTGCGTTTCCTTTTTGAGATAGTGGATGCTACATCTGTACTTGGACTGAAATTGGAAAGCGGAGAGTCTAAGAGGAAACATAACTATTACGGAGCTCATCATCTAATTGCAAAATATAATCACGACGCTTGACGTTTATACCAGTAGTTTCCTTGTAAATGATCCAAGCATTAATCACAGCTAAGTCGAGAATATTATAAAAAAACTTGTACTGGCCACCATCGTGAAACGGATTTAGTTGAATATTTTCTTGCCTTCTGACCAAGCACATCTACATTGTATTTAGTAGAGTTGTAAATTTTAACAACCTCAGGGGTCTTCGTTTCATTGCCTTCCCTTTTGAGCATAAGAAATTTAGTGCTTCATAGTAGGACATTTTTCCTTTTCTTTCCTTGATATGCCATCAGAGTGATATTATCGTGCTTGAGAATTTTGCTTAAATACAGTTTTCCCTTTTTGAGCTTGAATGATTTGGGTACTTCTTCCTTTGCATGTTTCACAGAGCCTAGGAGGCTAAGTCCTTTATTTCTTAAAGTTTTGGCTAATTTTAATGCTGTAAAAATATTGTCAGTTGTAATGTTCCTTCCAGTATTTTGAAATGGTTCTGCCAAATGGCCTACCGCATGTTGTCCAATGGTATCTTCATTGGGTCTACTTTCATTTTCTCCTAAATATGGAAAGCCATTCAACAAGTACTTTGAACGAACATCAACTGTTAGCCAAAATTTTATCCTGAATTTATCCGATTTTTGTGGCACATACTGTGTAAATGGACAGCATGCCTTACTTGGGAATAGTTGCTCATCTACTGTTATATTTGTACCTGCTTTGTAATGCAGTAAGCAATTTTCAATAAATGTGCTCCAAATCTCTGATACTATAGCAAATTGATCTGTTCAAAGTCTTTCGGATCTTGTTGACTTTAGACCAAAGTGCAAATATCTCTGGATTTCTCTGAATCTATCACGAGCCATTGTTTCATGAAAAACACTTAGGCTCCAAGTTGTGAACCACAAATTGTCAATTGAAATACCTTTAGAAATAAAAGCTCTACGGGCATACAGTAAAGAAAAAAAAGCATCTAAATCATCTAAAGATACGCTACAATGAAAATCCTGTAAGCCTCTGCTTCCGTGCACTGTGGTATGAGATGCAGTCTCCATGCTCTAGTAAAACTCCCAAGAGTTACATGCCTAATGGGAAATGTGCTGGGTCCTGGCCCTTCTCTCAACACATTGTGATGCTGCCGTCTTCCTAAAGAAAGAGTATCAGAAGGAACTGTAGTCCACATTGTTCCATCTTTTGCTACTTCTTCCTTTTGCTCATTTTGGTCATTTATACATTCCCGTCAATTGAAATCTCCGGCAAATTCCACATGACTAGAAGGTGTTTCTAATACCCCCTCTCATTCATACCCATTCCCATACAGTCATATTCAAATTCCCGCGAAACTAAAGACGAATAATACATGGATAGAAAAAAAAATAGAATTAGAAAACACAACATAGACAGCTATGTTGGTTCAGCGGTCAAAATGACCGCAGTCAGTCTTTCTAGGTATACCCCTTAATAGCGGCAATAATAATGTGCAGAAAAAAATAATTTTTTCCCGACATATTCTTTACGAATATTTAGGAAAAGTCAATGAACAAACAAAAAATCAGCGAATAAAAATGGGAAATATGAGCGTTGGAAAATCGTTCGCGGTCAAAATGACTGCTACCACCGTTCTAGTGTTAAGAAAGCAAGAATTTTGAGTTTAGACAGCAAATTTGATTAAAGTAGACTACAATTTGACAAGTTTTACGTTTAAAAAATAGATAAATAAAATAAAAATAAGAATTACAGAAAACTTATATGAACTATACCTGGGATGAAGATTATGAATACTACGGTCATAATGCCTCATATATTCCTTCAATGATATCTGTTCTCCAAATCTTACATAGACATTACCATAATGATCTGACATCACTTTTCTTGCCTTGATCAAACCCTTAAAACAATAATCATAAAATATATATATACATGTTAGTGCATATATAAAATTATAAAAAGTCTATGTGGTTGTAAATGTAAGTATTAAAAAACATTCACATCCTTCTGGTGCAAAAAGCCTGTTCTGGAAATCAAAATTTATATTTGTCAAAACCCTACAAATTCATATTATTGAATTAAACTATACACATGTATATATATTTACCAATTTATATACATCTTGGGATACCCTATGATAATACTTATTTTTCCATTTGTGGGCCTTGGGAGGGGATCAATTGTATAATATTTTCAATAACTGTATCACTGTATTTCAGACCTAGTGAAAATCCTCAAAAGACACCAAAAGTTAAAATGACAAAACATGAAAAGGTTTTATTTTGCTGACACAGCTTTTGTATTCATAAAATTTCACAAATTTTAAATTAGATACTTATCACTCAGATTTAGCATATGCTTTCACTGAGATCTTTAGATATATTAATTAACCTTTTTTTAAGAAGCAAGGAATTTTGGATCTCAATATCGAAGGGCCTTTTCTAAACAGTTGTTTCGAGCCAAATTTTTCTTTACCATATGTGACCTTTAATGAAAATCTCAATGTCCCATTAAAAAAAAAAAACTTCTACAGCACCCCGATTTATTAAAACAATTGGCACTTGAAGTCATCTATGATATTCCAGCTGATGCAATCCAAATATATACAGATGGGAATAAGCAGGAGTAGGGCTGCACAGGAAGTGGTGTGTTCATCAAGGACTCAAATGTCAGGATCAAATTTAGAAATCCTGATTATAGATCAGTTTTTATTATCACATCTGATGGCCATTAGAGAAGCCCTAAGATATGCTGAATCATCTCCATTTAGTAATATCCGGATCTTGACCAACAGCAAAAGTGCCATTCAACATCTAATGAACTGACTTTTTATGACTGATAAAACAAGTACCAACATTCTCTTTCTCGCATGGCAGGCTCTAAATCAATAACTTTCCAGTGGAACCTGTCACATGTGGGTTTGTTTGCGAACAATCAGGTTAACCTATTAGAAAATGAGGGCTGTTTAGAGCAGCGGTTCTCAACCTGGGGGGCGCACCCCCCTGGGGGGGGGGGCGTAGAAGAATTTCAAGGGAGGCGTGATTAAAAAAGTAAAATAAAAAGTAAAACTAACTGTAATTTACTGTACTCAATTTTGAGGTCACAATGTAATCATAACATATATTCGACATACGAACACGAATACGAAAATTGTCGTACACGATAATTGTTGTAATTGTAAAAACACTATAATTGTCGCACGTCTGGACGTTGAAAGTGACCTGAGGTATGCTTTGTAACAGTTACAACCTAATATTCAAAAGCTTGTCAAGGACAAACATTGTGAGCCCTCTCATTAATGTTGTGAAAGTGACTTTTATTACATCCCAACCTCATCTAGATCCTTGATTACCTCAAATATATTTGATCTGTATTTAATTCTTTGATTTAATATGTTCTAATAATGATACGGTCCAAATTAAGATAGATGTAGTAATATTAAATTTTTTGTATGAAATTATCTATTCTATATTTTCATTTAATAACCGGCTAAAGTTTCAAATTCCGATTGTACTACATGCATTGACCACATATGGTGGTAGTGGTGGTGGTGGGGGACGGGGAGGCGTGACCTCACATCACTGTTCAAAGGGGGGCGCAGAGCCTGAAAGGTTGAGAACCCCTGGTTTAGAGGATTCATCCCTGCTTGAGGTTCTAACTGCACTGGAGGCTCAATCCATTTATCAGACCAGGCTATACAGTGTTTGGAGAGAGCCCCCTGCTCATCACTGGTATTCGGCCTAGGGCCCTGGTCTGTCCTTGCTCTTTAGAGGTCCGAGACCAATACAGTCTGTCCTGGCTCGTCTTTGGAGTGGCTATACAAAAAGTATACGCTTCAAAAACTCTACAAAGGTCTTTCCCCCTTGTCTCTGTTCTGCTGCTCCTGCGAATCCTTCCTACATTGTGGAAGTTTAGGTATCCTCATCAGCATACTTGCAGAAGATCAGGATACTGCTACCTCTCATTTGCTCACACGACAGAGCCTCGTGGACCTGGTCTAGCATTTTCTAGTCAAGAGGGCTTAGCAACAACAAACTTATTTTTTTCACAATTAAATCTCTTGTACATATATACACTGTCCAAATTAAATTTATACTCTGAACTTTTAAAAACTTTTATGTTAAATAATACATTTAAAATTTTCAAAAAAAAAAATAAATAAATAAAAGAAATGGTATGAGGTCACAGATGAAGCAAGAGTACATCTCCAACATTTCTGTTATTATGCTAATTTATTCATAAATTTAAATTATGTTAAAGCAAGCCTGTAAAATCCCTATGATCACTTCATAGCTCTTACAAATATACTGCTCACTCCTTTTAACAACCTCATACCCCAAAAATTGGTGATTTTTAGTTATGCATGTTTTCAGAATGCCCTGAAAGAGTAGTATATCCCTGCAAGATTGTCATAATTCACCGCTCAATATTTAGCCACTAGAGAACAGAATTAATATTTATTTTTAATACATTATATTCCACCTTTAAACTTTAAAATCACTCTCCTGAAAAATCACATCTTTTGATATATGACACTGTTGAAAGGAGAGAGCAATATAAGTAAATCAGTTTGGATATTTAATATCATAACTTCAATTAAACTTTATTCAGAAGATCTTATTTTCAAAATAGATAAATGTTAGAAATCTGAAAATCACACAATTTATTGAATAATATTTGAAGATCAAATTTTTGAAATTTTTTAATTTGTTTAAAATTAACTGAAATGAAAATCTATTTTGAAGTTTATTTCCATATTATTTACCATAAAATTATTTTTAATTAATTAAAACCTCCTCTTCTCCTTTTATACAAATCATTTTAATCACAATTTTAATAAATTAGATTGTTTTTATACATAATTTTTAATTAAAAACTTTAAAATATAATCTTATTGAAAAATTTTGGAATAACTGAAAATAGGAATAAACATAATTAGTTACTTTGGTAGACTCTTTAGGTTTTGGAACTCCTAGTAACTCATAAGCATACAATGTTTCTTCTAATGTTCGATCATAACTAATGCTAATTGGTACAACAATAACATCAGGCATCTTTCCAGAAAAATACAGTTCTAGAATTACTTGAAGCATTCCTAACAAAAAGAATGAAATTATTACTCTTTTAAATCAGATGGTCATTTTTCATACAGTAATATAAAAATTATTCCAAATACCTGATTTTGGCACTAAAGACTTTGCAGTCCTGCTTCGAGTTCCTTCTATGAAAAACTCCATTGGATATTCACAACCTTCAATGTGTGTTTGCACATACTGAGTAAATATTTCTTTATACAATTTGTCTCCAACAAAAGATCGTCGAATGAAAAAAGCACCAGCACCTCTAAGTAAAAAGCTTAAAGCTTTCAATCCCAAGAAATCTAAATATAATGCAGTTGTATATATAAATAAGTTGAAATAAATTTTAACTTCTAAAATGTGCTAAATATAAATTATATGCATTTCAGATCTGAACATGGTACATAGTATAACACAACCTTATGATAAGATATGGAAAATAAATTTTACATATTTATAACTTCATATTACACAAAATTACATGCAAAGTTTAGAAAAATATTATAAATACCAAGCTATTATCATCATTCAGAATAATACCTTTAATTGAAAATATTTATTGCATTGTTACATACACCCTCTCAGCAGAGAGGAGGCTGTAATTACAGAAAAAGATAAACCTTGAACTATTAATTTCTTCCCAATTCAGAAAATATATGAGATGCCCTAGTATCTGAATTTATTTTTTATTTATTTATTTATTTTTTACTGGCATGTGTATTTTTACATACTGAAGAAGATATTTTTTATACACATTCACCCATTTTATGAGGAATGATTATTATTATCAATCACTCAGAATGAGAAGAAATCAGTTTTCCCTAGATTATACTCTTTTATGTCAAACGGATATACATAATGCAAATTTATTTTAACATGTTTCATAAAAGAAACAAATATTTTAACATCATGTGAGGGATGTCGTAAATAATTTTCTAAGAATGACAAGGTCAAAGTCATACATAGAGATACAGTTTTCAACTATCCACTTCAGGAATTTCATAAATTTGTATTTCAAAAAGAAGAAAAAAAAGAGGGGGGGGGGGAAGGATCAACAAAACATAGGGAAAAAAAGGAAACAATTCAATGAGTTTGTTAGTTTAGAGCAGGGGTTTCCAACTTACAAGTGTCCAAGGGCCGCAATCGAAAACACCTGTCTAGTGGCGGGCCGCAATTTAATCAGGACCATACCCAGGACATTTTTTTTTGAGGGACGGGGATTTGGAGGATTTGTGTATAGTATGTACTATGAAATTTTTAAAAATTCGAGGATGAACCTCCAACAACGACCTTGATTATAACTGGCCAACTTTCGTTAAATTACACAGACACACACACAAAAAAGTCAAATAAGAAGTGGTTATTTAAATAAAAAGTGGGAGGGGATGAAATAGAACATAAGTGGACACCCTACTTTTCATGGAATTCGAGGAAAATCAATGTTTTTTGTAAATGAATAGCATTTGAAAACAATAAAGATTTTACAAAAACATTTTTCGTTAACTAAAAATATCTAAATTGATGCTGCAAATTATTTTCCTAGAAGTCTTCGCGGGCCGCAAAAAAAGGCACCGCGGGCCGCATGCGGCCCCCGGGCCGCCAGTTGGAAACCCCTGGTTTAGAGTGTCATGAACAGCTTTTGCTACAAAGTGACTAATTAGACAGGGGCCTACAGTTTGAAGTCAGTTCTGAATGGCTACAAACATCCATGCTAACAGTAGGATTTGAACCCACAGGTTCTGGATCAAATACCAGTGTTCTAGCCATTTGACCATTGTTCTAACCATCAACCATCGCATGGAAAAGATGCCCTGTAGAGAAATGATACCCTGATGAGATTAAGAGCATAAGACCTAGGAGCCCAGTAAAAACTTTTTCTTCTGACCCAGGATACCTACCAGAAAATAAGTCTTTGTAGAAAATAAATCTTAGTAAAATAATTCAAAAATCTAAAAATTTTCAGAATTAGTCTAGAAAGTAAGAATGAATCCTAGTACATATACATTACAGATTTGAATAACATGCTGTTAAACCTATTACTCCCTATTCAAAAACAAGTACTTAGGACTTTAAAACATGAGTTATACGATATGGAGCTTGGTATATATTACTGCTGCATTTATGCAAAATAAAACTAGTGATTTTTATAATTATGATTTTTACCCCTTTTTAACTGCCCTCAACAATTTCAATTGGTTCTTTTCCCCTTTTATTAAAAATGTATAAGTGTTTTTGTACAACTATTATTTTTACTTTCTATTTTCCCCCAAACACAATAGAATAATGCCTCATTTCATGATTAACTTCATACATTTACTTTCAATGCTTAACAGAGCTGAAAACCTACTCTACTCTTTCACAGCAATATATTTTAAAGGTTTCTTTTTAATTTCATTACCTTTAAAAACATCAGGTTATAAATATGTAAGTATGCAGGTGTGAGTCAGTGAGAGAAATTTTAAAAATGTAAGCTGAAACCCACTTGAAATAGTCATTAAATGTACTTTTATGTAACATCATTCACAAAACCTAAATTCTCCATTTAACTATTTTTTTATTTTTTAATCAAGTGAACATAAAATAAAACAGATAATCTTACCTAAACCAGCAGCAATAACAGGAACAGGAAGATTGAAGTAAAAACAGACGTATGAAACAAGCAGAAAATCGGCATAACTACGATGAGTAGGGAGATATATAATAGGATACTGAGATGCAACACTTCTAAGCTAAAATAAAAGTGGAATACAGAATATTTATCTCATACTTAAAAGAAACTTAAGACTGCATAAAAGAAATATAGGATCACATTTTTAAACACAGAAACACACTTTATAAACAGAATAAAGCACTAATAATAATTTTGCAAAATATTAATTTCTGAATCAAGTAATTTACAGAACCATAAGTAAATTTTACACACACACACAGAATAATTCAAAATATCACTGATCATATTTTTGAGTTTGAATATGTACCTGACATTCCATTGCAAACTCATGATTAATTAATCGCCAGACTATTTCTACAAGCTTATTGTGCTGAAAATCTCTTTTTAAGTTAATAATTCTAGAAGAATATTAAACCAATACTGCTTTGCTACCATTTCTGGTTTTACTTTTCAATTAAAATAGAACAACTGATCCATGCTGGTCAAAAATTTAAATAATGTTTGTCATTAAGCTTAATTATGCTGAAAAATGGGAAAGGTCAGGTCTATAATAATGCTCTATATAATGCAAGACTAGGTAAAAATTTCCAGCACATTCCTAAGTGATACTGCTACATAGTTTTGGGTACAAAAGTGAATGGGCTAAGTTTTCAAATAATTTTTAGTCACCTAAAATAAAGGGAACAATAAGATCAAACTATAATTCACATAATTAATAGCAAAATTACTATACAATAAATTATAATTCCATCAAAACTTAAAAATCATATCAGAATACTAACCTTTTCAGTCCCTTTTTTATTGACAAGAATTTTCCCATAGACTCTTTTCATAAATTTTGATAATGTATATCCAAAAAATCGAATTGTGCTAGTTTGGAAATTATGAGTCATTTCATCTAGAATTACTTGAGCTTCAGTTTCAATTTCATCTTCAGAACAAGCTTTTTCTTTACTTATCTGTAAGAATGTAATATAATTAAGGTACAAAATTTTTGTTGCAACAAATTATTTAACACTTGCTAAAATTTAAAATTCAAAGGGTTATCCTAATCAAATAAAACATTGCTAATACCTTAGAATTAATAGCTTACTCTCAGGCCCCGACTTTGACTCAAAGGGGCCCTGGGCAAAGCTGACTTTGAGGAGCCCCTCCAAGGACAGATCCAGAGGGGGGCACGTCCTCCCCCCCCCAGGACTAGACTTCCACATGAACATGTGGGACACTCACCCAGGTCCCCCATAAAATAGGACCGGAAATTCAAAAAGTTTTCAACCAACCAGTCAAAAATTTGAAAAATAATAATAAGAATGATAATAAGTGTTAATTTATTGATTTACTTTTTAATGTTAATAAATAAAGTCATGAAATTTTCTTTTGAAATTCAAAATAGATCGGTCTGAAGTTATTACATACAAACACTCCAAAAAAATATTAAACCAGAAATGCTTACGGATGTTAGTATGCTTTCACTATAGTAGATGCACTGTGCCCCACCCAGGATTTTTTTCTATATCCACCACTGCCCCCATTTACTGTATTTACCAAAAACCAAATTTTCAAATATATGTACAACTTAATACTAAATTAAGGGGCCCCATAATTTTGGGGGGCCCTGGGCAAGTGGTTTTGGGGGCCCATGCAGAAATCTGGGCCTGCTCACTCTAACATTCAAGTATCAGTTTTATAAATTAAAGGCAATCTGAGTGAAAACCAAGAGGATACTACTCTTCAACAACACTCAAAGGCATAATCTCTGTATATAAAACAATTCCATAACTGACAGACATATAACGCACAGACCAAACAGCTGGACCTAAAAGGCTGAAATTTTGCATGGCGATTCTTCTTATAGTGTAGGGGTGCACTAAGAAAGATTTTTGAAAAATCCTTCTTAGATTTTTTTAAAATTAAAATTTCAATCTGTTTTTGTAACATTCTTTAAAGTTTGTATTTAAAATAATAATCTGAGGGTTATAAAATTTATATCACGAGAAAAATCTTTGCTTTAAAATGAAATCTTTTTCGAATCTTTACTTCCATTATCTGATTTTTGGTGAATTTTTAAAGATTAATTTTTAGAATTTAATTTATTAAATGTTGATCACATGGTTTCTTTTCTTTTTGTGATACTTTAAATTAATTTTGTGTTACGTGCATAACAACAAAATAAATTGGCAAACAAATAAAAATTAAAATGCGGTAAAAGATAAAATTTAACAACTAGACTAATTGAGATAGAAATTTTTAAAGAACTTAATTCAAATTCGTATGTTTTTTGGATATTAAACATACAAATTAATCGCATACATTGCCCATTGTATTTAATTTGAATATTTTCTACATTATTTTGTCTATAAAAATATCCATTACGGTTTTTTTATTTATTTATATATATATATATATTTTTTTTTTGGTGGGGGGAGGGGCATTAATTGCATACATTGTATTTAATTTGAATGTACTCCATAGCAAAGCACAGGTATTCAGCTAGTATGACATAAACTGACTGATTACCTCATGTGAATTTAGCAACCTTTCCAATAGTGACAAATAAAAGTATATATAACAAATATGGTTTTTACTGTAATTTCTTACATGAATGCCACACCTATACGTATTTACAATGTTTAAAGTATATATACGCATATACATTCAAACACACAGATGCACAAAACATGCAATATATCAAAGATTCCTGCTGAGAAAAAATTACTTTATGGGACTTTGTACAATTCTATTCAAGTCTCAGACTACTTAAAAAGTTTAACAAACGATTAATCAGAAAAGGTGACAGAACATTTCAAAATTTCCTTCATGTTAAATGAAAAAAAGTAACCAAATAAAAACTGAATGCATAGCAATTTAAAAACTGTTCAACATAATACAGAAAATTAAGAAATAATTAGCCTGAAGACTTGCTTAACAAATAAAAAACAACCCCCCTTTTTTAAGTGTATGTAAAAACATTATCCCTTATATTTTCACATAATATTAACTACCATAGTAAGTTTTGTTGTGTCAAAAACTTCAACAATATTTTATTAAACATTTTTGTCAGTATCATCTCATCAACAAAAATAAGAGAATGAACTTTACAAATTTATAAAAATAATAGGGCATCAAATAATGTAACAGCAGATGTTGTTACTCTAAAGCTATTATGCATCTCCATTGAAAGTGAGAATCAAAATTACGGAATAATATACAGAAAGTTATAGAATAATAAATATTCAAGCATCTATTTACATAAGATCAATTTGTACCTTTGAAAAATAAAAATAAGTGTGGCATATATAAACAGTTGCCAGTCTGTAAAAATTTGTCATGGCCTTCATTATATTACATCAAGTGCAATAACTGGCAGGAACTTGTGACATTAGTAAAATTATTTTTATTGATAAGATAATATGAACTATTACAATTTCATGTATGCATATGCTTCTTTCACCCCTTATGAAATAAAGCAACACATAACAAAATAAATTACACAACTCCTCAACCCCCTAATAAAAAATTTTAACAAAAATACGTACCTCTTTAATTACGTTTTTTATTCTAGAACTGCTTAATACAGACTGTTTTATTTCGCTGGGAGTGCGATTTTTCGAATACCTGCATAATGGGACTTCCCAGGGTTTATTTGCCCAGTAAAAATCTTTAGTCTTTCGACGATCTTCCAAAATATCAATAAATGTGTCACCGTTCATGCCTTCCATTCTGACAAAATAATAAAGAGAGAAATAAATAATTCCATAATTCTCTGTAATAAGTAACAATCATAAATAAGATTGCATCAAAATCATTAATGGAAAGGAAATTTAATTTAATGATTAGTTCCATACGAAAGAAAAAGGTTTAGCGAATAAACAATTCAATTTTAAAAAAATCACACAATTCATAATCTTCAAAATAAACGCAACTCTAATGAAACATAACTTGAATTACACATTAAATAACTTCATACTGGAAAACATATTGCAAAGACAAAAAAAATCGAGTTATTATATTTATAAAACCAATTTTTCTACAAAAAAAAATCATTAATTCTTAGTTTTCAAATCAAATAAATAATATTTAATAATCTCAGTACTTTTAGAGAATTGAAACACCGGTATCGTATGTCAGCGGTGTGTCATTTTAGCGCTTGGCAGAGAAAAGTCTAAGTAAAACGCGCCAAATTCCTTCTGTACAACAAATTTTTTTTAAAAAAGGGAGAAAATGTATTACATATGTCTAAAATTGAAAAATTAGCGAAATTTATTGGAAACAGATTTAATTTATCAATAAGTGTTTAATAAAGGGTCATTTATTAAATATTAACATCATTTAGCTCATTTGATAAGTAGCCAAATGTGGAGTACTACTGACTTCACGTGCGTGAAATTAGTAGTAATGTGAGGTGACTGATGAAAAAATCCGAAATAGGTGATTGGCTGAAAAAAACACGCCACAAAGATAAGGCTAGTAAACCCGGAATACGAAAAATCATAATTTTGAATTCAAATAACAAAATCAGTAACAATTTAAGAAATTTCGAATCATCGTGCATTCCGTTTTTACTTTAAGAGTTAAAAGTATTATTTGCAATCAAAATGGATGTTTATTGACTGTTAATATAAAATTAACTGCATCCTTGACCGAGAGAACAGTCAGTAGTAGCAGACGATATTGTTTAAATCCGGTTCGTGTCATTTGGGCAAAATTATGTGTATATAAATTTATATATGAATCTACGCAGGATTATCCATTCTCATATACGTTACACTCGAAGCCCCATTACAGAGTGATAATGTGACTATTTTTCAATCTATTCCGATTATTGAAATTTGAACCCTCGGGTTTATCGCTCATTGCTGAAATTTAAGTACTCGGGTTTATCAATCATTATTCAAATTTGAATACTCGAGTTTATCGCTCATTATTAAAATCTGAATACTCGGGTTTATCGCTCATTATGGAAATTTGAACCTTGGGGTTTATCGCTCTCTATTGTGTTTTAGCCAGATATATTAAAAGTAGGTGAATTTCGATGCTTAATTTTCTCCTGAAATATGCTTGAGATTGAAAATATTTTAAAAGAAATTTCACTCGCCAGGAGTGAGCTGAAGAATATTAGGTCAGTACAATTTGCATTTTTAGTATCGTTGGAAAGGTATGTTCTTATCATGCAGAAACTGTCATTATTTTTGCAGAACAGTTCATTCATAAACAAATTATCTACAAAATTAAGAAGTTATGTGTTAAAATGCCCCTGACAATGAGTATATTTGTGATTTAAAAAATGATTGAATAGGATTTTTAATATGCTTGTTTAAATATCAAATAATTATGCCCTGTAGAATAAACCAGAGTATGCTTTGTATGCGTATGGGTATATGGGTTGTAGCTTAAAAGAGATACTTAGGCAAATCCTGTGTAACATCAAAAGCGCTGAAATCCTTTTCTATAAATACAGGAAGGTATACTATAAACGTAAATCCTGAGTATAATGTTTTAGGATTCGATTTACCTTGTATTCCTTTCATCATTGCCTACTAACTAAGGATAATAAAAATTTTCTTAATGTACAGTGGAATCTCGATCGATCGTTTTCGGATCCATTGTTTTGATCGATTGATTCCAAATGTGTCGTTCACTTTATCCAGTCCCATCGATCATATTGCTTTGTTATGTTTCCACATTTATCGTTCATTTCAATCGGTCCCTTGAAAAACGATAGATTGAGATTCCATTGTATACGTCTTTATTAAATGAACCATTAATTTACAGGTGGTAATCATATGCCATAAATTAAAATTTCCTTTGAGACTTCTGCTTCATGTGTAATAAACTGTAAGGTATTGTTCTAGATAAATAGAATCCACAATCAATACATAAATATTATATAAATAAATAATTGCATTCACATCAGATATTTTCCTAAATGTGTAAATGAATATTTGCACAAATTTATTTTAATTTCATTATGGCTGAAATTTTCATACACTGAAGTTCTTCATGAATTTTAATATCATTAGAAATAAATTGAATACATGTACAAAAATTTTTTTAAGTGCAATCACAATTCTAAAAAATTATATCAGTTTTGTAATAAGAATATTAGTTTTATTGGATTTATTTCTGTAATTGGAACTATATCTGTCATTTCATGTAACATATATTTATGTAAATATAAGTATGTAAATATATGTAAATATAAGTTAAAACTAGAACAACTATATTATATGTGTATTTGCATGATTTTTTTCAGATTTTTATACCTGATTTGTTATAATCTTCAATGATTGATATATTTGTGCTATATTTTATTTGCACATTTATATTTTTTCTAGCATATGATCAGTAATGTTTTTATTTAATTTTTAAAGTAATTTAAATAATGTCTTTGATTTTAGACAAGATGTTATGAAACTTAGAGCTACTGTCAGACATGAAATTGGAACCATCAAATTACTTTTATCAGGACCAAACTGCAAGCAAGAGAAAAATTCTGTGAAAAGTAAATATGCACACGGCAATTATTTGCTGTAACATACTTCTACTAGAAAGTTATTCTGTATCAGTTGAATGTTTGTCTGGTTTGTTAACTTTGAAACATAACTCTCATATAAAGAAAGTCATAATAAACTATAGTTATTTTCTTATGGAAAATAATTTTGAAGAATGAGGTTACTCTTTCTGTTAAAAAGTCCTAAATAAAATCTATACAAATATGTTGTTCATATATGGTATAAATTATATGTCTCTATGTGGGGATTTATTTATAAATGCTAACATGATGATATTAATCCACATAAACAATAACAATAAAAAATAGGAATTTAAAAAAAATATAAATATAATTATAAGAAGTCAATTAATTACAAAAACAATTCATAAATCTATGAAGCCTATATAAATTTTCTAGAAAAATTAAAATACTGACTTTTTTATGAATGGAATTTTTTCTATTTTGAGGAGTAGAAACATAAAATTTGCAGGCTCTGCCATCAAGGGAGAAAATTATTAATAATTAATAAGTTAATTGCTATTTTCCTTTCTTCTTGATTCTACAATTATTATCAAGAGGACCATGACAAAACATTTGATTAATAACTTTTAAATTTTGAAAGATAATATGATGTAACATGTACTATCCATTATACTGTCATTTATGATAAGTTATATTTGTAAATTATTTTGTTCTTAACTAATTTTTTTAAATGTTGTTTTATTTTAGATCAAAATGAAAATGGTTTCAAAATGGTCCCAGTTGGTTTTATATCCTCCTGCTTCAAGAATAAGAATGGAATTCCTCGTCAGCCTTCTTTGTGTCAACCAGCAAAAGCTAGTCTGGAAATAAATAAAACATTTTTTACAAATCCTGAGCATTCTCTGATTGGCCTAAGTGAATTTTCCTATATTTGGTGAGTACCTCAAGTTTCAGTGATGACTGTCTTGAAGTTTTTTGAGAAAAATTTTAGCTCAGAAAAATATTAAATGTTATGGAAATAGAAACTTGCATGGAAAAGCATCATGTCAGAAATTGCTTACATCTGCAAAATGAAACTGATCAAAAGTATGATATATGATTAAAAAAAAAAAAATAGTTTGATTTTGCTTTCTAATTTTTTGATTCATTATTACTCAGTTTCTAATTGTAATTCAAAGTTACAATCACATGACAATATATTATATTATTAATATGTTTTATAAACTCATAACAAAAGTAAGGACATATGTAAATAAATAAATTTTCCTCAAGTATTTTTGTATTTTGAACTATAAATATACAACTATAAGTCTTAGTAAAAAAATGAAAGATACATATTAATATTTTGTAATAGGGACATAAAAACAGTATAAGATAAATGTCTTGTATTATTTTATAAATTTATTTATTTTCATTAATCTCTAGTATGTTTGAGCTTATTTGTGAAAATGTTCTCAACTGTGCAGTGTGTGTACAGTTGAGAACTGTACACACACCAGTACCAGCTCCAAGTCCTAGGGGAAAAAAAAAAAAAAACCTGGAATTTTATAGTATGAAAAATCTAATAAAAAAATTTCAATAATATCTGATAAAGGTTAACCAAAGCATATATATATATATATATATATATATATATATATATATATATATATATATATAAAATATTAATTACATTTACACTTACAATTTCAGTGTAATTTAAGAATGCCTTGCATGCAGTAGTCATTAGGTCCCTTAAGAAAAGGAAGCCTGTTATTGTATTGAAACATCCAATTTTCTGGTTTCAAGACTAATTCATAAGCTAAAATTCAAAGATATTGTATGAGCCAACTCCAAACACACTACTGTTTGTATTTGTGCAAAATTTTATGTGTAATAATTAAATAGTACTTGTAACATAAATATTTTAAGTAGTTTCAATATTCATAAACAGCTGTAGAAAACCCCATAATCACAAGGGAAATTTTACCAAGAATGTAGAAATTTAGTGAAGTTTTTATGGCAGATATTTGACACTGAATTAATCAATAATTTAAATTATATACAGTAAGTCCCAAAATTGTAATATTCCATGTTGGCAAAAAACATACAACCAATCATGAAAGAATAATCTGTAATCTTGAAATAAGATGATGCTATGTTTTTAATTTGGTACATAATACACAAGCCAGGTAAGAGTAAGTAATTTTTAATAAAGGTAAGTTTTTAACAATAGAAAAATGAATTGATTACAAGCATTCATAAGGGTCATTTTAATCTAAATAAATAAAAAATGCATTTGACACTGAATGAATATCTTTTTCATATCATATGGTTATTAAATGTTATTCAAGATATGTTTGAATATAAATATGGTCAAAGAAATATTTGAAATGTAGAGACACAAAATATACTCACTGAAAATACTAAAGAGGCGAAAAGAAAAGCTGAAAACTAAATTGATTATTTTACCATTATTCTATTATAGAATATAGTCAAAGCAAAAAGATTTATATTTTCAGAGCCTTGTTGTAAAATTAAACTGTTAATCAGGAATTCCAAAATTAATTATATTATTTGTTGATAATGTTTTCTCTTGTAAACTAAATTATGGTAAAATACATAGTATAATGTTTGTGTTATTTCCAGGATTTTATTTGTTTTTAACAAAAATACTGAAAGCTGTGTGAAAGCTAAAGTTCATCCACCACGTTTAAATGGCAAGTCAGTTGGTGTATTTAGTACTCGTTCTCCCCATCGTCCATGTGCTATAGGATTGTCTCTTATTAAATTAGATAAAATTATAGGTAGGATATAATTTGTATTTCATACATCGTTTTAATATTTTGAATTAATTCAATTCTTTGTTTTAATGATATACATATTATTTAAGTTATTATACATTGAAATATTACATTTTTATACACTGAAATATTTGGATAGTTTATAATTTAGTACATGTAAATATTTTCAATAAATTCTTATTTATTAATTCTCTCCATACTTAATGAAATTCTTGTTAAAAAAGAATAGCTATTAAATAATACATATTGTTTTATAAAGCACACAAACTGATTGCATTTCCTTTATTGTGAGGATATATGTTACTATTATTAGAGGTTACTAAATGTGCATGTACCATTTATGTCAAGATACTACCTATAAGTAATGGTCATTTTTAATTTAATCATTTGTTACTCTTTTAAAAGAGAAACGAATACAGAATTGTCAAGAAATTCATATTAATAGTAGCATAACTTTCCTCTCCTGTTGTATGTGTTTTTAATATATATATATATATATATATATATATATATAGAGAGAGAGAGAGAGAGAATTAGTAAAGATATTGAAATGACATCATTAAAAATGATTCCCATAATAGAGATAGCTTACAAAGCTCTATTAAAATAATTGCCACAATGAAAATATCAACTATGATGAATAAATTTATCCCTTAGTACCTAAACATTTTTCGGTCATGTATAATATACATAAAGAGCAGAGATAATGCATGAAAAGTATAGGCTTTTTTTTTTATTTATTTCTATAAATTGTGACTTTAAAATAACAAATAACATACATTACTTCTTTCTTTCCTCAGTTTGCTTGTTTTTATGCAGTTGAAGTTCAAAATAAAGAGATATTGTTGTTAAAGACACTTAAGAAAATTAAGATTTTTTTCAAGAAAGATGCTGAATATTCTTAGCAAAGATCCCATTTTTAATTTTTAATATTTCTTATAAAATATTACTCAATATTTATGTGAACTGTGATTCAGAATGTTTGTAACATTCATTCTTCAAATTTATTCCCCTAATAGTCAAATACAGTTGTGTCCAGTTTTACAACACAACTTTTAAGGTAAATTATAGTTATATGTAAGATAAATGATTAGAGTTATGGTAGGGAGAATTGCAGCTAAAGAATATGTTAAGTTTAGCTGCAATACTAACTAACTTAAAAAAAATAAGCTAGTTATATAGTGTTAAGGATTCATGTTTATTTATATATCATTGGTGTTCTGTAAAAAGGGCGAATATGTAGATATATTTACATATATATTCACCCTTTTTACAGAACACCAACAATATATATATATATATATATATATATATATATATATATATATATATATATATATATATATATATATATATATATATATATATATATACTTTTTTAATGATAATGTAACTAGTGATTAATATTTATGGTTTTAATATAGTAAAGCAAGTACACAGAAACATAATCACAATTTTAATTTCAAACATTTTTATACCTAGGAAATACATTATTTTTGTCTGGAGTGGACATACTTGATGGTACACCCGTTCTTGACATTAAACCTTACATTGCATCTTATGATACTCCAAAGCTGTACAGAAACATAAGAGATACAACTTCTGAAGGTATTTTATTAAAGAGCTTAGAAGGTAGGGAAATTTTTCATTTTTCTTACTTCATAAATTTTTTTTTCATGCTGAACAAATACTTATGTGTTGTGAATAATTTCATATATGTGTAATGTAGTTTAATCTAATTTACGATCAAAATAGAATATGATTAATACTCTTTTATTTTAAAGTTCAAAAATATGAAAACTTATAAAACATTAAAAAAATTTAACATAAAAACAATTATTGACATCAAAACATTATTTGAATACTAGTGTGTAAACTAACATGATGCATAAAGATACCTAAATTTAAAAAAAAAAATTCTACATAAAACTGATAATGGAATACATTTTATAAAACTTGTTTTACTCATTATTAATAATTTTTAATGGAGGTATGATCTTGATTCTGCTTAGCTTAAATCAAAGACATTGAATGAAGTAGGGAATACATGCGAGATTATAACATCATAAGGAAACACTATTGTAAATACTCTAATGTAAATGCTACGCAATTTTTTTTAAAAATTATGTACTTCATGTAGGTATTTAAAGCTATGTAATAAATTTTAATGTGATTTTATTTTAAATATAATTAAGCAGTTTCCGGATAAATACCTCCACCATATTTTTCAAGCAGAATCTGTATTGTGAATTTTAAATGGTGTCCTAGTTCCTGCTAATATCTAATATCAAAAATTTATAAAGAATGGCTGTTGTCTGTAAGTATTGTCTTCTTTAAGTTGAGATCAAGATAGTAATGTGTAAAATAGGGGAAATTTTTTTAATTTTATTTTCAGAATTGAGGTTAAAAACTGCCTTAAATATTTATCAATATGTTTATCTATAATTATCTATAATCATTATACTCATAATATTTTCATGCCAGGTTCTCTCATCAATTCAAATGATGTTGGCACAGGTTAGGCACTGGCCTTCTGCACAATAGTCTGTGGGTTTGAATCTTACTATTTGTATGGGTGTTTATAGCCATTCAGCATTGGCTGTAACATGTAAGTCTTAATGAACCTTAGTGTAGTAAAAAGTGACCATAATGCTCCAAAACAAGCTACTTATTAATTCAAAAAGTACTGGGCAATAAATAATACTCTAATCCAGAGAAATTATTACAACACCATAGACAAAAATGTACAAAATGTAAATAGTGCAAAATTAACCAAGTGTTGGATAGCACTTGTAGCTAATTCAAATTTTCAGCAATGGTATTACTTGAATTTCAATCACTTTTAAATTTACTTAAATGTAACTAATTTTTGTTGTTTATAATTTATTGACAACATATCATACAAAAATCTTCATTTTATGTGTTAAAGACAGCATTCAAAAGAACATATAAAACAATAAAAGATAATCTTCAGTTGAAATAATTCAAAAGTCTTATTAAAAAAACAATCTTTGGTATTTGTTTATGTGATACTACTATTATATTCTATGTAAACACGTTGTGTGTTGATATTATTCTAAATATCTAAATATGTGTATTGTGTTCTGAATCTAAAGCAATAAATAGTTTCAAAAATTGTGTTAACAGTTTTATATTTTCATCTTTTTATTATTTTTTAATTGTATTTAATTTTTTTTTATTCAATTAATAATTCTCTTTCTTTTCAATTGTTATTAATAAATATGTGACATTTTTAATTTGCAATAAATAGTGTATATATGTATATGAAATCTTTATATATGTTACTTTCTAGACTCTTCCACACCTGAAAATAACACTGTTGAATCTTCAAGCTGCTGCTCATCTTTGAAATCAAATTCAAATGAAAGAATAATTAGCAACTATAATCAAGATACAGACTCAGAAAAATATGTAAAAGATGAGCCTTTGCAAGTTGATTCAGAAGCTAAAAGTATAAAAACATTATTAGAAATGCCTTCCAATAAATTAGAAGTAATATTTACTGAGCGTGCTAATAAGGATATTGAAAAGTTTCACACTCCAGATCATGGTGATGAGTGCGATTACTGCTTACATTTTATTACTGATGCCACTGCAGCCAAACAGGCAATAATAGATGTATTGCAAAATGATCCAAGATCTGTTTATAGAAGAAAGAAATGCTCAGACAAATTGTATTTTTTTGGGATAGATAAGTTACATATTACGTGCTGGTTCGATGATACCATTGCAGAAGTGCTGAGAATTAAACTTGAAAGAAAATGTCAAATCTCAGCATCATGATGCAAAAAAGTATTGATACCATATTGTATGTAAAATCGTTTATTGTATGTTTGTAAAATTTTTATAGAATACTCATTATAATATTTCGTTCTCTTCAAAAAACAAGTCATAAAACACTCTCAGCAGATGCATATAAGTAGTTTAGTTGCTTTTGTTGAAAAAAAAAAAAAAATCAAAATTTTTGGATGAAATAGTTTATAATATTTATACATAATTAACAACTATTTTACTTATTCTATATCAGCTGTCTCCATTATAAGTGGTTAGACATTAATATAAATCAAGGAAAATTCTAACATAATGCAAGTTATTACAGGAATTTGCTATAAAAACGGGTTTTTTTCTTTTCCCAATGCGGAGGCACTTGTCGTGAAACAGCTATAAAAATGTACATGACATTAAATTTTTTTAAAACATTCAAGATATTTTTCTATATTTATGTAATCATTAATCTCAAACATAACCTATTATGCATGTATTTATTTATTTTTTTTAAAAAAGAATTATATGTATTACTTGCATCATAATTCATATGCAAGTATGTTGCATATGGAAAATTTGTTGCTCATGTGCATGTTTCAGTATTGCTCAGTAACTCTGGAAAATTTATATGCGTAAGACATTCTTAACACACAAAAGAAAAATGTAATTGTATATAGGGGAAAATTTACCTTTCTCAGAACCTTTGGTAATCCAAAGTTATAAGGCATTTCATAAAGTACTTTTTTAACAGAATTCTGAAGAATTGGGAAGAGAACAGACCTTATTCACAATAAGAACAAAACATTTTCTTAAAAGAGGTGTTGCTCTCAGTACTGTTATATCATTTAATTACTTATTCATCATGTATGAACCTATAATTCTATAACTTTCTTCGATATTTTATATATTAATCAAATTCAAAGTTTAACAGCATCATTGTTAAATTTACCATCAAAAAGAATTCTTATGAAACAAACCCATTTTGTGAATAATAGTAACATTCTAGATTGACATTTTACCGTTTATAATTCATGTGGTGATGATAAGCATTAATATGAGTGGGTCATTAAATATTTGCATTTGCTCCAGATGTATTATTATACACATCCTTTTAAATACATAAGGGTATTACTTATAAAAAAATATAAATTAAATTAAATTTATTGAAAATCATACCTACATTCATATACAAAAGTCAATCGAACATGTTTTGATAGCCTTCTTGGGTTTAATGACTCTTTGAGGCATACTTATGAAAAATTGTAAACATTACTGATTTCTCACATGTTCAGAATACATTTTCCCTGATTATGATATTTTCATAGAAGAAACAAATACTCAGACAAACTGTATTTTTTTCAATAGGTTGCGTGTTTCATGCTGGTTTGAGGATACATTTGCAGATGTACTGAGAGTGAAACTTGAAAGAAATGTTAAACCTCAGCACCATAATACAAAAAAGTAACAATACTATATTTTATGTAAAAGCATTTATAGTTCTTATAAAATTTTGACAGAATATCCATTAAAATATCTCATGGTTTTCAAAAAGCTAATCATAGGTAATGAGGATAAAATTCATATCCTACAGACCAGGGGACATGAATTTTATCATCAATTTTTTAAAGATTATAGGTTAATCCTATAAAAAAAATTCATATAATGAGTGACTGGAACTGTAATCTAAAGAAGGGTAGAAGGTTTATGTATATTCTGACTACTGCTAAGTTTGTTTATGAAGATTATAGCTTGGCCTCGTGATGCAATGGTGCTGCAGAGTGGTGTATTGAAAAAATAACTATACAAGTGAAGAATAACAATGAAAAAAAATTTAGGTGTTAGTTCATTTATAAAATAATAATAATCCAATAGAAAAGATAGATAATTTTTAACTATGTTTAATCAGAAATTTGATCATTTTGCCAGAAAAAGTATTCTTTTTCTTAAGCGTAGTGAGAAATTTGGTGATTAACTTAAGATTTTTTTTTTAAAAGAGAGAGAGAGAGAGAGATGCTAAGCAATTTTAGTTCAAACATTTAAAAAATCAGACAACTTTTAGTGTATATTTGAAAATTGTATTGTATATTCTAAAATATAGTAATTGATCAGTTGTAAACTCAATAAGAAATTTTCTGCTCATTGAGAAAAAATGTAGGTTGTGGATAATTTTAAGATTACTCTCAGAAAAATAACATTAATAGAAGATAATTTTTTTCCAAATATTTCTATATTTTTGCGAAATAAATTGTTTTGGAAAAAACACAAGTTTCAAGCAGGAAAAATAACTGAAGAATCTGAATATATTTTGATTTTGAAAGGAAAAGTTAAAGAATTTATGACATAAAATCTAAAAATCCTTGGTTGGCTGGTCAATTTTAGAATTTGTAAAATTTTCTTTTAAATATGATCTGTATACAAGAAAATTTCACCATTAATAGTCATTACTGCTGTACTTAACCTGCTTAATTTTGAGACCTTAAGACAGTACATCAGTTAACCTTCCAGGTCTTCAATCACAATGTTAAGTAATGGGGAATTTTCTTCTCATCTTTTAATTCTGTTTTCTGCATTTGAAAATACATTTTTTGAAATTACAATTTTTTTTATAAATGCAATGTACCTTCTTAAATTTTTATTTTAATATTTTCAAAAAACAATTACTCCAATTCTTATACCATACTTACCAAAACATAGAAAAAAATTTACATGACCTATATTTAAATGTCTAGTTTCATATGTGATAAGCAGATAGTTGAAAGTCTTAATGAAAAACAAAACCTTATAGATGTGTACACATTGAGCTTCAAGAATGGAATATTTGGTACTTTCAGAGTTTCTTTTAATAACAATGTCTAGAAATCTTTATAGGTAAGAATTTATTTTATTGCTAGTTTTATTAGCTAATCCACCTAGAATAGGATTTCACCATCTTTCCATGTATGTATTTTACAAGACTGTAGTAAATCTTAACATAAATGTTATCCCATTCTTGTAAAGCATCAGCTATTAAATTTTTACCCATTTATTTAATAAAGCTGATGCTATATTTTAATGGATAATAAATAGCATCATTAAAGTTTTGCTTCCTGTAAAGCAAAAACTTTGATAGTTTCTGTAGCCAGGTTCATATAAGAGACATTTCATTCTCCCCTAAGGTTCTATAAAAATTTGAGATCAGGACACTGAATTATTTCAGCTTTCAATATAAGTTATAATTTTAAAACTGACATGAAATATTTGTGAAATATTCATAAATCTGCCCCCTCCTTCCTAAAAAATAAATAAATATAAGCAAAAAGGAGTTTGGCATTTTTCATAAATTTTTTCACAATCAGTGAACACAAAATTAAATTAAAACGCCAGAAATTTAGCAAAAACTTTATTTTAAAAACTGCTTCATTTACAGAAACACAGAATTTCAAAAAACATTTATACATAACAACCGAAATCATACACCTGAAGGAAAACTTAAGCTGTTTTCAGAAATGTTTTATATATTTGATGTGCAAGTGTTCAATCAAGAATTCAAAAGCTGTAAGAAAATCACAACTACAACATTATTTAAGGTTGCCTGGATGAAAGATTCCAGGTGATTGAAAAATAAAGTGACTTTAGACAATGACTTAAGAATATGTTCATTATAAATTAATGAGTGTAAAGATATGATACATACATTCAAAAACTTCAGAGTAATTCTCACTAGGAATCCCATTGATGTAAATATATGAAGGCTAAGAATAACATGCATAGTTTTAGTCCAACCCAGCCGAAAGACACAATATTGACAATTTTAGCTTAAAAAAAGAGCAATTTTTATACACTGTTCTGCACCAATAATGCAGTACATTTACCTGAAATGGAAGCCATTCACCTGAGCACTTGATACGTTTATTATTATTCAGATCATATACATTGTGCATATTTAAGAACTGTCTAACAATGTCTTTCCAACCTTTTAGAGTTCTGAAATCAAGTTACATACACTGAATGTTCTATAAAAGGTTTGACATGATCATGCATGTTTTCAACAAGCATTTTCCATTTGTTATATCTAGGGAGGACACATATAATAGAAACTTAAAAGTAAATAATATGATTTTATTTTCAGCATTCTTTCAAGCATGCTTTGTTGATATATGTAAAAAAAAAAAATTGGATACAGAAAATTTATAAAATACTTAGGTGTGGGAGGAAGAAAGATAAAGGAAATACCATGTTAAATTCAATTATATTAATCAATAAACATGCATTTAAGAAGATAATGTATTAAAGAGGTATTTTTTTTAAACTTCTTAATATTAGTTAAAATTCAACTTTTGTTCAATGGCAGCCAAGGTATAAAACACAATGAGTTTAAAACATATGACAGTAAGAAAAAAATATTGCACACAATTCAAAACATATTTTTCAGTGATGTCTTTTAAACAAGCAATCAAAAACACATCATAGTAGAAAGAAGTGTTCCGATATAATGGAAAAATTCAACTGAAAAATTAAGTGTTTTATTTTTAAAATCTTTACACACTTGTGGTTATTATACAAGAGAAACACTTAAATAATAATAGATAAGTTCAGTGATCATGCAAAATTCTTAAATTCAAAATTCAAGACTGCTTTAAAATCATAGTAGCACAGTGAACTCTATTTATTTACAATAGTAGGAAGTCCCAGCAAATATAATCCTGTAACTTCAAAAAGTATGAACTCAATGAACTACTTTCATTTATTAACACAAGTTTTGCCATAATACTAATAGACATGCGGACAGATAAATTGTTCTCAGTGTTATTTGTTTCCAAGAACAGAATATTATCGCAAAACAAGAGAAAACTTCCATTTTAGGTTTAATTGATTCCATAAATATGGCAAATTAAAACTTGAAAGTTTGATTTTCATTCTTATACCATTGTTATAAAACATGGTTAGTGTTGTTGTTGAATCAATAAACACAAATTTAACACTAGTGAAAAAGACAGCAGTCAGGAATTTATACAGTACTTTTCAACAGATATTTTCATACATATGAAAGACCGAAGATGAAAAAATCTCACAATTAAAATACAATAACCAATAATTTTACAATATTTTAACTTGACAGCCATCAATCAATAACCAATTTTATCCTTGTTTTACATAATTTATCATTACCAATGTATGTAGCCTTTAAATACACTCAAATTCAAAACAGAAAATGAGTATATTCATGATGTTCAAAATAGTATATACAATTCAAAAATATACTATGCACTAATTCAATGTCTAAAATGTAAAACTTTTAAGTTTGCATTAAGAATAACAATAAATGTTGTGGAGGTAGATGTTAGTAGTGTGCAATATATACCACTAAAATACTTTTCTAATGATCTTCAAAAGCTTTAGTTCACTTAAACGTAATTTATTTTTCAACAATTTTACAAATATTGAGCAGAATAAACATCAAAACCTGCTTAACAAATCAACTTTAAGCATAAGTGTTTAAAGACTTAAAATGTCTATATCCCTGGATTTAGAAATACAATTTTTTCTCGTAATTTTACAATAAGAAAAGCTTTGCTTTAGGTAGCAACTAAACTTGCCAATTATGTAAATCATCTTAACAGTGAAGCTTTTAAAAGAAATAAATTTACCTGTTTTGGATCAAAAAAAGATAAAGAGCTTTAATCGCTTCTCCCAGTAAATTTTAAGTTTATTAAAAGGTTTTAATTTTTTTATCAATACAATTTTCTACTAAAAGATATTGGGAGACACACACACAGTGTGTTAACTTTGTAAAGATTTACATAAAATAAGTATTACAGCATCAAGGTTTTCATATGATAAACAAACAATTTAAACATTTAGATTGTACACTGCTGTACAATGTGCATATACACAGTGTTCTTTAAAATTAAAATGACAAGACAAACAGTTGAATCTCCTAAAAATTGAACAATTACTTAAAAGAAAAATGTTAAAAATCAAAAAATAGGTATTGAGGATTATTTAAATCCTCAAAATTAATTTCAAAAGTGACACAAATTTACTTCAATGGTTAATTTTTTATAATACTCCATGAATAAGTTTAAGGCAAGTCTTAATAATTTTAACTGGCACAAAACAAATTAAATATTGCAAAGGCATAACACTAATATCACTTATATATATCATCTTCCAAATAAAGAATATACGAGATATTTATTTTAAAGTACTTAAATATATTTAATATAATTGCCTTATCACAATTACAGTATATAACAAATAAAAATAATTTTAGACTCTGTCAAGTTATATCATGAAGTAATAGTAAATAAAAGTAGTAGTAATAATAATAATTAAAAAAAAAAGGATTCAAACTCATTTTTGTATGTATACTAATTTTTGTAAGTTTTCTAGATGATCTGCAATAAAATTTCAGTCCAACTTTATTATGAAAAATTTTTTCTTATGTAAAGGTTAGAAAAATCAAGTATTTAAAATATATCCATTTATACATAAAAATTTATACTCGTGTATCATGTAGTTAATATGCCCCTGCAGTTTTCAAGCATTTTCTTTTCTTTTGATATATTATTTAATTTTCTTTCTTTATATTTTTACAAAAAAAGAACAAATTGCATAGTAAACTTTGTAATATTCACCATCTCACTTGAAAATTGCTAATTTTTTTTTTTTTTTTTTGAACCAGCTTAAGCTTTCACAACATCATATACTGTAATCATCTCTGTTAAAAAAGGTGCTAGATGTTTTATTTTAACTCTTGTTTCTAAAGAAGCAGGTATTAATGTGATTAAAACATCAGAGAGATAAACTTCACAGAAAGTATTAATTTCCTTCCACAAAATTTTAACATATTAATTGAATAAAAAATTCTGTTTATTGATGCATTGTAAATTTTCATGAAATAATTTTTGTAAAAAACAAACAGGATGAAAAAATGATTTGAAATAGAGAATTTTTTTTTAATTTAGAAGTTTCTAGAATTTTTTCAATATTTCAGTAAGGTATTGTACATGACCAAAAATAATATTTCATTCAAATTAAAAGATGAAAAATAGAGAAAATTTTTAATAAGTCACATGCTATTTCATAGAAATAAAAGGAAAAATAATTAAAAATCTTAATGAAAAAATTCATTAAAAATTACTCTCACTAAATAAATAATATTATAGAAAAACCAATGCAAAACACCTAAGTCTAAATTTCATAAATATTACACAGAATTTTTTTTAAAATATTTATAATGCATTAATATTTCTTCAAAATGCTAAGGAAACCATGGAAACAATATTGAAATCCACATAAAATTGGATTGAATTTGTCATCAGTGAAAATTTTTGATGCAGTTTTGTTGAAAGGAAATGAATGTTCTTTCTTGCCCCTGTAGTTATTTTTAATAATATTAAGTCTCTGTAACTATATAATAAATCTGGATTAACTGCAAAAATATGCATAATAGTTGGCATATCTGCTCCTGAAGTCATTCTTTGCATTAAATGTAAAGATAAAAGTTTTATATATTGTGTAACTACAAATTAAATTAGCATTATTCTTCCACTGTAGCAGAACACAATTGCTATCAGCTTTAGTTAAAATGTTTCACTTGCACACATTCCAAGTCCTATTTACAAAAGTATAAAATGTGCGTTTTTTAAAATTATGACAAAATATAAGCTTTAGTGGTATAGTAAGGGATAATTTATGATCGGATAACTTTTGACCAACCTTTACTTGATGGAAATGGACTGAAATTTGGGAAAACTGAAAAATTCAATAAAGCTAGTCTTTAGACACAACATAAGATAGAAAGTTTAAGAAAAGTCATTAGAAAGTTTCCCTACAAGGCGAGGAAGTTGCAAACAGCAACATACAGTGAAGCTAAAGGAGTTCAGTAAAATATTTCAGGTTTATAAGAAAATAAAATTTATTTTCTCAAAATTTAAAATCTAGCTCCATTCTTTCTGACAATTCTAGATTTTTGAAATGTATAAAATCCTTGTAAATATATTAGGATGAGGCAATTTAAAGTTAATGATGGATAGGCATGTGAGGTGAAAATGAAAATACAGATATGGCAGAAAACAAGTATAATATATATATATATACATATATGTATATATTCACTCTTTTAGAAGATTCAACCGAAGCCCAGTTCTATTACCGTGAAACTTTTCATCTATATAAATATACACAAGGAATATCACATAGTAAATATTAATACCATAAAAGATGAACATTATCACAAACTCTTCCAAAATGTACAGTTTGTTAGCTCCAAGTCACAAATAATGCCATAAAAGTAAATCCATGAGTGTGTGATGAGTACTTTTATATTCTCTGTATAGTCTTTAAGAATCAGATAGTGATTTATCATAACATTTTAAAGAGAAGTTTCACACTTCAGGGAGAAAAAAACAATAACTTTTGAAATTTATTGTCATATCTACAGATAACATTCGATGTTGTAAAATCCTGTAGTAAGTAACACCCTGAGAAAGTTAGGTAACAAAGTTAAATATAACAAATAGAAGTTCCACTCACTTTTGGAAATTAGTGTAGTAACAAATTTTTTTACATCTAAAAGCTCAAAAAATGCAGTTTTTTTTGTTTATCAATAAATACATGAAATTCAAATAATGTAATAAAAGCATAATTCACAGAAAAATTTTGGATGTAATTTTGAATGTAAACTGGAACAATATAACAGCATAATTTTTATATAAAAAATTAATTACAAAACTCTGAAGGACAAGAATTGGTGACCATGAATAAGTATTTAATGTTGCAATAAATAATATATAAATGAACTCAAGGACACAAATAATTTTACTGTATACAGTAACATTTTACATGTTTATATTAAGAACGAAACACTAAATACAAAATGCTGTAATGAGTTATCTACTTCTTTCAGTAAAAACCCAATGAAAGCAATATGGCATGAAAACTCAGATGAAAAAATCTTGCATTGCCAACACAAATGGTAGTAAACAAATGCAACAATATCATGAAAAATAAGGACTTGAATCTTCTTTTCTTCTAATCACTGAACTGAAGGAAATGAAACTACAGAATACTGGAAACATCCTTGAAATGCAATAAGACAAATATAAGCAACCTTGATGGTATATTTTGACGTAGCAGTTCACCGGAGATTCTCTTTATAATTTACCACATACAAGGACTGCATGTGTCATAATAAAAAGCCATGCAAGGGGCTATACTTGCAGCTCTACAGAAACAAGTCAACTACTTATATACAAAAAGATCATGTCTTCCAATTGATCGAACCTTGAGGAAGAGATCGAGGTGGGATCATGTCCAGAAGATACTGCCTCTGCAACTCTGCAGAACTCATAGGAGTTTTGCCGAGAAGTTGATATGAATAGGCCTGAGCAGCCAGTAAGGGAGCAAAGGGCAACATATGAGCTGGCTGGGGCTGGGGCATTGTTTGTGCAAAGTGCTGCAGCTGCTGAGCCTGGGCATGGAGGAGTGACTGGTGAGCAGCACTGAGTTTGGGGATGTGCTGTAACAAAGAGGCTGAATTGACCATGGCTGCAGCAGCAGCAGCTGCTTGGGAACTGCTCACATTACAACTGCCACTGCTACCACTGCCCATCTTTGACATCAGTCCATGCACAGGGCTGTGCGGTGTAGGAGGAGTGGGTATCGAAGGTCCACTTGATGTGATAATAGCAGGGGTGGGGGTAGAACATGGGGTATGTGTAGGAGATATACCAATGGGAGGAGGACTTGGCATGGCTTGAGACATCCTCTGCTCTATCTCTTGCTCCTGTTGAAGTGCCTTTACAAAAGCAGTCTTTAAGCGGTTAGTATGCTCTGCCTTAAGAGCTTTTTTAATGTTAGATGTAACACAAGTCTCACAGATAACTGAGGGTTTGTGAATGCGAGAGCGCCCAGCATCCTGCCACTTCCACACTGGGCTGAAATCTGTACCACACTGAACACATTCAAAAGGTTCTGGAGGAGGACGATTTATATTAGGATCATTAGTAAGTAAGTCAACAACTTTCTCCAGTCCTAACAAGCAAATAAATTCCTGATTATTGGCATTAGGTACAAAATGCATCTCTGGAGGAGGAGGTTTAGGAGGTGGAATTTGCAAAAGAGTTTTCTCTAACTGTTTACGCAGTGCTAATTTTGCAGCGGCTTGTCTTTGAGCTGGAGTTTGATTATCCATCCTCTCTAACTGAGAGGGTTGAATTGAAGGTGAAGGAGATGGACAAGCTTGGGAGCTGGCCTGTAATAAAATTAAAAATATGAACAATGAAATATTAATTTTCACTGTAGTTCTTTCTGAATAAAATTTTTTCATATTTGTAATCTATAGTCCTAAGAAATAAAAAATTGTGAAGTGCAAAAATAGATATACAGTGCGTCCCCGAGTTACGCAGATTCGTGGTTATAATTTTCAACTTCAACATGGCAATAATTTCAAAGAAAAGAAGAGTTTTAATAGAAACGATGGAAAAATTATTGATAAATTTGGATTGAAGATCTCAAATGCAAATGCATACTGGTAAGTCTTGCATTGATACAAGCGAAAGAATTAAGTATTTTTGAAAATCTAAAGCACAAATGCGGTGATGATGGAATGATGGTAAAATTTGACTTATGCACTTTCTACTTATGTGGAATGTTCTGGAATGAATTAATCGTGTAAGTCGAGGTCTTACTGCACTCATAAACTTGCTAACATTAAAACTCATTAATTACAAATTCAATCTACTCAAAGCAGGAAAACTTTCTTTTTGAAATCAATTATTAATGCTTACAACCTAACTATTTAAAGAAATCCCACAAAGTTAAAATCCATGGGTATACTGTGTTTACAAGCCAATATATTAAACGTTGTTAAACATAAATTACAGAAAAACTGTTTTTAAAATAATATTTAAGCTTAATTACATTTTACAGTATAGATTTTAGGATAGCCTTTTTTTTTCAGAAGAGTATCTTCATAAACAAATGTTCATAGATTGTTTCACTTACATAAGCAAGAAAAAAATAAATTATGTGGAATAAAACTTGGATGGTTTTATGCGCATAAACTGATGATATTAAGTACAGTAAATGTAAAAGAAAGAAAAAATTCAAAAGGAGTGAATAAAATGTGAAATAAACTGTACATTTTCCTACCATAAATCTTTTAACAGCCAATTGCCTAGTCATAATTTTTTTTTTCTATTTAAATTAAAAACTAGCAGAGTAGAGTTATTTAGAAAAGTCAAATTACTAAAAACTAAAACACTCAAACCAATAAAAAGTCAGTGCATATTAAAATAAAAATAGAATAAACTTAATTTTTTAAATTTAGTTACAAAACATGCTATTAGTGTACTAATATTTTTTTATATTTGCACTAATATTGCTACACAGACAAAAGAGAAGAATAAAAATAGCAACAGATTATTTTAACAATATGAGAGATACATATTTGAGGCAATCCTATAACCTTGAGTATTTTCCCCAGTAAAAATTAAAAATTTTGAAACTTTACTTCTAAAGTTAAGATTTTTCTACATTTCAAAAACTCATGACAGCCAAATTATTTCCTTCACAAATTCAATGCTAGAAAGTGCAACTTAATTCTGGTTTGAAGATGACCAGGATATGGAAACATTGCTCATCAATATTAAACATATAATAATAAATAAAAATAATAATAATAAACATTTATGAATTTTAAATCATATTAATCAAAATACCAACAATTATCTATCAGCATATGTTTTAATATTTCAGTTTGTGCTAGTGATAAATCAAAAGAACAATTATTGGTATGAAAAACATAATGCAATACTTGACAAAGCCTTTTCCAATGTTTTCCTGACAGTGAACTATAATATTTCAACAACAAAGATACACAAAACATTCTGTTGGGTCTCGTCCTAGTCATTAAAATAAAATACTCCCAATTAACAATCTATATGTTACATATTTAACCACTTCATTCTGTCGCTGTCAGTTTTTACATTATGCATCCACTTACTGTCCAAAATTTTACCCGCTTCTGTCCTAAAAACTAAATCATAAACATTGCATGATTTTAAAATTTTTATTTCTCTTACATATCATGTTACACCATTCTTGTTGTTTATGACAATTTACAACTTTTTCAAATGATAAATAAAATTTTGACTTCCGCAAACTTAACCTCTGCCTAACTATCATTCGATGTCCCGATGCTATCCATATTAGAACTCATTTAATTTCAACAGAATATTTTTTCCTGAATAATTGAATTAATTTAGATTGAAATTTACAGACTTACTCTTACAGTAATCCTTAACTTTGTTAAGACTTTATTATAATCTAGCCGTTTTGTTCAGTTTAATAATTAGACATCCCATCTTCCTACATTGTTTACCTTATGCACATATGTTACTTCCTTTCAGGAAGCGCTGTCAAGTTTATAGAAATCAAAAATTTCTTCATTAAGATTTCTACCATAAAATTATGAGAATCATCATAATTTCTTAAAACCACTTCACTCAGAAGTATTTTCTTAAATTCAAATTTGCTTTTGTCAAATCTAACATGTTTTGTTCAAAACATCTCCAGTCCCAGTTTCTAAATCCCATAACTTTCGTTTTCATTGCATAACCTACTAATTATTCTTTTAATTGGAGAAAAGAAAACTAAGATTACGATAATATATTAAATTTAATACCAGAAAAACTTCATTTTCTAAGTTTTAACATTGTTGGTTCTTAATACTGAACCCAACAGGAAAAGTAAAAGATGATGAACACATTTCCATTTTAAATTCACTTATTTTAATCTAGTCGTGAACAGAGAAAAAAGAAAAGTGAAAAAAAAACATATAAAAATATTCTATGAAGTTACACTCAACACTACTGTCTTAAAATAATAATAATAACATGGGGGCTAAGTAAAATAGGATGTTTACCTGAGTCATTGGTATCTGATGCTGATTACTTTGACCTGATTGTAGATTGTGCATGTTGAAGCCCATAACCATGTTAGGGGGAGTAGTAACTGGAGTTCGAGAGTGAGAGCTGTGGCTAGGCCTCATAACCCCAGCTAACAGGTTAGAAGATCCTGATGATCCACTAGCTGAATTATTTCCCCTCTGTCCAATTAAAGGCGGAGGACCACCAAGAGAATTCTGATTGCACATCTAAATAGAAAGATTCAGTCTCTTATTTAAAGTAGATACTTGATAGATAAAAAAAAAATTAAAAAACAGATCATCATATCAGAGAGTAAGGAAAATCATATCAGAAAGATTTATAGTGATTTGTCTCATTAATCAAGACCTTCTGATAAGATACAAAAATTTAATTTAATTATTCTTAATATCAAATAACCATCAAGTATTAAAGCTTAATTAAAAATTATATAAAATACTGTTCTTTCCAAAAATAAAAATTTACTGCAGTTAAGTAGATTAAACTAATATAACTGTACAATAAGCACAATTTTTATACATAAAAAATAGTTTCAATTACATTTCTGTGTAACTTTGGTACCATTAGTACCAAAGTTATAATTTACATTCTCAAAATTAGAGATATACAATTTTTAAAGGTATTAAACTACTTATCTTCATTTATATTGATGTAGATAATTTTACTGTTATTTCTCTAGATCTAATATATATATTACAAAACTATATTTTTCTTTATTTAAGAAACAAAATTAAACTACTCTTCTCAAAAAACAATACTATTTCCAGAATTACTTCATAATAAATAACATTCAAGTAAGTTGTACATTATAAGAGGGGAACATTTAATAAAATCAATAACTTTTTATTTTTTAAAATTTTATTTATTTATTTATTTATTTTTTGGTATTACAGTTGTGTGTATATATACACACAGTGATTTCCGCTTATAAGAATCACGTTTATTATTACTGTTTTTGATTCTTATAGCCGAAATTTAGGTTTTTGGACAGGTACACGCACACCTATATATACATATATTAGATAATTTACCATAAAATACTCTTTAATTTATGTTAATTATCTTTTATTAAAAATATTTTTATAATTTTAAAAATACAACTTAATTTCTAGACCTATAAGTAGATACACATGATTATAGTAAGAGAGGAAAAAAATCCACTATATGTTGCAACATACCTGCTTAACAGTTTTAACATTTCAACTACAGGAAGGGAGCAAGAAAAAGGTTTCTATGATAGTTTGATGTAATGAAGTTTTCAGGAGGCTGTTTATACCTCTTTCAATACTAATAGTCTCAGACGAAGATTCACCTTCTAGCTTACGTTTCACGGTTTCATAACGTCCTGAATCTACTAATGTCACGTTTACCTAAGTGATAGTGGACACTTCGCCGAAGATTTATGTGTTTGAGGGTCCAGGAAGCCGCAACCAGGATGTGGGAGGTGGGAAAAAAAGGTCCCTATTTTTGCTTGTCGGTGGAGAAAAGTGAAATCGGACCCGGACGAGTAAAGATGCCCCTGGGTAAAGCTAAGAGGACAGTCTTGTGCTAAAACGTTTAAGGGGAAACTATTATGATATATCTAACAAAGAAAGGGATGAATTTTACGACTATATTCCATCCCATCTTATCAATCTTTCTTTTTTAAAAAAAGAAAGAACTTCATGCCTTTTGAGGGTGGCTTTTATTGAAAAATGAAAGGAAAGCGAAGAGTGTAAACTGATTCTTATAACCGGTAGATTGATTCTTTAAAGCAAAAATTTCAACATGGAAATAATACATTTGTTTTTGTTTTCGCGATATTGATTCTTATAAACGGTTGATTCTTATAACCACTGATCACTATAAGCGGTGGTTACTGTGTATATATATATATATATGCACTTAGATGTGTGTATATATATACAATAACCACCGCTTATAGTGATCAGTGGCTATAAGAATCAATATCACAAAAACAGAAACAAATCTATTATTTCCATGTTAAAATTTTCACTTTAAAGAATCAATCCACCGGTTTTAAGAGTCAGCTTACTCTTACCTTTCCTTTCATTTTTCCAAAAAAGCCACTTAAACACTCAAAAGGCATGAAGTTCTTTCTTTATTTTTTTTTTTTAAAGACAGAGTGATAAGATGGATTGAATACAATGAGGAATTTGCACATGTGGGGAAAATGCTCATTTCTATTTTTTATTAACAGATTGGTTATCAAATTGTTCGAAAACATCAATTAAAACGTATATATAGATCTAAATAATAAGAATTTTAAATTTAAAATAAGCGAAAAGTGTTGAAAAATCATGTGACCTCAAAACGCTACGTGATTGGTTCTGACGTCACTATGCACCATGCTTCAATGTTTACATTTGTCTAGCGCGAGATTCTACGTTTCCTCCTCTTAAACTAACATTTTAAAATCATATTTTTTTCCTAATTTGGTTTAATTTTTCTAATTTTAGTTTGTGGCTATTGTTTATTCCCCCTTTTTTTAAAATTATATTCTATCGTCGTCTTTATTCTTAGTTTTATTTCTGTTTTGTTTACCATGGCGTTATTACCCGGTTTTGCAAAAGGGCAATCTAACAACCTGCCTAAAATTGATTCATTTGCAGTGTTTTCCTTTTTGGGAAATAATCCAAGTTTTATGGGAGCAGAAATACGAGGATTTAAAGTTCAGAGGGATGTATATATTTGTTTGCATTTATTATTCTAGTTATGTAATGTAGATTGTAGAACGCTGACGTGCGTTGTGCTTTACACAAACTTTAAAGTTACACATTGTTTATGCATATTATTAAATTAATATCGTACTCTAAAAGTTTAATAAACAGCTTCTATTATTATTCATTCATAGTACATGTTTAATTTTGTAGAATTAATTAGCTCTGCAACATTACAAGTAGTGTCTGTTATAGGATATTTAGTATTTTTAATTGTGTATTAGAAAGTTGACAGAAATTAAAAACACTACCAAATTTACGAATGTGTTCAGTGTTCTGCATTCATATCATAGAAATATGTGTATTTTAAATGGTAAAGGAATTATAATAAATCTGAACTATGCATGATAATTAAACTTTTGACTAATCACATACTAAGTGGTGCAAAGAAACAAATGTTTACTACTCATAATAATTTTAAACAATCCTCTAACTCCATAATTTTGTGTTTTAAAAACACATTTTTAAATTAATGCTTTAGTACTTAGAAAGTTACTTTTACTTAGATTTGGACGATAAGGCTATGGAGATAATGCTGTAGGATATGTTCAGGTAAAAAGGGATGGAGACATCTGTACAGTCAATGCAAGGGTGACACCAGAACATAATGTCACAAAAAAGACTTACAGTGTAGAACTCAAGTTGAATGAAAAGGAAGAAAATGTCCTTTCCGTTCAATGCAATGATTGTGCAGCATCTTTGGATGAGTTCCTTTATGTATTATATTTAATTTTATCTAAAAGTTTTAATGATAGTGTGTTTGGGGTAGATACAATAGACCATCCATGGTTAGCTTTCCCCGCTTTAAGTAATTTATAAATAATTAGAAATACTTCAGCAGTTATAAAAAAATCTTTTTAATACAATACTTTATACATTTTATGTAAAAAACTAGCACCCAAAACTAGTGTAAAAAGATTAATTAAAAATAAACTTACAAAATAATTAATATATTTTATGCTTTTGTCACATTTTGCACACAAATTGTATTTATTTTAAAATTTCATCACCTACCCCCAACCCAGCATCTGGTGAATTCCATTGTAACGGACGAAACATTCACACACAAAATAAATAATAAAAAGATTATGAGATGCATATTAATGCTTCAAAATAGGAGAGTATTATTTTTTCCTGATAAAACCAATTCCTGATAAAAACTAAAGATAAACTTGACAGGTTTCAAAATTTATTTCTGGTGTATTTAAGCTGAAAAAAAAAATCTTTAATGTAACGGATGCTACATAAAATGGAACATCATTTGTACTATAGCATCATAAGATGAAAAAATCTGTGAATCTATTATGTCAATTTGTTCAAAAATTTAAAAAATAACATCACAAGACATGCCTGTAATTTATCAGAACCTTGACATAAAAAATCAGTCATTTTTTTCTGTAATAAAAAATATAAAAACTATTTGTAACAGATGTTACATATAATACATGATGCTGCAGCTGTACCCTTAACTAGGCTATTTATATTCAAAACAGTCACAAACATGCATGTATTTTACTTTTATAGTTTTTACATTAATATTAAATTTACTCCAATTAAATTCAGTGGCATAATTTACGTAAGTAATAAGGTATAAAAATGATAATTTTACTTGCTAAAAAAACTTACAAATAGATATTTTCCCATTACATCCCCTACAAAACAAACTTAATGTAAGGAAAAAGCAATAGTACGTTCTAGTTCTAGAGGTCATAAGCTTTCCAATGATATATAACACTTAATAATTTGTTTAAAATGATTTTCTTTCGTAATGGTTTCATGTTAGGTGGAATTCAGCATCTGGAGAATATAACTCATAACAAAACTCGTTGTGTTTACAAATATATTTAAATATTTATTTAAGTGGAAAATGTCAAAACTTGTATTTTAAATTCATATTTGCTGCAATGATTTGGCAAATCATCTGTATCACATTAAAACTCACAATTATAGCTAAATTAAAAAATTATTGAATGAGGATTTTTTTTTTCGTCGCGTTTCATTGCAACTGTCCATGATTTCCTTTTGACATTATCTGTTGGAACACTAAAAAAAAGCTTTCCAGGTGTATTTACCGTTGTGCTTGTGCAGCAAGGTACTATACAATATTTAAAATTTTCTGTAACACACTTTGACATCTTAAAAATAAAGAAAAGACACTAGATATCAAACTCAAACTACGCAACACAATCCAAACACCGAAGTAAACAAATTCGCCATAGTGCATTGTGACGTCACATGTATCCGCGTAGGAAAAGTAGCGTTTTTGAGACGAAGTAAATAGTGCGCGTTTAAAAACAAATTATGTTAACTTTTAGAGTTCTAAAACTAAAAAAAAAAGATGCTTTCGATCATATTTTTCTATTTTCTATATCATAAATGCAAAATAAAAAAACGTGCAAATTCCTCATTGTAAAAGGCATCCCTTTCTTTGTTAGACATAACATAATAGTTTCCCCTTAAACACTTTAGATAAACACTGTCCTGTTAGCTTGATCCAGGGGCATCCTACCCGTCCAGGTCTGATTTCACTTTTCTCCACTGACAAAGACTCTTTTTTTCCACCTGTCACATCCTGGTTGCGGCTTCCTGGATCCTGAAACACATAAATCTTCGGCGAAGTGTCCACTATCACTTAGGCAAACATGACATTAGTAAATTCAGCACGTTTTCTAACCGTAAACGTAAGCTAGAAGGTGAATCTTCGTTTGAGACTATTGGTATTGAAAGAGGTATAAACAGCCTCCTGAAAACTTCATTAAGTCAAACTACCATAGAAAACTTTTTCTTGTGCCCTTCCTGTAGTTGAATTGTTAAACTGTTAAGCAGGTATGTTGTAACAAATATTGTATTTTTTTCTTCTCTTATTATAATCATCTACTTATAGGTCTAGAAATTAAGTTGTATTTTTAAAATTATAAACAATAATTTTAATAAAAGATAATTAACATAAATTTTATGGTAAATTATCTAATATATGTATATATAGGTGTGTGTGTGTGTGTGTGCCTGTCCAAAAACCTAAATTTCGGCTATAAGAATCAACCGCTTATAAGAATCAAAAACAGCAATAACAAACGTGATTCTTATAAGCGGAAATCACTGTATATATATATATATATATATATATATATATATATATATATATATATATACATACATATATATTTGAAATTACAGATTTTAGAAAGTGGAGTTCACATTAACTTTTTAATCTCAAATTACATGCATTTATTTACAAGAAAAAATTTCTGAAAAAGACAAGAAAGAAGATGCACAATATTTTTCTTTTAAAATAATTTTATCACCTAGATCAACAGCTAAATTAGGAGTTACAGTCATAAATAAAATAGCAGTAAAGCATTGTACATGTATATATTTAGTTTTTTTTAAAAGGAATTAACAATTATTTCTCTTCATACTTATGAGAAATCTGTGTAAATGTGTGTGCACATGCACAATAATACTGTTGTACAAAAAAGTATGATCAAAATGACAACCTATGTGATACACCATAAAGACTGCATTTTATATAATTTAAATAAAATGTATATCCTGAATTTCGTTACTTTAAAGGCTAAATAAAGCTGTAACTATATTTTATATATATAAAAGAGCTTGTCTGTTTGTTTGTCCGCTATAGAATCATAGACTGTTTCACCCACCGAGACCAAATTCGGCACAGTTAATGTTTTGGACCTGAGAAACTTAAATCAGGAAAAACGAAATTTGGGGCTCAATTAGTTTTTTTAATGTTTTTTGTGCCCAATAGAGGTGCGTGTACCCCCTGTGGATACCCTTCAACCAGCTGCGTTAAGAGGGGTGGTTTGAGGATGTCGGAGGGGGGGGGGGGGGGGGGGCTCAAATTCCAATGCACGGGAGGAAGAGGGTTGGGAATGACCTTTGGCTCTGGCTCCCCAGATAAACACAACTTTCCTGGCTCTGCTATGTGTTGCAGTAATGGGAAAGTACAATTGCCTGCAATTCAAGAACCATCCGAGCCTTTGAGAACATTACTCACAGGTAATGCATCTGATTCAAAACATTTCCTACAAAACATACAAGCTTAAGGAAAAAGGCTTCATGGGGAATCAAGCCTTACTTTGATTAAATAAAGGGGATAACGCATCTTGCACTTTACCTCTTGGGTGAAATGGAAAAAAGTGTGTTTTTAAGGGAAAAATAAATAATAACGGGAAATGTAAATTATAAAACTTATTTCTTATTAAACAGTGGATCAAACAAATCTAATTAAATCTAATTGAACAGTATCTAACAAATATAATTAAACAGCAAACTTATTCAATCCAAACATGCAAATCACGCAAGACAGTGTTATTAATTCTCAATAAAATCAGACAAAGGTCCACAGGCTCAAAGTTTCTTTCTTTCTTATTGTTTGTATTTCAGTAGAAATGCGCTAAGCGCATTCTGTCTGGCCAGATGAACATGAAGAGCGGGGGTGTAGCCCAGTATTTTTTTGATGGAATGCATGAAATATTTTATATCTATATATCTACCAGGGCAACGCCGGGCAATAATGCTAGTATATATATATATATATATATATATATATATATATATATATATATATATATATATATATATATATATATATATATATGAGATTGATTTTATGTGAGGTACAACTAACCTACCATCATGTAGCACAAATTTTAAAGAAATTTAGTATCACTTGCAGGACTATTTGCTAATAGAGCAAATACTCATGTAACCTGTTAGAGTCTACCAGCCCCCCCCCCCCTCCACTCTGTCCTGGAAGGCCGAACTATATCAAGCCCAAAGAACAATTAAAAGAACTATTATGAAGCAAAATATTTAGTCCTTGTGCTGTATAAATAAATCATAAGCATGCCACTAATATAATTTATAAACTTACCAAGGGTGAATTAATCATAGAAGATTGGTGTGAAAGCTGTTGACTCAGCATTTTGTTTTGGGGCTGAGCAATTTGGCCACTGCGTACCAGAGGAGGTGGAGCAGCACTTGAGGCACCTCTATTAGCTGTAGGAACCATTTTACCAGCAACTGCTGCAGCTGCTTGATTCAGAATGGTTTCCTTCACCATCTGACTCTGGTGCAGCTTTTTCAGCAGAACCAGCTTCATTTCTTCACTCCTTAGTTCATCTTGCAATTCTCTAAGCTTGCGCTTTTGAGCCTTCAATTCCTCTGGGTCCCACACTTTTTCTAGGGGTAGAGGAGGCATTTCCATGTTCTCTGTATCAGAGTTTCTGGAATCACTCTCATAGCCATTTATATGGCCATTGAGCCGAGGTTTATCTTCATCTGAAAGTACAATCACATCTGGGGAGGAACAGCTGCTGGCACTGTTTTGCTGTGGATCACCCGTATGTAGTCGCTTTCGAGGTAACATACGAGCATGATGACTCACAGACTTACTTCTTTTGAGTTCTGATGTCCTGTCACTATAACCAACCTCTGAGGTATTTGAGGCTGAGGCTGGCTGTGCAAATGTGGAACTAATAGAACCAGCAGGTTTTCGTTCTGAGGTAGGGGGAGCACGCCATTTCGTACTCAAATCTATAGTTTCATCTAACCCATAAGATGACTGATATGAACTTTTTTCTCTACTATTGTCATAATTACTAGGTTTTTCTTTCCTGAAAAGTAAAAAAATTGTTAGGAAACATTAAAATAAGTTTTTTAAAAACCTTTAAGAGAAGAAAATTTGTAAATGAATAAAATAAAAACATTATCAGTAAAAACTAAACAGTACTAAAAACTAAGCAATTGAAATATAACAATACAAATGTACTAGTTTAAATTACTAGACAGTTTAAAAGGAGAAAAATTTAAATGAAACATCATATTTTGTATTTTATCGAGATAGATAAAATTAACAAAATATTGATAATAAAATCAATGATATACCAGAAAAATACAATTAAGAATAAAAAAGTAAATAACTTAGATTAAAATATTTTCATCCATGCTGTTTTATATTAATATTACAAAAGAAGGGAAATATGTATAGATTTGGTAGTATTCTCATTAGGATTGTAATTCAAATGACTAAGCTTTTTATTATTATGTAGCAAATGCTAAAGAATAAGCCAAATTTGATTTTTTCTTTTTACTTTTTGAAAAAAACTACACTGTTTATCAATATTAAAATTATGTATTTAATCAAACATTATACTACAAAAATTAAAAAGACAAATACTACCATGAAACCCTCTATCATGGGCACCAGCAGGACAAAGGACAGTCTATTAAGGAAGGGTGACCATAAAAGAGGGGACTAGATAAAATACTTTAAATGCCCCATACTGATATTTTTTTAATTGAATTTCAGCATTAATATTAACAATGCAATATACATGTTTATACAGCTGCAGAGAAATGAAGGTTATTGAAAACATAAAAATATATTTTATTAAAATTTTAAACTATAAATTTTCCGAAAACTGCTTGATTGAAATGTTTGATTGAATTTCATTCATCAGGGTTTAACTTTTGAAATGTATCTGTAGTGTTGATATGAAAATCCATTTTTATCACTGAAATATAAACACTTTCAGATTTTGAAACACCTTCAAAACTTCAAGAAATGCTGATTTCAGTGTTTTTATATTGCTTCTTTCTTGAATAGACCATACGAGATTCATCTATTCTATGAGACTTTACACACTGATGGTTTTATCCAATTCGGTGACTAATTCATCTTTTTCCTTTTAAGATCCTGTTTGTTTATTTTTTCTTTTAAACTAATGGGACTTTAGAGACTTTATTGCCTAGATTCTGCTAATGTCTACTAGTTAGATTTTAGGTGTGTTAGGGTGGGACAGAAACTATCATTATATTTCATAAATGGATCTTTTATTTATTTATTTTTTTATTTATTCAATAAGGCCATGAACAACAGCTTTATATCACTCCATTCCAAAATGCCTGTTCAAGTTCATAAGCCACTCATGACAGACTTAGCCCCCAGACATGACTTACAAAGTTATCAATGCCTTTTTTCTCTAAAAGTAGGCAACTAATATTCATTGTTTTAAAACAATGAGACTGCTATCAAAAAAGGCTTTTTAATTTGCTGTCTCCCATATTTGCTTCCAATAAAACTACTACTGCATTTCTTCCACCATTGCACTATACAATTCACATAACATTTAGTCATGAAGAGTCTGGTAGGGAAATCAAATTTTATTACATTAATGCAACTTGTAATATAATTTTCGATCAGATTTTAAAGTTTTTCAAACTATTTTATTTAAATTATCATTATCAACATTATCATTTGCAAATTCTGAGCATATTTATCTAAAACTGACACTAATTTCTCTTGGAGAATCAGCAAATTTGAAGCTATGAAATTTTACAGTCCCAATTCTTTATCAGCTTGCCGGGCTTTTACTTGAAGAATGGGTCCCAAAATAAGAAGAGCTTTGCTTTTTGCAAAACTATACCACTCATTCAAATAAAACAATACCAACAGCAAGTTTGTTACTTTTAAGAAACTTGTGTATCCTTCCTTATGTTCTGTTTTTAAAGTATTCCTTTATCAAGTCACCTTTTTGTTGTTGTTCTAAGTTACAGTTTATTTGTGATTATTTAATTTACTTAATAAGCATAGACTCTTAACTTTAAACTCTTTCTGTAAAATTAACAAATTTTTTTTCTCTTTGTGAGAGAGTGTCTAACAATGACTGATACAAGCCTATCTTGGAGGTAGGATTGCATTTAAGTAATTTCAACTGTGATTTTAATGAAAGTAAAGGATTACTGAGAACCCATAATGCAATGGCATTTTTTTTTTATAATCTATAGAGAACACACTTTCTGTTCCTTTTTTTTGGGGGGGGGGGGGGAGGAGAGGGGAGGGATTATCTGATATTTAATAAGTTCAAATATTGTCCACACAGTGATTCTAATCTAATGTAATGAAACATAAAAGCATCAACATCCTACATATCTGAAGTTGTCCTACAAAGGAGGGGCTTGAAATGCATTTCTTTGGAATAACCTTTATATTCTCTTTATAAAGAGATGTCCGTTTCTGCAGGGTATTCATTAGAAGGGATTTTACTATATTATAGACATAACATTAAAACTCATAATGTAGATGTGATAATATACTGGCCAAGAAATTGCCAAATTTTGTAAAAACAAAGAAAAGCAATAAACCCAAATTAAGTTATAAACTACAATGTTCATGTCATCACAAAACTAAAATTAAAATATCATCTCATCAATATTGCTGTTAAGAAGATGCAAGTCTTGGTTTGTTAAAGAATCAAGTTCAAATACCTTCAAATGGTAAAAATATACTGCCTAAAATATTCTACAAAGCTAATTTAATAACACTCACTTCTATTTATAGCAAAATTATACTTTCATATTTAGAAATGCTATTGTAAGACAAAACCTTTTAGAACCTTCTTGTTTAGGTAACTTTTTAAGTCAAAAGAAATATTATGACACTATTTACAAAAATAAAATAAATAAATAAATAAACAGCTCTTAAGTTCCTCACTTCAGAGTTGGTTAGGGGGAAAATTATTCCATTACAAGGTGAACTATTGAAAAGGCCCTGCTAAGCAAACTGACTAAAATAGTATGATTTAGATTACTGGCAAGCTACTACAATTTTAGATTATGATTCATTACAATTTAAAGTATGTTTTTAAGAAGACAGATATTATCAATCTGTATCTCATCAGAACCCTTACATTCATATCTCTTACAAAATATCATTATACCAAATTTTATCATAAATAAAAAAGTTCAATAAAAATGTCTTTTGCACAATGATAACAACTACTTAAATATAAATTTTAACAAAATCTCTGAAATCCCTGCACCAGACTAATTGGATTGTTTGAATATAGCAGTACAACATATATGAAATTTGCCACTTTTAAGATTTACCCTCTTACAAAATCTGATAGAAATTGCTTGCTATAACCACCTTTTGCACTTTGAAATAAGGGGGGGGGGGGGGGGTTAGTCAAAGATGACCCAATGATTTCTTTTGTGTGTAAGAGATTTTCAGGACTTTCATGACCTGTAGGCACCAAGTTCCCTTGTATTTGAATACTTAAACACATACAGATATATTCCAACAATTTCAAAATACTATTCAATATATTAGTGAATACTTAGTACAAATTCATAATAAGTACATAGGAAAAGTATAAGATAAGATATAAAATATATACTTTAGAGATAAATCTGCTGCCTCTTCAAAGTCCATACCACTGAATCCACGGGCATGTCCTTCAGGGGTGATAACAGATCGGAAAATAGCTTTTCTAAAAATTAATACAGAATGTATTTACTTAAATTTATTAATTTGTTATGCATATTAAAAAGATACAAATAATTTTATTTACATTTTCAAGTGATTTCAATTATTTAGCTTTGTAATCAAAAACTTTTGATGAATAAAAACAATTTTTAAAATAAATATCTAACAAAGAAACATTTTTTTTTTAAAGCATGTCTATCAAGATATCTCTAAGAGAAAATAACTGCAAAGGCACATTTTAATGGGGATAGCATACATGAAGATCTGAGGCAAATCTGAGTATGCCATGTAATCAAACTGATTTTCAATTACATTCATTTTCTAGAATTAGACTGGTTAGGAGTTGGTAAGGGCCAAAAGCTCAATGAGCTAAGGTTAGCTTGATCTACAGGAGCTTCACTTATGATAAAAAATCTATGAAAAGATAATGGGCACACACTTCTATTTCTCCCTTTATCTTTTACAGAAAAACAAGGAGATGCTTGCTCAAAGTCAAGTCTTACCCTTAACAAACAACCCCCCCCCCCAAAAAAAAAAAAAAACCTCTGAACGTAAGCATCTCTTATTTTTTTTATCTAGTGTGTAGCATTTTAGGAACTAAAACTTAGAACAAAAAGTTAGATAGTTATTTAACCATAAATTTCAAGAAAAAAAATATGTGTGTGTGTATGTATATATATATATATATATATATATATATATATATATATATATATATATATATATATATATATATATATACACACACACACACACACACACATATATATATATATATAGAGAGAGAGGGCTTTTTTCCTGGGGGTATATAGGGATACGGCGTATCCCCACCTTTTTTTAAAGTATTATCTTGGCTTAACTTAACTGAAATTTTAAGACTTATGAATCAATATAAAACAAATTTATTTTAAAATTGCGAGTTTTTTGTTACCCTGTGTGTTTTTTGTTACGTGTAAGAGATAACAAGAGCATGTAAGACTATTAAAACCAGGAGTCTCTTCTACACACATACACAGGTGAAAATATACAGTGACATGACAATAAAGTATAATAAGCTCAAATATTAGCATATATCCAACATACTGAAATCTCATTCAAATATTTGAACATTTACATACTTGCTAGATACAACAAATTTTTAACTCATCTAAAACTAAGGTTTTAATCAGAATACTGCCTTCACTTCACAATTTCATTGCTATATATATTGCTCCCCTTTTAAAAACCAGTCACTAGGAAATACTGGTTTTTACTTCTCACAAAATACTGAATTTTACTTTTCACAAAAACAGAGTAACACATGAAGACTCTAAGTTGAAAGCTCCTCAAATATCTTTTGCTACATTGGGATTCAACCCAGACAATCTGTCATCTAATGCTAGTGCACTAGTCACTCAGCCATCACCTGGAATACACATCAAGTTACAAGACTTTTTTTGTTTTTTAAATTATCAATACTTTCAACTGCTTATTTAAAAAATTCTTAAAAACCAATTAAATGATCGACTCTAATTAATATGGGAAGAGCACTTGCAGACACAAAAGCAATGCATACATATCTACAAGTCTGTATAGTTTACATAAAAATGTTCTGGAATTTTCATTTTAATTTGATCACTAAAAATATTGATAAGCAAGAAAAAACATATTTTGCATATTTTACATTATTTTAAGAATAACAAGTTTAGAGAAGTAAATAATAACTAACAGTGTTAAGGGCTTTAGTCATGTTATCACATGTCACCTACTTTATTATACTTGCATACTGCTATGTATATTTAGAACTAACATTAGTTTTTCAAAAATCAGTAGAGACTAAGGTAAAAGACTCTGTTATACAGCTGATGTCCAAAAATTGCTATCAAATAATGTTAACTAGTAATAAGAGCTCTTGATTAAGTGCAAAGTACAACAGGTGAACAACACCTTTCTCATAATAACTCCACAGGCAAAAGTACTAAATGCAAATTTCGAAAGAATTTCTTATATGCAATAAAATAAAATTTTTAAACAGACAGTGATATGTCTTTTACGCACCTCTGGGAAAGTTACATATAGATTAAACAAAAGAGAAAGAATATTGAAGAAAAGGATGTCTATAAGGATAAGCTTTGCTATATTTTACAAACTAAAGGAAATACAAAAGGTCCACCCTTTCATAACAGAGTTTTGAAGGACACAAAGCAGATCCTCATAGCTGCTCCATCATTAGCTGATATAATGTCCTTTGAACTCTTACATAAAAAAAAATCAATTACAGAAGACAGACTTTATAGACAGCAAAATAAACAATTTATTTACAACAAATTTACTCCAAGAACTGATGCACATATACAATTAGATAATTGAAAAACAAATTAATAAGTCTTCAGAGAGAAAATTTATGATTTTTCCATCAACATATGTTATCTATATTAGTAATACTGCACTAATAACACAGTTATATACCACTTCATGTATATTTTCTTATGATTCAATGGCTCAGCTACTGAAATTTTGTATTTTGCTACACATCAAAATGAAATTTTCAACAAAAACATAATTACAACTGTAACATACACAAGAATTTTGTGTTAAATAGAAAAATGAAGGTAAACCAAACCAAAAAAACAATAAATTAACTTTTGGTATTCTTATTTTTTTTATCCTTTTCGGTTTAAAACTTTTCTTTTTGCATAAAAAAGAGCCACAATCTGAAGCATACTATGCAAGCACAGTGATTTCCGCTTATAAGAATCACGTTTGTTATTACTGATTTTGATTCTTATAGCCGAAATTTAGGTTTTTGCACAGGAACACGCACACCTATATATACATATATTAGATAATTTACTATAAAATACTCTTTAATTTACGTTAATTATCTTTTATTAAAATTATTTTTATAATATTTAAAATACAACTTAATTTTTAGACCTGTAAGTAGATACACGTGATTATAGTAAGAGAAGAAAAAATCCAATATTTGTTACAACATACCTGCTTAACAGTTTAACATTTCAACTACAGGAAGGGTGCAAGAAAAAGATTTCTATGGTAGTTTGACGTAATGAAGTTTTCAGGAGGCTGTTTATACCTCTTTCAATACCAATAGTCTCAGACCAAGATTTACCTTATAGCTTACGTTTCACGGTTTGATAACGTGCTGAATCTAATAATGTCACGTTTTCCTAAGTGATATTGGACACTTCACCGAAGATTTATGTGTTTCAGGGTTCAGGAAGCCGCAACCAGGATGTGGGAGGTGAGGGAAAAAAAAAAAGAGTCCCTGTCTTTGTCAGTGGAAAAAAGTGAAATTGGATCCGCACGATTAGGATGCCCCTGGGTCAAGCTAATAGGACAGTGTTATGCTAAAGCGTTTAAGGGGAAACTATCATGTTATGTCTAACAAAGAGAGGGATTCTTTTTACGACTGTATTCCATCCCATCTTATCACTCTTTCTTTTAAAAAGAATAAAGAAAGAACTTCGTACCTTTTGAGGGTTCAAGTGGCTTTTTTTGAAAAATGAAAGGAAAGCGAAGAGTGTAAACTGATTCTTAAAACCGGTGGATTAATTCTTTAAAGCAAAAATTTTAACATGGAAATAATACATTTGTTTTTGTTTCTGCGATATTGATTCTTATAAACGGTTGATTGTTATAACCACTGATCACTATAAGCGGTGGTTACTGTATTTATATTAAGTACAATTCTCCATTCTGTGAAATATTTTTTAAAAATTTATTTTCTTTCCAAATTAAAATGCATGAGAGTATGTGTGAGCGTGCATGCATTGTGTGAATCATGTATAATTGTAAGGGGGAAAAGAGCATCAAATGCTCGTGCCTGACAGTCATTTGCCTTTAAACAAGTGCTTTTAGAAAGTATTGGCTCAGAGTGCTTTGGAAAAGATCATACTTCTAAAAAATACACAGTTCTGATAGACTGACCAGTAGTAACTAGAGCTGACCTACCATAATTCAGATCTCAACAGAGCGAACCCCATTTGCACAAGGTGAGCCTTTGTATTACAGTAATAAAAAAAATTGATTCACTCTTAAAATCAACAAGTCCACTTTGGTTTCTTTCCCATTCGCTAGAAATGTTTGTTGTGGTCAGTAAAATGTGAGAATAATTTACCACAGAGAATATCCCCTCAAGAGAGATAGCAAAAAACTACGCTAATTTCTTTATAACCTTAATAAAATAATAAATACCTTAGGCTTCGTACACATCTGTTAAGAAGATGGTGGACTTTCAAATCACCGAAAATTGAACATATATTGGGGGGGGGGGGGGGGGGGGGGGGGGGAATTTGGTCTATTAATATTTTACCTTTTTCTTTGAAGAATCATTTGCAAAAGACTGAATGTAAAAAACTTAATTTATAAAATAGTTACAAGCAATTAAAAAGATAAACGAGCTAATTAAAGTCCCCAAATATAAACAAACGTGTAAACAAAGATCTGCGAAACTTTGTTTTAGATTTTTATTAATTCTAAAATTGATATTTTTTTACTAACATGTGCAGTGGCAACCAAAACTTATAGTGCTGGGAGATTTTAAACTTTTTTGAAATTATTTAATCCAATATAGGAATGCATAAATGCACAAAATATTAAAATATATGAATTCATTTCTTCATATAAATTTGTATTTATAAAATATGTAAATATTGGAATAAAATCCGTATAAAATGTGTAGTGAAAAGTAAAATGTAAACTTGATGGCTTTAGAAAAGTATTAAAGGTAGGTGAAAAAACATCTTTTAAATGGCTTTTTCTCAAAATGAGTAATTTTCAGATTTGCAAAAAAGACTCCTGTAATACATCAAAATAAAGTTATGTATCCATTTTAGGTTTCAAGATCATTCAGATTATCAAAATTTTACTTCAGTGTAGAAAAGTACAAAAATTTCACAAAAATTCAGAGTACAAGCATAAAAACATTTCCTAAAATTTAACTATTCAACAAAATCACAAAATAATAAACAACTCTGTTAAAAATGTATTTATAAGCAATATAAATGCAAAATTAAGGGGGAAGTTAAAAATTGGATTGCAAGGAGCATTTTTTTTAAAAAATTTCAATTTTTAAACTATAAAATTCTATAAGATGTTTAAGTATAGTTATACTTAAACTTATATTCATTATTAACTTATAGTTATATAATGAATATATATGGAAAATTTCATAAGTCCGAGGTAAAAATTTAAAAAATCGCTTTGTAATGTCCACCATCCCCTTAAAAGGGCAATCATCAGGGAAAATGAACGGAGTGCTGCCTGTAAAAAACAGTTTTAAACGTAAACTTAGAATCACCAGGAAATTCCTTAATGAACATCCAGAAGTTTGCAAACTGTCGGAATTTTTTTTTTATTGTGATTTTTGTTTTCATATTCCTGAAACCTCAATTATTTGTAACAAAAAGTACAAGTACAGTGGCATTATACCTCGACTTACGAGGCTTTTGAGATACGAGCAGTCTCTCGGCCGATTTTATCCTTCGAATTGCGAGCTAAATTTCGGGTTACGAGCCAGCTTCAGATAAGCCACCGTTAGTTTGCGGAGCGAACGCCATGAAACGTTCTCGTCAAATGAGTACATGAGAAACATATAATATTAACAACATATAATATTTATGGAATTATATACATATTATTCTAAGCCTACTTTCCAGTCTTAAACCACGAGATTAACTCTCAACAATAAACACATGGAGCAGCGTGCTCTGCCCATACATGAGTTGCTCTCCGAAACCGAACTGCGTCCAACTTCTCATTTTAAAAACATTCTGAAAGGGGGATGAAACAGACCTCATTGAACAAGTGTGTGTTTTTTTTTTTTTTTTTTTATTTATTTATTTATTTATTTTTTTAAATCGAAAACTCCTGCAGATGAAAGTGAGGAAAGCGTGGCGAAAAGCGCAAAAATCAGCGAATTTAATTATTCAGTTCTAGAAATCGTCTGATCTCCACAGTAAATGTTGTACATTACACAATATTATTTACAAATACATTTTTCTTATTTAAAAACATGTAACAAAAAATTGCGGTGTTTTGGGGGGCCCGGAACGGTTTAATGGCATTTCAATTCATTTCAACGCGGAAACTTGATTTGACATACGAGTAATGCGAGTTACTTGATTTGACATGCGAGTAATGCGAGTCTCCGCCACGGAATGAATTAAACTCGTAAGTCAAGGCACCACTGTAGTACGTTATTTCTCAAAAATTCAACAATGCTAATTTTTTTTTAAAATTTCATTTCCAAATTTTTGAAAAGATATTATTCTATGTCTAATAAATAATAAAAAAAAAGAGTAACGACTGAGGGGAAAAAACACCCTCTATACTCCTTATACTGTATTGTAAGGACTTTGCCTTAAATAAAAGACTGCCAGCCTTTTTGTATTTAATGCTTTAATTGCATTTCTCGACTAAATACAGGCTACTTACAATATATACAAAAAGATTAAATTCGTGGGTTCACGGCATCGACGAGGAAGGTCAGACTTGAGTTGCCGCTGCGCTCATTCAAGTCTATCTAGGTCCGACAGAATCTCCTTGTCTCCGGCTCCAGCGTCACTATGAATAATTTAATGTCTGAATCACTGACTTTTTTTAAACTAGCGTCCGGCGACTTTGTATACCTTCGCTGAACTTTCTCGAAAGGTCTGGAAAACGCCGCCTTTCTTTACTCAGTTACGTTCCCAAACGACTAGGCGCCTCCGTACGGCCACTTCCTTTTGGTAGCTGACGAACTGTTCCGCGAGCTGTCGGTAGCACTTCCGGTCTTTATGTCACCAAGAATGTCCAGTCGTCTAAATCAATTATGTGCTCAAACCGCGCGTTGGTTGGTCTTCCCAAAATTTCCACGCACAAAATATTTGCAATTGTACGGGAGTCGTAACAGTATGTATCGCTCTTAACATACCATTAAATTTTTTTTATATTTTTCATTACCTTTGTCAACGATAACACACGCGCACTTTTAAGGAATAATACAAAATATCCATTAAATGAATATGTTAATCTTGGTATAATGCAGATGAGAACTTTTAATTATTATTTTAAACTACGAAAATACCAATTAAGCTCTGCATCAGTGAAAAAATTAATATTTGATAAACAAAATATAGCTTATGTAACTTGACAGTAGAATTATGTTTAGTTCAAAAACATCTAAATTTATACTTTAAAAAAAAGTAACTTCAAAAGACGACAGTCCAGATATTACGAACATCTAGTAACTGTTCCAAATGTTTGGAAGTGCTTATTTATGATTTACAAGTGAAAACTGGTGATTTCAGAAAAATTTTCCAGCATGATCATCTCATCCACATTACCCTCAATTTTCAGTTTTTTCCCCATTTCAATATTTTTAACAGACCTAAAATAATTAAATAAAATGTGCTCAAGGGTGACTCAAGAATCAATGGGGGGGGGGGGGGGTCTTGATTAGAAATTTGGTGTATATGGAGCAACAAAAATTTTCATAGAACGCAAAAATAGTATTGCAATATATATTTTTAAATTTCAACATAAGTACAATTCACAAATATAATAAATAAAAAAAATTATGTATAGTATTACGAGTATTTTATTCTTTGGCATATTTCTCATTTGTGTGAATTTTTTTTTAGTAGATTGATGTTGTTGTTTAAAAGGCCATAAAATTTTTCACAAGAATTTGCTAATTTATATTTCACACATAAAATGGCTTTCAAAGTCTCAACACTTAATTGTGATTTTTCTGATGTCCACACTATATTTACCGTAGAACAAAACTCGTTCAGTCGTAGCATTAGTTCCTGGCAAGGACAGCGCTTATTCCACAATTTTTAGTGCATTATTGTATGGAACATGGTTTGTTTCAAAATTCGAATTCTAACAACTGATCAACAATGCGAACTTTGATAAGCAGTTCTCGATAATCAGTTCAACAATTATTTGTTGATATTAAAGTTTAACATTATAAAATTAGCAAAAATAATATAAAACTCATACCCTGGCTAAATAGCCACATGGCCGCCGGAAACCGTATATTCCCTTCCCGTTCTCCCGCCGTTCCCAAGCTTGTCGTGCATTCTTTCCAAAAATCGGGACTTTTTTAAAACGCCGCGGGACGCGGGACAAATTGCTAAAAATCGGGACTGTCCCGCCGAAAGCGGGACGACTGGTCACCTTAATATACGACTTATAAATTAGCGAACATAAAATGATGTATAGCAACAAAATGTATAATTAAATCAATAAACCCGCAAAACTACCTACGCTGGATTCATAGTTTTATGAAATCAAGACAGATAAATATTTTGAGGAATCCAACACTGATAACGGCCTAATGGCGGTTGGCAATCATTTCACGTTACATGCCCTGACAAGTTAAATAACTTATACAACAGTTAGTACTTTTGTCATTGCATTTAATCACGAGTGAAACAGTTACAGGATGTATTAGAGTTAATGGATTCTTTTGCAATTCACGGAGCCAAAATCTTTTACACACATTATTGTCAAGATAATATACACATACGAATTGAGTAATTTAATGCTAAATAAACACACTTGAATTGCTTATACTGTCAATCTGCTAATTAGATATAACATTTAATCACTAATAGTAGGGCAAAGTGTTTTTCTCTCAATATTTATGTATTCTACTTCAATGAAAACCAAGGGAATCCAATGGATTTACTAGATTTTAAATTGAAAGTTTAACGCGGAAACCGTCTACAATATAACTGCTTTACTGACAGGAAAGTTATAGTTGGTCACAAAACTATACATATCATTTAAATACCAGGAAGAACACATACTGAATGGAGCTCAGAGAAATTAAATACATGAAAGTAAGGTTCGTTCAGTCTTATTTTACATTAATGAAAACTAAACCATATCCATTCAAAAACTAGTATGATGATAAACATATTAAAGTTGAGATAAAACAAATGTTTTAAAATAACAAGATAACTTTGTTCTATATATATATGTGTGTGTGTGTGTCAAAGATAAAAAGAAATACTGCATATATATTAACAAGAAATACTAAATAAAAAAAGAGAGATGATAAATAAATTAATTTCTAGAAATGTAAAATCTCAACCTGTTTTGGTTAGCAAATAAGCCAGCTGCAAAGAAATCTGATGGGCCATTATTCCAGTCTTTAGGCATTATTGCTATCTGAAATGAAAAGAATGGAGTCAAGAATACAGAAAAAAATTCAGCAAAACAATGTTTAAATCAAAATATACATACAAATTGAAATGTGAATAAAACTAACTAAAAAATCTTTGCAACTAGTATTAACAAAGAACTAAAAATAATGCAGTACTTTTAAAAACAGAATGTTTAAAAATCATGAGTTTCAATTTCAATTACAGAAAATGAGGTTTTAAATTTTAGTGTGAACCTGCCTCTCTCTCCACACTTTTCTTTCTCTTTAAACAAAACTTTTTAAAATGTAATACGTTATAATAAACTCTTATAACGGACAAATCTCTTTTATAGAGGGGAAAAAACCTTATACACTACAACAGTATAAATGTTTCTAAAAACTGCTTTCCGGGCACCCTCTGATACGGATACAGAGAATATTTTCAAAGTTCATTAGATAGGAATAGAACCCTTGTACGGACACATTTTAAAATTGCAGGATATCAAAAGAATCCCCCCCCCCCCAAAAAAAAAAAAAGTTTTATTACAAACCGAAAAACAACACACGTGGTATGGTTACCTATATTATTAATTACCTACAATATCATTTGGCAAAACGCTGGTAGAAGGATTTCCAGGTTACCAGTACAGTGGAATCTCGATCGATCGTTTTCGGATCCATCGTTTTTCCGTATGTGTCGTTCATTTTATCCAGTCCCAACGATCATATTGCTTTATTATGTTTCCACATCTATCGTTTTCCCGTATTTATCGTTCATTTCAATCGGTCCCTTGAAAAACGATAGATCGAGATTCCACTGTATATCCCCCAGCCATCTATTCTCTCGCAAGAGAGAGAGAGAGAGAGAGAGAGAGAATTTCACAAATTGCATTACCAAATCAAGAAACGACGTTTCTTAAATGTAATACAATTGAAAAGATATTGTATTGAAATTACGGAATTAACTGGAATTTCTATTCTTGTTCCAATCTTACGGTGCAATAATGCAATGCTGGTGATTCTTACTAAAATCACAGTCGAAAAAGCATTTCTGCCTGCAAAATGGCCAGCGATTAATGCAGATGAGCTTATAGTTGCTGAATTGGAAAGCCAATTTGGGAGGCAGCAAATTGATGCCATTTGCGATTGGAATATCAGCCCGGGAAACCGTTGTTTCATAAAGATTTGGACGTTGGTCTCTTATCTGTAGAGAAAGAAATTAAAAGGAAAAGCCATGGATGACTTCCCAAATCATGTTAGAGTGGCTGATGTACAAGAAAAACCGTTACGGAATGGAGTAAAGGAAGTGTCTATTGTTTATGAACTATGTAAAACTGCATACAAAGTATATCTGTTAAGGCGACAATGGACCTTCATATTGACAAAAATATGTCCCCTAAACGATTTTTTTTTTCTTTCAGAAAATGATTCTGCAACTCATCAGCTTTAAATTTTTTCAAAAAAAGTATGTTGATCCTATCATTATTAACCGAGTTATAAGTATTTTTTTCAAACGTAAACAATGGAAATGTTAGTCAAATTAAAACATTAAATGCCATTTTCTGAAAACAAGTTTTCATGTCGTTTCGGTAAGTTCAAAATGTTCCATGCGTCATAATTTTTCTTGAATTTTGGATAAAATTTCATAAAAGGATTATTTATATATGTTAGAATAAAACTTAGTAATCAATTCATTATACTTTTTTAAAACAACTTAAAATTTTTACAATAAAATTTTTTTTGATAAAATTTTAAATAAAATGACCTTTTTAATCGATTTTTTTTTCTAGTTTCTATAAATATGACTGTAAATCTAATATTGCTACTAACTTTTATTATAACTATATAAAGCTAGCTTAAAAGAGAAAATTAGATATCTGAGACAAAAATTAATGCGCATGGAACATTTTTAAATAGAGTAATTAACAAACCGATTTTAATTAATATCTTAATTAATTACATTCTGATTTTTTTTTAATTTAGAATTTCCATCTCTAAACAACACTGTATAAGTATACAAAATTTCATAGCAATTGGTTAATAAATTAAAAAAAAGTTTTTCATGGTCCATTGTTGCCTTAAAGAAAACAGTACGGTAGTTTCTATGCCACCTTCAGAGCATTCGCTGGAAGATGAGCCAGCTGAAATGTGTTACCACTAATTAAAATTAAAAGCTTGAATGGAGGACCACGAGTCAGCCGCTATAATTGTTTAAGCCAGATCTGCACAATATAGGACCCGACCCACCAGCACTCACTCTGTGGGCAGCGAAGCCTTTTGTGAAAGCGCTTTATATTATAAATCTAAAAAATACGGAATATTATTTTTAAATTTATAATATTACGAAAGGAATCTGCAAGTAATGATTATTAATGTTTATTTAATTTTTAAATAACCAGTAATTTATTTTTTGTTAGATAAAATATTTTTCGCTTTTCCATCTATCTTATTTTCTTGCGGCCCGCAACAGCATTCCACAAAGTAATATAACCCTCATCTCAATTCAAGTTACGCACGCCTGGTCTAAGCCCACCAATGTACAAGAAGCCATCGCCGATTAGGTTAACGTGGGTGGCTAGGAAGGACACAATATAAAGCTGCTTACAGAATGATTTTAGAAAAATACGGTTAAATGAACCAAATCAGACAAAAATAAGAGTCAATTTTACAATCTATGACGGGCTATAGTTGGAAGTATTATTATTAAGCACAACCATCAAATGTATTAGATTTAGTATTCCATCAGAATACACATTTAATGAGGTACATCGTGTTGACAAAATTCAACCAAACGTTTTGATCAAGGAGTGTGTAGAGGAAAGTTAAAATTTTAAATTTCAGTAAAATATAATTTTTTGCGTACCATATTTTCATACATCTGTAACTATACGAGTGTTTACTGTAGTTTAAATATTAATTCTTAAGTTTAATTATAAAAAATAATCGATAACATATGAAGCATTTAATCAAGAGCCCCCCCCCCCTCTTTGTGTGTGCGTGTGTGAGCGTATATGCGTCTGTCTGCAAATGAAGGTTTCGAAGTAGTTTTATCAGTTATTTCGCATTTGTAATGTAATGCTTAATTAAATGTTGAATTTAATATACTTATAAACATACCATGAATAACATATATCGATGGAATAAAAAATAACAGCCATTTAATATAAACAGTAAAAAGGAAAATTTAACTGGCCATTCTTTAGATCTATCAATACGGCAAAGGCTTAATCATTACGCATGTGACATGCTTAACGAGAAGACAGCATAATCAAGTATACCCTCTAGTCCAGTGGTTCCCAACCTTGGGTACGCATACCAGTACCGGTACGCAGACAAGCAGCTACTGGTACGCGAATGATTTTACAATTTAAAACAAAATCTATTAAAAATCTGTATTACGAAAAAAGAAAAGAAATGACTATAATAACTAATAATCCATAGGTTTTAATATTTTAGTTTGGAATTTCTTATCCATTGTTTGTGTTGTAATACTTTATTGGGATTTACCTAATCTCAAAAGATGCCGTCTAGACTTGAGTGTGTTATCTATGACCGCCACATAAAAATTTGGCACTCGCCTGCGAATTATAACTGTGTCTGAAATCTACTAAAAATTGTGTTTGTGTTTCAAACATCTTTAAATTAATTGCATATTAATCAATAGTAATTGTATTATTAATAAATATTAAGAAGCTGTTAAGGTAAGTGTATTAAACTCAGGAGATTTATTTAAAATGGTTTTTTATACATCCTAATTTATTTTAATAAATGCTTGGCTACATGTTTCGAATACATCTCGTATTCATCTTCAGACCATATACAAATAAACTTATTCGTTGTTAAGAACACTAAAAAATTTACAAAGGGTATGATTAGTTATGGTTATAGTTTAGTTACAAAATCTTAAAATTACGTTTTTGTAACATTTTACTTACTTATTATTTTTACATCACCTCAATACAATGAAGAGATATTTAGAGCAATCTGGAAGTTCTAATTTCAACCCAAAGGAAGATCAATCACTAGAATTGAGCAAAGACGAAGAACCAGAATTAAAGAAGCAGAAGCGAACTTGGATCAGGAAGTATGATCCTGATTATATGAAGTATGGGTGGTTCACCATGAAATCCGGAACAGAAGCTGAACCTATTCCACAGTGCGTGATTTGTTTTGAGTGCTTATCAAACGGGACTATGAAGCCAGCTCTTTTGAAAAGGCATTTATATAGCAAACATTCGAGTGTAAAAGACAAAACTCCTGATTTTTTAAAAAGAAAACATTCAGAGTTTTGCCCTCAAAAATCAATCGTCAAAACTTTTAGTAGTATAAACACTAATTATGTGAGAGCATCATATTTAGCTAGTTTGCATATAGCTAACTGCGGGAAACCACATACAATTGGTGAAACATTGTTGATGCCTGCAACAAAGGATATAGTTGCATCTGTCCTTGGAGAGAAGGCGGCTACAGAAATTGACAAAGTATCATTATCTAATAATACTGTCAAGCGGCGAATAGATGAGATGTCATCACAGGTTGAAGATATTTTAATCCAAAGATTAAAAGAAGCCAATTTTATTCCCTCCAACTGGATGAAAGTACTGATATTTCCAATTTGGCACAACTACTTGTATATATTCGGTTTGATTTCAACAATGAAATACAAGATGAAATTTATATGTTTTTGACCAATTCAAAATATTTGAACGGAGATAAGACTTTTAAGAGATAAGACGGAGAAAGACTTTCAGACTTTTTTTCAAGATTAAATGAACTAAATTTGAGTTTTCAAGGAGTTAACAATTCTGTGTTCGACTTGTATGACAAAATAAGTGCGTTCAAGAGAAATTTGCAATTCATGCAACCGCAAATTGAAAAACAAAATTTTAACATGTTTCCTTCCCTCTGTAACTTTATCGAAGAAAATAATTTGTCAATAAAAGACGATGCGATGAGCGACATTAGAAAACATCTAACATCAACTTTTGAATGTTTCCAAAATTATTTTCGTGAAGATCTCACAGCTCAAAATTGGATTCGAAATCCTTTCGCATTTACAACTGGGGTTCCAGACGATGTGATTGAAAAAGAGTCTTTTATAGACCTTAGTAGTGACAGTGGATTGAAATTAAGCTCTCAGAGCTCCAACCTATTCACTTTTTGGCTATCTATTCGTAAAGAATACCCAGAAGTTTCTTGCCAAGCAGTAAAATTTTTAATGCCATTTGCAACCACATATTTATGTGATAAAGGATTTTTTGCAATGACTGCGATGAAAACCAAATATAGAGCTTTGCTGGACATTGAATCGGATCTTCGCCTTAAACTGACAAACATAGAGCCCGGTATTACTTCTTTAGTTAATAACTAGCTGGGCGAAGCCCGGCTATGCTCGGGCTTTGCCCAGCTACTACGCTCAAGCCATCAGAGGAAGACGATGAATGAATCAAGTAAATGAATGACTCAATCGTTGTTTACAACACAAGGGGAGAATTTGCCGTTCTTCGCGTTTGAAGAACCGGTAGAAAATTTGTGTTAAGTATCGTTCTTAAAAATTCAATTAAAAATTGAAATTTTAAGATAGAGACTTGAAATGAGGTTTATATGAATGAGAAAGCCTTCATCTTCCAGATGATGTAAATATTTTCTTTGTAAGATAAAAACTCGAAGAGCATCGACCTTAGATCCTCAAAAGTGCGTAAATTTTTCGAAAAAGTGTGTTTAATATTTTGATGAAAATATTAGTCTGTTTTAAATTATTTTTAAACAAATGAGGTCTTGTTTGAAGGAGAAATGTCTGTTGTCTTAGATTGTAAAAAGATCAAAATTCTACGATCATTTTTTGCCGAGATATCGTAATCTGAAGTTAAAAAACATAAAATAAAAAAAATTCTAGAATAAAGTTTAAAATTCGGGCTTCGAGGTGCACTTTCCCATAGTCTGCACTACTCGTGTGCCAAATTTCATGGCTGTAAGTTTCATAGGCCGCACACACGCACACATTGAGACGGTACACCCGGAGGAGTGTGACCGACAGACAGATCCGGACCTTGCTTTATTAATATCGATAAACAGGCCCAACTTTCTCACTAATTATATATTTTTTAAAGTGATTATTATATTTTATGTTTAGCAATAAAAATATATCCCAAGTTACTTGTCTTTATTACAAATGTTCTCCATTGCATTTTATTCCCCATTTCAAAATTTTTGGTCTACCGGTACATCATCAAATTGCTTACAACGTACAGGTACGGTACTATAAAAAGGTTGGGAACCCCTGCTCTAGTCTCTCTATCATACCGTTAACTAGAAACTTTCAGTAATGAGTCTAGTGAATAGAAAACAGTGCATGTAACTTTAATGCGATAACACAGAATAACTTTCAATTAAAATTGATGTTCGTATGATATTGTTTAATAACTTAAACAATCAAAAAAAATTTATTTCGATCTAAAATATAAATTCAACTACGCATTTATCAATAGCAGAAAATGTAGTATGCAACGAAAAAAAATGATGGTAATTCTGACACAGCGGTGTAGGCTAAAATCGCAGATTGTAACATTGCACCCATAGACGTAGAATACAGTGAAACCTCGCTTAACGAGCACCTCGCATAACGAGTATTTCGCATAACGAGCTAAATAAATCGTAAAAAAATGGCTCGCTTAACGAGCAACATTTCGCATAACGAGTGACGGGGAAGGAAGTCCCCGCTTCACGTCACTCGCCTTTGCACATGCGCTGGAATTTTTATCGCCAGTGCTACGTCAGTCTGACATCAGTCTGTGTTTATTATTCGTCGCCCTAGCATGTTAGTCCCGTTTGTAATTGCATATTTTCCAAACTTTTGTTTAGACATTGTTTATGATTTTTTTTTGTGTGTAAAGTTAAATAACCCTTGCAAAAATGTCCCCGACGAATAAACCACAAGGAAGCTGTAAGAGAAAAAAATAACCGTAGAAATGAAACGTCAAATCGTGGAAAAGCGAGAACAAGATGTAAACGTGGCTGATCTAGCACGCACTTACAGTCGGTCTACATCAACGATTTACACTATCCTCAAGAACAAGGACAAGATTAAGGAGAGTGACAAGAATATCTACGCAACGGTTACGTATTCTTGACGATATTGAAAGGTTGCTTCTCATGTGGATAAACGAAAAGCAAATTACAAGGTGATACTATCAACGAAAACATCATTTTTCAGACAAGGAAAGTTATTTTCGCAGACCTCGTTAAGAATACGCCAGGATCATCAACGGCCGAAAATTAAGTATTTAAGGGTAGTCATGGATGGTACGAGAAGCCAATATCATGGGACTGGAGGATAACAATGATATTGGTGAGCTTGTGGAAGAGCACAACCAAGAGCTGACCACCGAACAGCTAATAGAATTGCAGTGTCTTTCACAGCAAGCAGTTGTGGATGAGAGTTTGTCAGTGGAGAAGGACGAAGAAACAGCAAAGAAACAATCTTCTGGCGCAATAAAAGAAATGATGAAAGCATGGGAAACTGATGCTTCGTAAGTTACATAGCATTACCCCGATAAGACGGTGGCTATGCGCGCTATCAATTTATTCAATGACAATGCGGTGACACATTTTCAGCAAATTTTGAAGCGCCGAGAAAAACAAATATCGCTAGATAGCTTTCTAGTAAAAAAAATTAGATATGTGTCATAAATTCGTAAATAATAAACTACATATGGATGATTTTGCTCCTTAAGAATTTATGAATCAGTAATTTTCTTTAAATAATAAACGTTACGTCTAAAAATTTTGAGTATTTTTTGGCATGGAACGCATTATCGTATTTTACATTAATTTATACGGGAAAAATTGTTTCGCTTAACGAGTAAGACTCTAGAACGAATTATGCTCGTTATGCGAGGTTCCACTGTACTTATGTTTTATATACTTACAAAGAGACAATAAAAGTTTCAAGTAAGGAAAAAGTAAGAAAATTTATGGAATAATTTCTGGTTAGTTAAAAATACTTGATATTTTAGAAAAATGTTCAATAATCTGACTTTCAAAATGTGATTAAAATTACACGCTAATTAAAATTATTAATTAATTATTAATCATTAATTATTAATCATTAATTAATGATTAATCATTGATTTTAAATTACTATAATAGATATTTTCATCTTCATTACTAAATTATGTTTTTAAAACAATAATATTTTTAAAGTAACTTATAGGCTATGTGGAATGACCATTCATACATAGTTAAAGCTGTGTTCAGAAAGTGCAATTTTATTAGTTTGGTAGACTTAACAGACATGCGTTGAGGAGGGAATCGACGGCCTTAAAGTTTAACATTAGATATACACAACCCCTTACAATTAGATAAAAATAAAAATACTGCATTTCAACCGCATACTTTTATTTTGTTACAATTTCTGTGTTCACCTCTATATAAGGTGACCGACTATCTCGAATTTTTCAAGTCATCCCAATTTTCGGAACTCATAAGAGACTAACTCAAAGCTGGACATAATTAGTCCTAATATATAACATGACGAAATAAAAGACGAGTAACGATTATACAATAAGTTACTTATTCACTAATATAACGTCCAAAGAACTATTTTTAGTTCAAAGAGTGATCTTAATACAGAAAATAAACTTCTTTAACTACATATATTTAATTTATTCGGCCGACCTGTTTTAAAAATTAATAAGTCAAGTTGTACTTAAATTTATTTTAAAACCATGAAAAGACGTAATTTCAAATACTCTTCAATAAACTAGGTATTTTGAAACCTGATATGCTAATTTTAGAAAGATATCGAATTTTTTTCCTGTTGCTTTCGAAGTTGGGAAGTCCTTATCCCGAAACTGGCTAATTAAGAGTTGGTCACCCTACATCTACGGTGGCTTGTTTGCGTCTTCAAATTTCTCTACAATAAATTTGAGTGTTCTGTGCGATATATAAAATTTCCTCTAACCAGATATCTAAAAATTATACACCAATAGAATCAGTTTTAATGGAAATATTATTTTTATAATTACCACACACTTTTAAAATATATTTCATATCATGATATTACCATCATATTATAATAATGTAATGATATAATACAATAATTCAACATTGTCAAAAACAGTGACTTTACATTCAAAATATATTTAAAGGTTTTATTTTGAATAAGAATTTCAACAAAAATTATTTTCTTCACATATATTCTGAGACATTATTAATTACAATAACACTTCATCGTGATGTAACCACGCCTAAGAATTTTAAGGAAAAATGCGTGGTAATTTTATTACCCGGCATGTACATATTTTAAACATTACATATATTATCGAAACAATTGAAACTTTTTTCCTTTTTTTTCCAAGCGAAACTACCATTTCACTTAAATTTCTCTGATAAATTATTTGAACTCTTCTAAAGAAAAATGAATTATTTGTTTAAATCTACGTATTAAATTTACAGGAAATCCTAGAAAGATGTACACTTATATAGAACATTCTTACAGGAATGAAATAGTCAACTGACAATAAGATAAAGCTATCGTCTGACATACCAATGATATCTTTACGTACCTAAAATTCGTTCAAACACTTCCAAGTTTACTTCGACTAGGAATAATCCCATTTGCTGCTGAATATTGAATCGCATAGGGAAGTGAAAAATAGTGACTACCTAATAAGTCTACTACTTAATAAGATTTTCAATAAAAAGCATTTTCCTCTCATATAACAATCTAGCTCGCTACATAGGCTGGGATACGCCAAAAAACATACATCCCAATACCGTTAACAGAGAAACCCAGTGGAAATTAATTGAGGCAAATATTTCAATCCACTCTTTGATTAATCCCACTCTAAACTAATATAAGCTTAATACAGATACTTCTTTTTAAAATTATATTCTTTTAGTCCCCCAAAAGTGCCATTCAACACTTGAAAAGAATGTGCAAATGCGACACTTACTTTGGGATAGAGGAATATGAAATCGCAGATTCAAATGAAAAATTAAAAGGAAAAAGTTGTCTCATTCAACATAAAATACAGTAATTTGAATCAATATCAACTGGTGTCACTTGGCGCAAACCGCATAAATACTTTTCTATTTTTAAATATGAATATTTTTATGGGAACTATTAAAACTGCTACTGCTGCTTGTGAAAACGAATTGTGTAACCACATTATTCACATTTAAACATTTAATAGACAAGCTGCAATGATGTAAATCTTTTAATTTCAGTGTAAAATACCTTTTATTAATAAAATAGGCATAATTCGGCAATCTATACGTGTATAGAAGCACCAAGCTTTTTCACACGTGATTAAGTCGTCATACATAAAAAAAAAAAGGCTACGTAAGCTAACGAACATGCACCGAAGGATTTAAAAGGCAGCCATCTTGTTCGACCTCGCTCTGCTCGGGTTTTTTTTCCTCCCCCTCCCACTGCAGCAAGGAAGAAGAAACAAAGGACTCTGGGCTATTGATCTCAGTTATCCTACCACCACTTTTAAATGCACGGTCACATGACCCGGAGTGCCAAGGTAGGGAATCACGTGATCGAGTGACCTGGTCATACAAGTCCCCCCCTCCCCCCATTCACACACACACACACATGGTTGCACAAAGCTAAAAATCCAGTTTAATACCAAGTTTCCATTTCATAAGAATGGGAAATAAATATATATATAATATATGTGTGTGTGAGTGAGAGTTCATAAAATAAGGACACGAGACACTCATTTTCTAAGATCCTAAAACTCCAGACGCCAAAATTCCCTCTTTCAGCCCCCCCCCCCCTTTTTTTCTATCGATCTTCTTCCATGCGCACACCGAGACGGGTTTTTTTAAATATTTTCTTCGCCGGTAATCCGCGATTCACAGTTAAAAGCAAAGCCAGGGGCAGCACAAGTGGCACAAAATATCGATCTTTATATCGTTGTCTTTATCACCCGCTCCAAGACGCGCGCCAGACATTTATTTGCCACGAATCTCTCGCACTAGAAGGCACGCCTCGCGAATGGTTTTACATCTACATTGCGCTGCAGGGGTTGTTAGTAAGAAGTTAATAACGGGCATACATTAGCATGTTGGATTTGATAAGGCAACGTTCGCGCGAGAGAGAGTCGGAACAACAATAATGATAAAAGAAAAAGTTTCATTTTCGTATTATTTCTGGTTCGGCGATCCCTCTGTTCGCAACTTTTTTCACTTCTTATTCACGTTGTCCTACATTTCAACCTTTTGCTATTTTCAGCACAGGAATAAATAAACCGTCAAAAATAAACGAATCGTATTTAGAACAGCCATCCACAAAAGCATTTTCTTGAAACATTTTATTTATCAGATTACTTTCATGCTTTAATTTCTATTAGTTTTTAAAACAAATTTTACAGAAAATATAATTTTATTTCAAAATTATTTTGACACAATGCAGTTACCGCAGAGACGTTTGAAAATAAACAAATATTTTAAAAAACATTTATTATTAAGGTGTTTATGTACGTATTTAATACTTTGGTAAGAATGGTTTAAGTCTACATTTAACTAAGAAATGTTTTATAATGATAGTCACTTTTGTTATAGAATCTTAGTTTAGAAACTGCTTAATACGTATAAGCTTTTTAAATTGATTCTATTCCATTTTAATATCATTATGCCATCCACATTAGAATTAAGATTAGCAAAAAGTCAAATAGGAAAACTGAGAATGGCTGAACAAGTATTAATAGATTATTCACAGCACATGCAATTTTTCGTACTGACGTACAACTTTTTTTCAGACAATATTCTGGGACTAAAAGAAATTAATAGATAGATACAAAGATTTTGGTATTTTAAGAAAGTAAATGAATGTAAAAACTTGATGTATGATCACTGCTAGAAATTAAGTGTTAAGATTTTCTCAGCACTTTTTATTTCAATAAAACTGAAATGCTAAAACTAACAACAATTATACTATCGTTCACACTTTAAACATGACATATTTTTAATCTAGTATTGGCAGTACATAAAATCATTAACCTCCATTCCAAACCCTTTCTTCCGAAATTAGAAATACATTCACTTACATTTTTTAATACTTAGGAAATACTCCACAGACATCTACAACCAAATGCAGTCAAAATATATTTAAAAAAAAAAAAACCTACAACATTTAAAATCGGAAGAAAAATATTAATTTCCTTAGCTCAGTGTAAACGAAATTTAGACTAGTAAATACCTTGGAACTTATTTCTTGCATGTTCAGTAAAAATGACGGAACAGCAAAAAGTTCTTTTAAACTTTTTATACAATTGAAACGTTACAAGTAATGCAAATGATTCTCGTAAAATAAGACACAAACTGATATTTCCTGTCATTATTAATTCGTTTTAAACAAATCTAGAGAATCTGAATTTATAATTATTTTAGAAAATCGTCTTACGAACCCAGTGTTACTCTGTCTATTTAACTTTTCAAAATCATAAACATTTTAATCTATAAAAAAAAAAAAAAAATCTTTTTATTGATATAAAATTTCTTACTGACCTTTCTTCTCGTTTAGAAATTAGTCACACTAAGTACCATATTATAAAACTTAATGACGAATGCTAAGGATTGCATCACTGCTGAGACGCGTGTCTGCGCCAATGATGCCTTAGGGTTGAATTAAGGTTCCTAAAACGGGCGTTGACTCATTTCAGTCAAATTGTAGCATTTGTAAAATGGAAAACACGTGAAACGATGTTTCTTTCATTCGAATATAATGCTGAATTCGTAGAACGGTAGGAGAAAGTTGGAGAGAGTGCACAGGGCACAGGACGGCATACAGGATACGCGATCGCGCCTCCAAAATTTTGCATAATTTAGACAAATTCCTTATTTTATCTCCCCATTTCGAATTGTCAGAAATCTCGCACCATCCAAACGTCGTGGATGGCCTTTAGAAAAGAATTTACGCGACATTTTACAAATCACGGAAACTTGTATCTCTGCCACTACTGCAGTTTTACTGGGGTTTGAACTCTATACAAATGGCTGCAAATGCAATTGTTAAGAAGCCACAAGATCCCTAAAAAGTTGTACAATAACCACCACAGATAAGCCACGTGAAAGCAATGGAATCCAACAAACCGCTGAAAAGGTAAATTAACCAAATAACCGATGCAATAACTATAAAAAAAGTTATTCAAGGTTTTCTCATTAACAATGTTTGAAATAAATCCTAAGATTATTAAAGAAAATGTCGAAATACTAATAAATTATGTGATAAGAAAGGTAATTAAAAATTTAAACTAGTGGAACAGCTAATATTCATTTCGAGAGGGTGTTTCAAGACAAAATTTCTTTTCTGCAGGAATTACTTTTTTCTATAGCTTGTTTGCACCCTAACAAGTGGTTACAGCACTAATTCAAACATCGCAGTACACCACGAACACAAAGTGTAAAGGTATATTTTAAGCAGAGGTGAATGCCATCCGTAAATCATTTTTAGAGGGTGTGTGCGGTGATAACTGGAGGGGGGGGGGGGGTCAACACGCTCACCTAAATGAGAAACATCTTTAAGAATTTGGATTCACGTTGTAGCCTAATGAAAAGCATCCAAAATGACAGCCTACGGGAGAAATTGATCTGGGATAGCGAACGCATAGGATTGAAGAAATCCAGGTTCAATCTCCGGTCTTGGAAACGATCGTTATAGTGGTGCGTGACCACTGAAAAGGAGGATAATAGATTCTTTAGCAACCATCTATCAAAAAATTTATGGAAACAAATATGCAGTCTCTAAACATGCAACACATAAATGTACAAATGAGAAAACTATAGCTTAAAATAAAATATATACAGGTTTTTCAACAAAACAAACTTGTCAAAAATAAAATAAGTAAATTTTAAAAATAAATTCCAGATTCACATGATAAGGACATTTTGCTTTTAGCATCACTTACATAACTCGATGTGTTTGCGAAGGTTAGTTTTTATCTTTTCATTTTTTCTGTATTTATAGGGGATACTCAAGTATTCTTTGGAACTAAGCATAAGTCAGTGAATTATATTTATGCGTATAACGCACAAGATGTTTTAATATTTTTCTCATATGTAATCAACAACTTTCTGTAGTATAAAATCTGTATGACGGAGAACAAAATATATTCAAAAATATTTATTAACCACTGCTTAAATTTTCTACACTTTTTAACAGTTATCTAAAGTCTCAGTTTTTATTAATGGAAGAAAAGTTTTTAAACTCTTTTAGCTATTTTTTTACCATGTTTTATTAACTTGCTTTCTTGTTTGTTTGTGTGTGTCTAGTACAAATCTTGCAATCGACTAACTTTCCGACCAGCTAGACATTTGAAACTTTTAGAATAGCTCAGAACACGATGACAATGCATTTTTTAATACTTTTAGCCATCTGTTAGAACAATTAAATTAATTTTCAGTTAATTTTTTGCAGACTGGTGCAGCCATCTATCGGCCGGGACGGGAACGAAAAGTAGAACGCAAGTTAACTTCCAATTAACTTCATTTTCTTTCAAGTTAATGGGATAATTCGTCAAAAAAAATTTTAAAAAGTATTTATTAATACATAGAATTGTCAAGTTTATATGATTCAACAGAAAATTTAAAAACATGGTATATAAAAAGTTCTTTTTATCTTGTAATTGTTGCTATTGTCTAGGTTTAACTTGCTACGCCGAAACTCATAGCATGTATTAAAACAGAGATTAATAGGTGTTAATACGTTGTACGTTCATACGTTAATGAGACTACGTTAAATTTTTAAAAGTTACTTCGGAAGTAAATGATATCGATCGAAGACATTGTGCTGGACGATGGCTAACGTGCTGACATTCGGTACCCCATTCGTGGGTTGTCCCACTGTTGGTATTGGTGTTTATAATCCACTTTTAATGACAAGTAAAAATTATCCGACAAAAACGTATTAGCCTAATGCCTAATCTATTCTGCATCCCCGTCACGCAGACAACTCTAGATATGAACGCAACACTATATTCTACAAAGAAATAGAACCTACGGACAGAAAATATTTCAACTTGCAATACATCTTCAATATCTTATCGATAGAAAAATAAAATGAAACCGGACAATCAGTAACAGAGTTGGGAATGTAAAAATTGAAGGACTCAAGGTGCACGAACTCTGAGAATGACGTTTCGGCGTTTTATAAAATTATGCTAGAATCTGATAACGACTATGTTATGGTGGTGATTTTTGCGAAAAATGGTTTTAAAAATTAAAGGAATTCAATAGAAAATTATTTCACAAGACATATTTACTACATTGCTGAAAATGAACATTCCTATCACGCTTTTCCCGCGAAAAGCTATCTATGTGAACTGCACAAGCAATAAACATTTGCAGAAAGGTATTTATAATTTTCCTGGGAGCGATTAGGGAAGACAACAAGTTAAAGCCAATTGTGAGAGGGATTTCAGCCAGAGGGCCTTCATTATAGTTTCAAAGGAATAGTCGTTAAACGCCTACACGTGGCAGAAACTAATATTAATTAAAACGCAGGGATGTCTTCCCAAACCATTTATATCATACTGAATTTATCATACTGAAATTTATATCATACTGAAATATTTTATAAAAAGAATACATATTAATATTTAAATATGAAATTTCAGTCACATGAGATTTGCGAAAAATAAGTGTAGAATGTAAACAAAATATATTTTTTTTATTGTTATGCACAGTAAATGTATTCCCAAAATCTAAAGTTCATTGATTTTTAAAAAAGTTTGCCAAAATTTTCCTTATTTCTCTTAGACCCTTCTCCCCTTTTTTGTTGTTCTCAACATTTTCCCACTTAAAAAAATTTTTAAAAAAAATTGTAACTGCAAGAAAATTATCATTGGCAGTAGAGTGATTTGTTAATTTAAAGAAAGTGGATCGCAGTAGAAAAAAGTTTGCGCACCACTTTTCTACATAACATGAATATAATTAGACTTCACTGGTTAATAAAACCTCAGAAAGTTATCGTCAATGTACATCGGCAAGATGAGGTGATCTAAGTGCGTTTCTACCAGTAAGGTTTAAAAAATTTAAACCAGGTAAATAAATTGCGAATAATTCTCTAAATTTGCTACAACCATATCAAAGTATTAGGTATCGTAGAATGGTGAGATACGCATGAACCATCTTGAAGAAACAATAAAAAACATGTTTACAGTGTGTTGGTCCTGAGAAAATACAGTTGAAACTGATGCAGACGAAGATAAAAAGTTGAAAATTTAAAAGTCTTAAAGGGAAAATGCCGGGTTACTATGTAAGAGTACGCGCTCCTTTGCAAACGATGATGTGGCAACTGAAAAGAAATGCGGGAAAAAATGACAGTCTGCGAAATTTTCTCCCCTAAGAAAGAATCACGTAAAGAAATGGACGTCGCGGTGGATTTGGATTAAACGAACTGCAAAGAGAATAAAATAAAATCAGCTTTTCTAATAACACTGAAGTTTAAAGTTGTTAGATCATCTGAAAGTGAATATATTTTTATAAAAAAAAAAAAAAAAAAAAAAAAAAAAAAAAAAAAAAAAAGCGATTCATATAAATCGGATCAATTGAGAAGACATTCGAAAGGCTAAATCCTGACAATATTCAACCTAACGTTTAAGCGACCAGCTTTTGGTAAAGCTTTTTTTTAAATAATTTTGAATTTAAATAAAATTTAATCTTGTGCATGCAATAGTTATGTATCTTCGGAACTATACACATATTCAATCCATTTCAAATAGCAACACAAAAATTTAACAACCAATAAATCGTTAATAACAAAGCAGGTAATCTATCTCCATTATCTTCAGACAGATTTTTCTGTCCGCCTCGTACCGAAAATGAGATATTTTAATCTATCAACAAAGCTGGTTGAAATTCGAACTCCTGGCAAATCAGTTTCTTTTGAATTTAAGTCAAAAATCGGCACTTTCTTTCTTAAACATAAATAAATAAAATGCAGTTAATCATCAACTAATTCCTAAGAACATTTATCTACAATATACACATAAACACTGAAGCTTTTTTTTAATTGCAACAGTTGTTTCTTTATCAGATTTCTCTATTACTGCTAATTATATATATATATATATACACACACACACTAGCATAAGTACCCGGCGATGCTCGGGATTGAAAAACCACATGAAAATAACGATCGCACATGAAGCTAACATTCCGCAGACAATATAAAGATAACAATATATATTATAAAGACAATGATATACATTTTAAAGATAATAATAATATTAAAAAAAATACAAATGATTATTGTTTTGGAAGCTAACGTTTCGCTAACCTTCAGAAAAAGGCAAAATCGTGAAAACCACACACCGGTGTTGCCTTTCTCTGCAACTCTATAAACCCCAAAAGAATGCAATAACACGTTAAAAAAAATATTTCAGGTAGTCTCTTCTAACGAAACTACCGCGGGTTATTAACGTAGGATTACTTATCGTTGCTTACTTTTTTTTTTTAACGCAGTTTGGTACTTTTCTGTTTAACTGTTGACTGCTACTGGTTTTGGCGCGCTACCAAAATTATAACTCGCGACGCAGGACGGACACTTTTTTTCTTCCCGGAGGACTGTTATTGAGGAATGTAATCCTACGTAAAAATATAAATCTATTAATTAAAATAATTAAACACACAGAGATGTATAAATTACACAAAAGTTTATTTAAATTCTTTAATTTAATTCTCCAGTAAGGAAATATTTTCGGTGCATTTACAGAACATCGTATATTTCACTTTTGAAAACACGCATTTACTGAACATCATCTCAATAAGAAATTTTTGAAATGAATATGACAACGAAGAACGTATCCAGAGAGGTGAATCCAGAAAATTTAAGAGCGTGAGGCTCTTACCATTTTCTGGATTCACCCTTCAAAAATGTTTTTTTATTAATTAAAAATTAACGGTAATTAATTTTGATTCCGGAAGTTCTCAGTTGCCTACGCTGTTTTTAACGACGCCTGTATGTAAAATTTTCCGATCGTCGCTTCTAAACTGTGGATTTCTATACAATTACAGACAGACAGACAAACATTCATTTTTATACATTAGATATAAACATAAATTATTAGGATTAACGATAGCCTTTCTTATCAACATTGCCAACTAGACCAACACTAGAGCAAGAGATCCGACGATAGCCGGCGCGGGACCGGGACCGTAAAAAACTTCCTACCTGGCTGTCTTACTCAAGACTCCAGGACCTGACTCGCCGAAGGCCACTAAAGCTAAAGGCAAGACCAATTTTTAACAACTTTTCCTCGTCTCGCTAGATATGGAAGATATTAGCAGTCAAACAGTATTTTAATTTTACAAGAATATTTATTAATAAAAACGTTTAAAATACCGATTTTGGAAGAAAATAAAGGATAGAACACACTAGAGCTTTTATTTGGAAATAAAATTATTAAAAGGCAGAATGAGGCCAACAGTTTTTTTTCAATTCGATTTTAAATATAACGGCAATATTAATTATATGCTACTTAAGTAAATATCAGCAATTAACTGATATCCCATATTATTTGTGAGATAGTACGTGCTTATGTGCAATCTTCATGAAATCAGTACGACTCTCAATGAAGACTTGCGTACGCACTACAGAGAAGCCGTTGAACGCTAAAAGAGTTATGCCTAATATATGAATTAAAGGAGATACTAAATCTCTAAAATAAACTTGAAAATTCAAAGATAAAAATAAAATTAAGAATCTTCAAAGAAAAGAAACAATAGCAAAACTTACGACAATACGAAACTTGATGAATTGAACTCCCACATCTGATCCGATATCAGAAGTGACTATTCATTCGTTTTTATTCTCCGGAGAATCGCAGCACGCTTATATTATGTTTTAATAACCGCTACTCGGGAAGCTGCGGGTTACCTCACCATTTTGCGTTTTTGGCATCTATCCCGATACTACTGCTTCTTTAATACTTTTTATCTGTTCCGTATCGCATCCGTATTTTTACGTCATTAAGACACAATACTGACTTAAAAATGAGTCGTTTAACTTAAATCTCTATTCTGACACTTTAAAAGTACCCGTCATTTTCTACACTACCGAAGCAATAAATGGATTAGTTAACTGAATAGTAGTAATCCCCGAATAATTCTCTAGCACAATTACAAAGTTCTCCGAAATAGTTTTAATAAAATAGCCGTTCTTATTTTTGATTCTATATTATTACTATACACGGTGGCTGTCTGCATAAGCGTTTTACTCCACTTGCAAAATCCTGTTTAACATTACCCACTCATAACAAAACCACGTATTGTAATTATTAAACAATAGATAGACAGCTGTCACACAATGACAGCATCATTCATCGGGGGAATACTTTAGAATTTACGTTGAGTTAATTACGCTTAAAATGAGCTAAGATATCGCTCTAAAAAATATGATTCATTGATGTGACTGAAATGTGGCATTTTATCTAAGTAATTTGGCCTTTGTGCATTTAATAACGGGTTTCGTTCGGATAATTTTGATCTAGGAATATCAATTTAGTCGTAAAGTCAGATACATGACACTTTTAGACTGGTTTCGTTTTGAACATTAAAAATACTTTGAAATTAAAAACTAATTTTGCAAATCTCAGTTTCAACGCACACACACACACACCAACCAAAAAAAGGGGAGAAGGGGAGAAAAGTTGAAGCCTTTACTATTGTTGCTATAATTTTCGATATTAAAAAGAAAGGCATAGATACAAAGCACCAAAGTAACTAGTATTTAGTAAACTAATCAATTCTCTTAAGCACAATTTCTCCTTGTCCAAAGAAAAGTTTTATTCTCGAAAATATAATATTCGAAAATAACCTAATCCTTTTATAAAATGGTTCTTAATGTAAAATTATTAAATGGAATTTTTTTTTAACATAATGCATTACAGAACTCCCCCACGCTCACTACAGATAATACACATCGAAAGATTTTTCAATAGCAATGATACATGAATTTCTCAGATACAGATAAAATTAAGCAAAGACGTGCATGACTTGCCCCTATAGTGCAAGCTACAAAGCTATAATGTGGCCATAAACTACAAAATTTACATACAATAAACGGTAATGGCGTTACAACTTAAAATCACCTAATAACTACCAACTTAGCACAACTACCCTCAAAACATACTTTACACTTCCTAAAAATGTTAAATTTTGGTGTTGCAGAAATGTATAACAAATTCATAATTTTACAAAATATAGAATTTTGTAAAAAAAATAAATAATAATAATAATAATAATATGAAAAGTAATTGAAGTATTTTTTACATTACTTTTATTACTCATCATCTTATTAATAAATGTTTCCACTTTTGCTGGGGCATGTTATGACACAAGAGAAAAATTAGTTTAAAAAATACAGATTGATTTATGTAGCTTAGATATCAAATCGTTTGTTATTAGATTCATAAAAAATTTCTGGTAGTCTCTTCTAACGAAACTACCGCGGGTTATTAAAGTAGGATTACTTATCGTTGTTTACCTCTTTTGCATGTATATATATGACGTATGTATATATATACATATATGTATGTCAAATTTTTGACGCATTTTGGTACTTTTCTGCTTGTCCAATCGATACAGACTGGGTTTCGCGCGCTGCCAAAATTATAACTCGCGTGGTACTGACGGACGGTTTTAGCGTCTGAAATTTTCTTTTCCGGAGGACCGTGATGGAGGAACGTAATCCTACGTTAAAAACCTCAAAATTCAAAATAAGAAAAGTACAAGTGAAAAACACTTGGGTGTCAAGAAAGGAGACGTCACAAGACTAATCAAACAACACAACATTTAAACATGCAAAAACTTTAAATCAATTAAAAGTAAGCTATGACTAATTTGAACAGTTAATTGAAATATAAATACAACGAGTAGGTCACTAAACGACTCGTTTCCACGTCTTTTCTAACTGATAATGACAATGCAGATTTATCTTTTAAAATTTCACGACTTTATCATCGGTTTCTGACTTTCATTCCTTCTTTGTATTTATTTTTTATTTTGATTGTACCTTTTGTTCCTATCATAATGCATTTTCTCAGTAGGTGACAGATATAGAAAACGTTTAACTTTAGCAATTCCAAATAGAATGGCATACTCTTGAGCATCTGGCTCTACCAATGTTATAATTCATAATTAAAGACAGCCGTAGTTTAAATGCTCTTACGTGCAATAATTAAAAAAAGCAATACAAAAATATTTATACAAAAATAATTTTTCAATCATTCCGCACATCTTAATCAGGAGCACTACAGTTCCGAGAGATACTAAAATTTTTGATGATACAAACATAAAACAGACTTAAAAAACAACTTTGTACGATTCCGTGAAGCAATGTGTGAGGGATACCTATTTTTCGATTAAGAAAATGTTTTAAAAAGACATTTCATCTCATATCATCTTAAGTTCTGCGTAAACTATAAGCAATGAGAGTACGGATTCAATGATGGGGTAAACTCGAAGAGAAATTGAATATAGGGATGTCGTGTGCAACGAATCACACACAAGATCCATAGCTACCAACTTCAATTGTAAAAAATCAGTAGATTGCATTTCATAATCTTTATATGTGTATGAATGGATATTATAAACAGCACAATGGAAGTAATAAAGGATAATTAGCAAAACAGATAATTCTACTACTTCATAACGTTATTTTTTTCTTATACAAAACCAACAATTTGTTCTTGAAGGGAATTTTAAAAACATCATAAGGGAACATCTGATTTACTGACTTTCTACTATCGGATGACTGGTGGGTAAGATGGGGAATATTAAAGAAAAGTTTATGGATTTGGGCAAAAATTACGAAGATTCGAATTTTACGATCGAAACATTTGATAAGTAAGGAGAAATTGGTTGGGAAAGATATGTGACACACGAGAATATTGCTTGCGCACACGTACACACTCACACAGAATAAAATAAATAAATAACTATACAACTAAAAAATTTAATTTATGATTTTTTTAAAAAATCTTCAATCTCATTTCACAGAAATCCCATCGCATTCTCGTAAATCTATACAGAACTCAGTATTTTCCCTTGAATGAAACTAATCGAAGTTTAAGGTTCAGCTTGAGATCTTTTAAGGATAATTTAATGGGTATATTCCATAACCCACTTAATTCTCACTTGCTCAATCGACACACATACTTTGTTCTTTTACGTTTTATCATTCGACAGACAACACTTGGAAATTTTTAGCTTAAACACATACTAAATTGATTCGCGCAAGGCCAACCCGTCGCATGATCAACAAGCATTCTTTTATACATAATGCTAGATCAAAAACAATTCACTGGTTATAAATAACCATTGCGCACCTAGTTAAAAACAGCGATTAGGCGTGGGCCAGAATTTTCGATATGCTTCAGGAAAATAGAATCGAGCGAATACATTCGGAAAATATATCATAAAAGTAACAAACGTCACTAAGGAAAGCTTTTTAAGGATACTTAAGACAAGAATACATTTCAAGCATGTAATAACTAAGGAAAACCATTATATGGTAATTAAATTTTGAGGTCCAATGAGAAACACAACTACTTATATAGTGTCTTTAAATAACATCACAAAAAAAAGGAGAGGGGGAGTGATACAATAGACCGGATTATGCGTATTGCGAATACACATTTAACTGAGAATTGAGTGAGAATGAACTACACGTAATGTTCTAAACAGGGTTTATTAAAATTAAAAGAAAACTGCGATAAGGGAAAGTACGGTAAGAATGTATTTTCATCTGAATTTTAGGATTGATAGTCTACACTTTTCCCTCTCAGAATCAGCATGAAACTAAAATACAGTAGAATGGTTAGACACTGCTAAATGTAGAGAAATAAAACCACTTGTAATAATCACATCGTCATAGACAGGAAGATATATCATAACATAGTGATCCACATAGCCTCGCATGTCACAAACGCACTTGGAAACTTCAACCTCCGGAAACGTCCCGTTGGTGTGAAATAGTTTAGAGCTACCAAAGCTCGATCACTCTTCATGAACGAACTCACTCTCTCCCTCCCTTACACCGCGAATACACATTCGCGAAAGGGGAGCGAATTGTAGGGGGAAACAGTGATTTATGGGTCCCCTCACCGTTAACCCGAGGGTTCGCCTCGCCAATCGGGCGCTCCCTTCGAAGGGCGGTTTTCTGACCCTGCGAGCACACATTCGCGAAACAGAGCGAAGTGTAGGGGAAAGCAGTGATTTATTGGTCCCGTCGCCGAGAGGAGGTTTTATGGCGTACCTCGTGCCTTTGATCATTCGTACTCAGACCGTCCCGGAGAGCGGTTTTAAGACGAATGATCAAAGCGACGAAATACTTCTCCCACGTTGGGAGGGGGACTAATAGACACCAAAATGTGTGATGTCGGGAAGTTGCGAGCGGCGGGAAAGTGAGAATGGTAGGTCGGATCGATTAGTCACGCTCCTGGAGCGTGACTAATGTGTCGCGAGGGGACGGGGGAGAACTGATTCGCTTGTGTGTACATGCGACTTTAGCTTTGAGTGCGATGGAAGGCGGCTTCCAGTTGAAATTATTTCTACCGTACACCACTACGACGTATTAAATCAGACTGCCTCGTGTTTTATTTACGCACTAAGAAACTTCTCTGACACACGAAATCTTGGACACACGTCACATGGATAGTATCCCTTCGAAGCTTGTGTCTTTCATGAATAAACCTAATAGTATAATATCTATCAGATCAATACCCCTTTTAAATATTGTAATAAACAAATTATAAGGAAGCGAAAACGACTTTCATCCCACTAAGTGTGTTAATGTGAATAATATGTCTATTAATGTGAATGCTGAAATCCAATATTAAGCCATGATTATCGACATCGTTCCTTTCACTATATTTTTTTATTTCAACTGTCGAGCTATCAGTGGCTCCCGAGTTATCAGTGGCCCTTCAATAATCATACCTTCTTGAAACTCCCTGCGGCCACCTAACATTCTGTACAAAGCACTGACAGCAACGGTTTCGTTCTTTTGACTTAGGCAGATTGTTTGCGTCCTATTTTTTCGTTTTATAACTGCTCGGGAATTAAATTCTCTTTCGCACATTATTTACGCCAGCAATACCAACAGGATTGCAGGAGTGCCAAATTTTAGAAAGTTCACCTCATGCTATATCCCTTTTGCGAAAAGCCAACTTCAGTGCCTTTTGCCTGTTTTCGCGCATGAAAAGAAATTTGAAACGGATAGAGTTCAACTATAAAACACGAAAACACAAATTCAGACTTTGTTTCGCAGCCTTTAACTAGAGCGAAGGTGTGGAGTACATTCACCTTCAAAATTTAATAAATTAAAATGACTGATAAGTTATTAGATGTCTCTGTCTCTTCATACACTCAACTCTAGTCTGATGAACCTCCTCCTTCTCCAAGTTTAAAAACGTCGCGTCGTCATAATCAGGACCCTTCAGCATACAGTGTGCTTGCTGTCTTCCCGATTCTGGTAAACGAAACTGTATTGTACGTAAATAGTCTACTCACATTAGCTGTATATTATATTTTTCGTACTCTGCTATATTTTAATGTCTTTTAGGTCTCACGTGTTCTTCGTTATGATTGGGGGTTTGGAAATTCTTAAAAATTCAGCTTTAAAAAGGGTAACGCTAATCTTTTCTTGACGCCTTTTCGACTTATGAGTTTTACAGTAATGCTCTATTTTAGACTAGCGGGAAAATCCTGTATTTGAAATTAAGGTACTTCGAACCTGAACAATCTAACCTTTAAAAAAAAAACACAATAAAACTACAACATCGGAAGAAATTAATATCATTTTCTCTTTAATATATAAATGAGTCCCTCAACTAACGCTACGAACTACAAATAATAAACAAAACATTTAAACGAACACCAGTGACCGGTTTCATAGTTTTCGTACGTACACTGATTTACCCTTCAAGTGACTGCGCCTCGGATGCTCCTAGCCTAACTCTGTTTATTGGATAGCTGCATCTCAGGATTTTTTTTTTCTTCTGCTTTTTTGAACAAGTCGCAGCTAATTCAAAATCAGTCTACTCAAGATGAAAATTCCCAGTCTGATATCCTCACAGAATTTTATACCCATTGTTTCACAATAAGCCACAAATACCTCACTTCCATTCCAGAATAAGAAATTAATTTTCATGGTAAAACGTTTCCCAACCTCTCAGTAGGAAAAAAAAAGGGTAGGGGGAATAGAGAGTTGCAACCAAGGTTTATGAAATCAACCACAATGCTCTACAATGAAGAGCTGTCTAATACGAAGTGTGTCGTCATATTTACTTTTATATATATATATATATATAAAATAAATAATAATTTTAAAAAACGCGAAAAATGCATGTGATATACTTTAAAATTGAACACTAACAGTTGTGAAGTAAACTATGAACCGGGGCGATCAGTCTCCCTTTTCAATGACGATGAACCCCAAGAGGTTAACACATTATAAATGACGAACGCCCTTCAAAGATCTCCCGTAAAACATATAGCTATCAATAAGCATGGCGAAAATGTTTCTATGTCCGACGAATTTATTACACTTTTAAGTAGCATACAACAAATAGACATTTTTTCCCTAAGGAGAAGGGGGAGGGGGAATCAAAATTTCGAAGGTACTAACGATCAGTGGCGGATCCAGGCCAAAGATTGGGAGGGGGCTAGGCAACGTCGGCTCTTAGGGTTATATATATATATATATATATATATATATTATACATACAGTAACCACCGCTTATAGTGATCAGTGGTTATAAGAATCAATAACGAAAAAACGAAAACAAACGTATTATTTCCATGTTAAAATTTTCGCTATAAAGAATCAATCCACCGGTTTTAAGAATCAGCTTGCACTCTTCGCTTTCCTTTCATTTTTCCCAAAAAGCCACTTAAACTCTCAAAAGGCACGAAGTTCTTTCTTGATTTTTTTTAAAGAAAGGGTGATAAGATGGGATGGAATACATTCGTAAAATGCATCTCTTTCTTTGTTAGACATAACATAATAGTTTCCCCTTAAACGCTTTAGCACAACACTGTCCTATTAGCTTGACCCGGGGGCATCTTTAGCCGTCCGGGTCCGATTTCACTTCTCCAGTGACAGAGACAGGGGCTCTTTTTTCCCACCTCCCCCATCCTGGTTGCGGATTCCTGGACCCTGAAACGCATAAATCTTCGGCGAAGTGTCCACTATCACTTAAGCTAACGTGACATTAGTAGATTCAGCCCGTTATCAAACCGTGAAACGTAAGCTAGAAGGTGAATCTTCGTCTGAGGCTATTGGTATTGAAAGAGGTATAAACAGCCTCCTGAAAACTTCATTACGTCAAACTACCATAGAAAACTTTTTCTTGCTCCCTTCCTGTAGTTAAAATGTTAAAACTGTTAAGCAGTTATGTTGTAAAAAATATTGGACTTTTTTTCTTCTCTAACTATAATCATGTGTATCTACTTTTAGGTCTAGAAATTAAGTTGTATTTTTAAAATTATAAAAATAATTTTAATAAAAGATAATTAACGTAAATTAAAGAGTATTTTATGGTAAATTATCTAATATATGTATATATAGGTATGTGTGCGCCTGTCCAAAACCTAAATTTCGACTATTACAATCAACCGTTTATAAGAATCAAAAACAGTAATAACAAACGTGATTCTTATAAGCGGAAATCACTGTGTGTGTGTGTGTGTGTATATATATATATATATATATATATATATATATATATATATATATATATATATATATAAGAAATAAACATCCTCTCATTTTAAATTTAAACTCATTTAGTATTAGGGGTACGATTATATAATTTTAGGCTATGAAAAAATACGCCAGGCTTTTTATGGGGGGGAAATGCCCCTACACCCCCCCTGCTAACGATATACCGAGCCTATAAGCCTACGTAGATGATGATTAGTCCAATTAAATCTCAAACCTCAACTTCTTTCTTGTCTACGCATTATCTCTTCCCACTCGACAGTGAGGGGGAGGAAGGGGTTGTTCAATATAACATACAGAAAGAAAAAAAATCAGGTTAATATTTAACTTTCATGTTTCCAGACAGCACACATATTTATACTAAACAACATATTGTCTACTAGTTTGAAATGCTCTACTCACATCGACGTTTCCGGGGATCGCATCAACTTTACAAATTGTCCACAATGTCTACGACAATACGAAATCACAAGAAACAATGCCCTATATGGAAGTCGTTCATTGGTCGAGTGTCATCTGCCAGATTCATTCAATGAGATTTTCCCATTCTATTAAGCGTTAACTGCGAACCTAAGTAATTATCTTTGCTTCCTGTCTCCTCATTGGTCCCCAGCACTTATTTACAACGATCACAGGAATATTGATTGCAACTGCATTCAGTGTGGATACGCCAATTTCGTGCGTTATACTCTTTCTCCTCAAAACGGTTAGAAAAACATTTAAAATAATAATTCAAGCACCGAAAATTTCTACATTGCAAATTAAGAACTTAAATCACCTTTCACTAACCCAAGATTACAGATAGGAATATTAATCTCCATTAAAAACGTGATCTTAAAACTCAAGATTTTTAATACGAAAACAGAACACGGAAAACTATTAAACAGTATGTATGCAATAATAAACAAAGCGTATAGGGATTAAATGTTCCACTGCGTGCAATGCAGATAGGTATTGTAATATAAAATGTTAAACCTAAGAGAAATATATCAAAATATAAAATTGTTAAAATTCCAATAATATCCTAGAATATACATATCCTAGAATTTGTTACGATAACCTGCCTACTATTTTTCATTTATTACATTTGATAATTTTTGGTTCGTTGTTTGGCGAGCAAGCACTTTTTTAAAAGCTTTGTGTGTGTGTGTGTGTAGTACGTAACACTGGTAGGTCAGGCATGTAATAAATTCATTCATCAGAAAAATTATAGTGGGGTAAATTTAGAGAGAGATAGTCACAATTACTAATGTCTTTATTTTGTTGCAAAATTAAAATAATATAAATCAATAAACTTTTAACTCGAAACGCAGTTTCTTACTTTTATTAATCAGTTATTATACGGTTTGGAATAATTATTAACAAACATACAAATTATGTAATGTTTTGATACTGTCATGATCTTATATACAGTAGCCATACCATAAGATTGAAATCTATAACAAATTTCAGCAGATCATTTAATACTGCACGCGTAGGATGAAACAAATATTCGGTGGACCTCTTAAATAATATGGAATCAACATCAGCAGAAAGAACAGAACAAAAACCACAAAAGAACTGTTTGCACACGGGATCCGTTTAAGGGGACAACCCTAGTTTTTTTTAAAAATTACTTTAAATGTAATAAAAAAAATTAAATGAAAACACTATATAAAGGACATATTATGGATAACTGTACTAAGCGATTTATGATTCCAATTTAAAAAATTGTAATACAGAATTCAACAATGAAATTTATAAATATATTAAATAATTCATTACTGCCAAAACTACTAATATAAAGTAT